>JAAEAF010000056.1:0-464922 GCA_011037195.1 Triatoma infestans
GTTTAATCAAGTAATTAACTAAACACATCAACTAATGCAAATAACAATGATAAACCGACAAAAAAGACCCCGACGATATCGACTATCAATTCGAAATATAAATATCGCGTTCTGAAGGTATGTCAAAATATTTAATGTAAAATATGTAAGCGATATATAGAATGCGAAAATGGGCACATTTAACCAGGATTTTATTTACAGACGGTGGCACAATCGTTTTCTGAAATTTTAGAACCTGACCTTATCACCTCTACAAATTAATACAACTTGCAGAATGTTTTGCAAGTTTAAAACTAATGTAAGTTTTAAAACTAATTTAAAATATTAAACTTAGTGTTAATACTTAAACTAATAATATAGGAAACATCGAAATAACCCCAAGTTTTTTTTACATGTAATGACCAAGTGGAAGGTTATGTAGCAGGTTGAACAATTCTTAGTTGCATGCATAGTTGGACTCTTTATAAAGTTTTACATATCTAGGCTCACCCTAATTCCCGCACAAGGGCAATTATGGATGAAAACCGGGCGGCAATCTGTTCCTTAACTTACTTCTGATGGCTCTATAGCTTTCGCAGAACTATTCCTCCGGTTGCACTCGAAAAGTTTGCAATTCATATTTTTCATCAGGCTAATATATAAAATCTATAACTTCAACATTTACGCCACAATTATATGTTGACAAAATGTTATTAACCATTGCTCCAGATTTCGAACTGCGAAAGAAAATTTGAGTTTGTAAATATTTTTGATTAATTTTGATATTCATTAGATCGAAATTTCTGATTGTGATGCACGGTAATCTAGACAAAATGAGCTTCGCTCGCAGTGATTTTTATCACCATATTCATGTAGTCTTATCATGAACGAAATGATATTTTGAGCCGAAATCATCGTCTTTTCTGCCAACTTTATGATTTTGGTTATGTAGATGTTTGTTAATATTACTCCCATCTCCATGAGAATAGAAAAATGAAATTAATGATGTTGGAAAACCACTTTCGTTTGATTCACTATGATAAATCATTCGTCGTTAAATGCATAATTCCGCCTTTTCTACATTTTAAATTTTAGGGCTAAAACTTTTAAAATATATTGTGAAATAAAAACTTCCAAGTTCCATACAAAACTTGACTCGAGCGTCTAGTCAATCAGACATTTTACGAATGCTTACGGACATTCCAATGTACATCTATGGGTTCTATGATCATTTTGTTAGATCACGATTGATAATAATTATTCCAATTTTAAAAAAGGGACAAACCTGACAAATTTAGTAAGCTGACGGGTTGTAATCATTAATTTTTATTATTATCTTAAAAAAAATCAATATTTCATTTTCTTCAACACTGAAATAATGTGAAGTAGAAATTCCACTTGAAGTCGTGATTCAAAAACTTTTATATTCTACAAGAGACTGCATTGAAATCACTGTATTCCTAAACAAAGCTAAAAGTACATATTTTTGTTAAATAAAATATTAGAAAGCATTGTAGAATACTGTTTATCTCAAACCGAACGTTCTATGAACAATAAGAACGTATAAATTAAAAAAAAAAAAAATCATTCTTTATTAATAACTCCTAATGTCAAAAACATACATTCACATCTTTCTACCAGAGACGAAGGATTAAGTATTGCGATCGCATATTAAATTTTCGAAATTCAATCTTCAAAAGAACTTAAAAAAAGTTTTTAGCGAAAAATGTGTATTGGATGTGTGATAAAAAAAGAAATCTGAAAAATGAAAAAGGTCGGGAACTCAGTACTTGATATTCCATTTAGATAAACAACGTCGCATCTGACAAAGATTAGTGATATTGCAACATTACTGAATGTTTTTATACAGTTTTTCACAATTTTCTTTAAATTTGCATACTAGCTGTACAAAGAAATGCCCTATCACTTTTATTTAAATCATTTTTCTAGGAAAATTAACTTTTGGGAAGAGGGTTCAGGGGAGCTGCAATGTCACTTCCGTTCGATCTATGATCTAACCCTTAAATAATATTAACATATGTTAAATCTAAATTTGAAAAATATAGTTTAACCGGAAGTGCGGCTTTACAGAATAGGATATTTTTTTTTTTTTAATTTTCTCGATTTTTGAAACGGTCGAACACGATTTCTTTAAACCTGGAATTCGTTAGCTGCATAAAATATAAACCTATCACTTCAATTTTAAATATTTTTTTCCCCTAAAAAAATTTAATTTTATGCAGATTCTATGAGATTGGATACAATCTCTAAAATTGCACAAAAAGTATTTCTCGCGATCTGCAATATAGCAATCACATTTTCAGTCAGCTATCCCCGTTCCTAAAAAAAAAATTACCTGTGTAAATATTATGGTTCTTTGAACCACCTATATAACAGTAAAGGGGAACCAATTACATTTATTTAAAAAAAATTCCAAGTTTAAAGAAAATTGTTCCATTAAAATTGTTGGTAATTGCAACAGGAGAAAATTTCACACCAGAATTTTTGGCTATTGCAGAAAAAAATATATATACTTAACGCAAGAGTAAATTGGTTTTTTACAGCCTCTCGTTCAGAGCAACTGAGCTTAACTGCGAAAAGTACCATTTTACTCTCTTGTCAAATAAATAATTATCTTATATCTAAATAAATTAATAAATAAAAAAAATATTAAAAATAAAATACTTCTGAATTAAATATGTGAGATATTTTGTATGCACCATAAATTAATTAACACAAGTTGGGGAAATTATTAAAAAAATATGTATATAGTTAGGAACTTAAATTTAAAAGCAGTTTGTAAGAACATAAAGATAAAAATGAAAAAAAAGAAGGAATATTAAATTTTAATTTCCTCTAAAAAAGATCCATCCTGTTTCAAATCTTTCATTTTCGTTAATTTTCATTTAATCAGTAAAAAATTCAATTCATATGAACTGATAATAAGTGGAAAAAAAATATCATTTTTCTGTTAAATCTTTTTTGTTAATATAACACACGAATGAGGGAGATGACAGGTGAAAAAAAAAATATACAAAAGAAGTTTCTATTGATTTTAAAGAAAATAATAAGATTAAATTAAAAATGACATTTATTCAATTTAGTAAAACACGCTTTTGGATTTTGTTATGTATTATACCAGAAAAAAAAAAAATTGCCTACAAAACACACAACAGCTCCCCCATTCCGTTTTTTGCCGGAGGGGTGAGGAATTGAAACAGGATGGAGGATGATGTGAAGAACATTATGAGGAATTGCGTGTATGTGAAAAAAAGGAAGTTTTGTTTGTTGTAGATGTTAAAAAAAAGAATAAAAAAACATTTTAGTACTGTTATAACAACACATTATATTCTATTTTTAAAAACTGAGAACAGATTTTTCTTTTTTTTCTATTTTGGTTTTTTAATTATTTTATTTTCACTGTTTCTATTTAAACTTTAAAAGTGAAAAATGAAAAAGAAAATAAAAAGTAAATTATTTAAAATAATAATGACGATAATTAAAAGTTTTTTTTTTTTTATATATATATATTCTGTTTACTACACATAATTTTCTTTTTTTACTAGGGCAAAATTTTTCTCATTTTTACAAATTTTCCAAAAATGAAAAGAAGATTGACAGAAAAGAAAAAAATTTAAAATAAAAAAAAAAAAATTAAGAAAAATTCTTGCAATAACAAACTTTCTTTTTTGGGGAATATATTTTTTGTTTCTCTTATCAAATTTGATTCATTTTAAAATGTTATTTATTTATTTATTTTTTCTCTTACAAATATAATATATATACAAAAAAGACAGTCTTTACAACATTATTAATAATAATATTTAAGGAAAAAAAATAAATATTAAAAAAACTAGTTCCCCCTATATATATGTAAATATATATTTTTTTTTTTTAAAGAAAATGATTTAACAATGGGGAACGTGCACAATGAAGAATGTTTCGAATGGAAATAATCGATAGAAACAAAAAAATCGTTAATGAAGGAAAAAGTGTGGAGAACTAAGTACTGATCAATTTTTATTTATTTATTTCGTTTTTCTAGTACTGTTTTCACAAAAAAAAAAAAAAATAAATAAATAAACATTCTGTTCTGCATTCAACAAAATAATAGTTTAAAAGAAAGGAAAAAGAACAAAAATCACATTTTTTTTTCTTACCTACAAAAGAGAAAGAAGTAAAACAAAATACGTATCTAAAGAACATTTTTTATCTTAAAAAAAAAAAAAAATTAATTCAAATTTTTTGTTTATTTTTTTTTAATTATAATTATTCAATTATTTACAATTTTAGAAAGAAAAATTAAAAATTGGAAAATAATATGAGAAAAAAAAGCAAACTGTGAAGGGGAGGAATTCTGGAATCTTGCATGAAATTTATTTTTGGTGACAATATTTTAAAAAAGTAATTATTTTGTACTGATTGTTAATAAGTAATGAATCATGATTATTGATATGACTTTTTTTTTTATATCTAAGTAGTTTTAAAGAAAAAAGGAACCTTACGTCATTCTTGTTTACATTCAATATAGGTTCCACACAGCTTTGTATGAAGTTAAGAATCTGCCATCTATGTTAACCTTCCTTTGTTTATGTTCAACAGCCTAATTTAATGTGCTATTTATTCCGTTAATTTACACATTATTCTCCGAGTTTTTATAGTTTTGGATGTATATAGGTTATGTAATATTAAAAAAGAAATAATAATATGAATAAATGCACTGTAATCACAGAAAAACTGCGACTGGACTGCAAAAGTGGGACATTTTGTTCGGACCTAGCAGAAATAATATGTAATAAGACTTTTATTATGTTGTTTAATAGCACAGTTTAGACAAGACCAATAATTTAAATGAGTTTGTAAAACATTTATTGCAATTTTTATTATTTACGAATACTGTCCGGTGTAATGTAAATGTAAAGAAACTTCTAGATTAGATTTTTATTATTTTTACTTTGAATCTTTTCTTGAAAAAAGTTAGTTTATTTGCAATGCTCGAAGACAAAAAAATTGTATAATCGCGATTCATTGCTAATTTCAGGCGAGTTTCCTAGAATATGGCTCCCTCCCAGAGGAACATTTTTTCTCTAAATAATTGTTTTTGAGAAATACATACAAATTTTAAAAGATGTACATGTTAGAATATAAAACAAATAAATTGAAAAAAAAAATGAATAGAAAAACCAAATAAAATAAATAATTTTAGGAAATCAGGAAGGGGGCTTTTTATTATTTTTTGTTTTAATTTTTGTTAGTAGTACGGTGGTGTATGGTGAGAAAAAAGCAAGCATTTGGAGGATGTGATATTTCAGTTAATGAGAGGATATTTGTAGAGGAGGGCGATTTTAGAAGAGTTTCACGGGAGGAAGAAAAACAGAAAAAAGAAATTTTTTTTTTAAGCCCCCAAAATGTTTTCTTTTACTTTTTGACTTGATATAAAACCAAAAATGAAAATTCAAAAAATAAATTAAAAAATAAAAATGAGAAAATAAATAAATATTTGAAAAACAGTTTTGAAACAGGATTTTTTTGTTTTCTTAAAACTTTCTCTTTTTTTTCTTTTGTTTCTACTAAATATATTATTATTATTATTATTAATTTCTCTTAAACATTATTATTTAATTTTATAATTATATTTACAAAACTATTTTTCACACAACTCTATTATTTTTTTTTTTTGCACCATCACAATACATACAAACATTCACGCCCCAAAATATTGAATTTTTTTTTTACTTTCTCTTCAGAACGTTTTCTTTTTAATTTGCGTTTTTTTGTTTTGTTTTTTTTTTTTTTTTAATTATTACACTCTTCTTTTTTTATACACATTAAGTCACACTCATTCTCACCTTTGCTATTTTTTGTTTTGTTTTCATTCTATTTACAAGAGCAAAAAGAAAAACAATATATAGAAATAAAAATTGAAAAATAATAAAGAGAAAAAGTAAAATTATAAGTATTATAAACTGAAAAACATCACACACTATATCACAAAGGGATTTTCATTTTGTTTTATTATTTTGCATTATTTTTCTCTTCACCTTGATTCATTTTTAATCGACTAGTATTTCTTAGTTTTGTTTATCTTGTTTTTATTATTATTATTTTTATCATATAATAATTCTTTTATATGTTATATTATTTTATAATAATATTTTCAAACACACAGACCTGTTTTGACGAAAAAGAAAAAAAAATTATTCAGTCTCCTTCGTTTACTTCTTACGTTATTAATAAAATTTTTCTATATCTGTTGAAATAATTACAGGACGTATTTTGCATTTATTTATTGCATTCCTTTCTTTTCATTATATATATATTTTTTTTTGTTAATGTTGGAACTAAGCAGAAGATTTTATAATGGAAATTATGAAAACGTTGGAAAAGAAAATAAAGTTTTATATATAATACATACATATATATATGTATATATAAAACTAAGGAGAACTCGGACGGACAGAGAGATCGGCAATGGACGGCCTCAAAATAATTTTACCCTACGGAAGGTTGATTTTCTTCTTTTTCTTTTGTGTGAAGTGTTATGTAAATAGTTTATTAATATTTTCAAAATGTAATTTACCCAGTAATGTATCTATTTTTCAATTTACGGGGCAAAAAAAAGTTATTTATTTGACAAGTGATAGACGTAGGACTTTTTACACAGTCGAGTTCAGAGTTTGACCGCAGCGAGGGCGAAAGTTCTAAAAATAGTGCTTTGCTCACAAGTTAAATATTAAATTTCTTTCTGCAATCGTATCAATAATTATTTAGAAGATAAATACATACTTTAGTTATATGATGGCCACCTTCGGAAGTTTAGGCTAGGTTATACAATATTGGATTTTAAAGTTTAACAAACTGTAATAATGATTAAGATAATAATTACAATTAAATATTCTTAAAGCAGGTTTCATTAAATTCTTTACAAATAATTTATTTATTGAATATGTGGGTGGGAACATTTGGGTATTTTATCCGTCATAGCACGCATATTCATTTTGTTCCGGTTTCGGATTTTCATCCATTGTCAGAGCTAATTCACCAAGTTCGTGGAGAGAGTTCACTTCAATCTGATATACATACACACACACACACACAACCAACAATATGACAAACAAATATACATATGACATATATCAACCAACAAACCAACAAGTGTAACAGAAACATTACGCTGAACTTGGTGAATTTGCCCTGACGATGGATAGAAATCCGAAAACCGGTCAGGAACAAAAGATTATGCACGCTACGACGGATAAAATACCAGAATTTATTTATTGTACAATTACTTCCATAGTTGGCTATGGCATTAAGGTAACCTTAACGTAAATTTATTTTTACTATTTGTGTAGACCTTTGTTTATTATACATTTATGACTCAAAATTACTTCAATAATACGACCTTTCCGGCTACCGTATTTTCAGATGGAGTTGTCCATTCTTACTTACATATGCACAAAAACAGAAAAATACGAGGGTCCAATGAAAAAAAAAAAATGGAAGGGGAAATTTTAATTTATTTGTAAATTATAAATAATTAGCTGATTATTTATAATTTACAAAAAAAAAAAAAACTAATGAAATTTTGCTCAAACTAATTTAGAATGGTATCATTATTATAATTTTAAATTATATTAAGACAATGCAAGATCATCTTTCGGTCCCGAAGGTACTATCTTGAAAGGATTTGCAGGTATATGAACCTCTATTACACTGGTTCCAGAAGCTTATTTTTAAAATATTTCCGGCAACACTACTCCGAAATATCACTCTGAAACTTTTCAGCTTCCCGTACTTAGATTTGAAAGTTGCAATTTCATTTTTTGTCCAGGTATACATGTATATTTTTCGGGGTGCAGGGCGGATATTCAACTAATAACTTTCCAAAATAAAATTCAGTTTTCTCTATCCTTTGTTTCATGCCATCACTAATCTCAAAATAAGATTTGCGAAAGAAGAGCAACGTTTTACTTCAAAGTGATTTTTTGTTTTTCAAGTTTTTCTCTAGAACTTTTCTCTGCTTTTTCTTCATCTATCAACACTACACGCTTTTTCTATTTTTTTGTGAAGGCTGGCAAGCAATCTGGGGGCATTTGTTATTGCACACACACACACACACACACAAAAAAAAGAATCCTGATGAGATAAGCCAGAACAGTAGTGTTTAGTTGGTGCCATCTATTTTCAGTAAATCATTTCTCTGCAGTGTAAACAATTGGTTATATTCATTACAAATTACTGAAAAGGAATTTTGTATTTAAAGTGTATTTTACTTTAATAATGAAACACTTATAAAAGGCAGTCACCGTTTCTGCTGGCGAAGTAAAACAAACAAAACCAAGGAAAGTCGGCAATATAGCCGCCGTTTCTATATGCCAAAAGCTCATGATAATATTCTGATTAGTCGTAGTATTTACAAATGACTATTTGCATGCCCACCAAAGTTATTAGTTAAATATTCGCCACCACCCCTCCAAAAAATTACGAAGTTACCTTCAGAAATTGATTGACATAAGCGTCAACAGCCATTCAAGTTATATAGCTGATAAAAGAGACGTAAATAAGAATGAATATTGTAATTAAATCCACGAAGTAGCCAACTATTTCTAATTCAACATAACTTTTTCAAAAGAAGACGAAGGAAAAAATGAATATAATGTTTACATCCTGGATGGATTGTTATAATAAAAGATATCCTTCTCTAAAGAGGATTTGGGGGGGGGACGACGACTTGAAGTTGAGATAAAATTATACTACAATCAAATATTTGAAAACTCAGAAATCGGGGTTCCCCCCTCGTCCTAAATTTCTAACAGGAGACCATTACGCTTTGTCTCCGATAAAAGTCATCATTGCCCTCGTAATATGAACTTTAAGAATATTGATAGTCCACTAAACCTTGAGTACATTCATTAATCAAGGAGCAGTAAACACTAAAATGACCTCGAAGAAAACAAATATATAATGATAAAATTATGGCTCTGAATTCATCATTTAGGGTAACCTACAACAATAATTTAACAGTAAACAATTTCCAAAGTTTTAACAAATAACTGTTATACTGATAAATTCTAGATGTTTATGGGTAGTACTAGGGAACAAGATGCTTTAAAAATACGGAGAAAGTTTTTATATTTTTTTCCCTACTCCGTCCATGATTTCATTTTTTTTAGTACAGTGTTATTAAAAAAAAAAGCTCATATAATAATTGTCATGGATTTCAACCCTTTTTATTGTTATTTTTCGAATAGAGAGCTGATATTTATATACGAGCCTTTCATTTATTACATCCTATTTTTTTTCTCTTATTTAAATAAATACAAACATTTAAATTAAAAAATGGGGCCAATTTTTGAATACTGCATGAAAATATAATATAAGTTTATTAGCTGATAATTTTTATTTTGAGGAAAATATAAAAATTGTTAATATTTATCATCTATTAAAATTAATTCATTCGATTTTTTTTTTTATTTTATTATTATAAAATAATTATAAAAGTCTAACCTAATCTAAAAGTTTGTTTACATAATAATTATATTACAGCCTAAAGTAACCAATTAGCGAGCACTGTCCTGTCTATTTTTTAAGATCCCACAATCCTAACGTCCCCCGTGACTTTTTTTTATTTTTATTTTTTAAATAGAATGTAAACAGAAAGATAAATAAACTTAAGGATTGGATTCAGTTGAAGTGTGATAAGAGATGGAGTTTAGAGAAAATATTTAAATTTTTTCGAGAAAAATTATGCTATGCGGATATATATATGTAATAAGAAATTGGTTGAAATTGGTTGGATTAATTAATAAGGCAATTATTCTATCAAGAATTTTATGAAATATTAAAAAGTCGTACTTTTTTTTAAATTTAAATTAAACATTTACAAGAAAACAAGTGTTTGTTGTGGTTGGTTACGCAGAGATGGAAAACATCAGAGTTATTTCCGTGATAGCCTGCTTCTTTTTGTGGTCATTGACCGGTTTCGGGCGTGAGTGTATCAAATAAATTTGCTCTGTGCAAGTCTTTATTATAATCACACTATTTGACTAAAAACATCCTGATGATGAGCGAACGCCCGAAACCGGTCGATGACCACAAAAAGAAGCAGGCTATCACGGAAAATATCTCTGAAACATGAGTTTGTTCATATTTATTAATAATATAAATCTTCCATCCCTATCACACAAATAGAAGAGATTGTGTCATTTAAAATGTATGAGACATTTTCTAAAAAATTCAAGGAAAATTACCCCATCGACGTCGTTTTTTTTTTCTGGGTAATAATTATATTTACAATGCTAACTAAAATAAAGTAAATGAAGTCCCAAATGAAAAAAAAACGACCCGAACTTTATCACAGTACAAAAATTAAAATAACCCTTAGTCATTTAAGAATCTATTGCTACTATTATTATTATTATTATTATTATTAATAAAAATAAAATTAAAATAATGGCCCTCATACTAATTCCCTATATGACCTTGCTCATTAAGAGTCATTAATAGCGATATTATTTTATTTTATAATTGTCATTTAATAGGAAATATGCACATAACTGATCAATAGCTACCATGATTTAAATTCGTGAAAGGATTAATAATGATTTTTTTAGAAGCTATATGGTTTTTATAAACATGATGGGCTTCATTTAAAGGTGATTGGTTTATTTTGAAGTTTATTTTCTTTTTATATATAAGCAATCACTATCAATACTTATCAGTCCGTCCAATGCCTATCCTCCTTTCCATTTTCACAATAAGAACCATTTCAATAAACAAATACAAATAACATCGCTAAAAATCGCGCATACATCCAATCACACGCACTAATAGACATCAAGCATACAGGGTAAACACTGGTAAAAACAAACAGCCGTAGATATTTATATCTATTATTGCGTCCTTATTTTTATAAAAAAAGTAATCGCCCGCCCCCAATCAATCAATCATTATCTTTTTTAAAAAATAAAAAAGAAATAATAATAATAATAATTACAATCAAATCAAAAAAGATTCTCTCTGTCTCTCATTATCATCATCACCACAGGGAATATCTATTTACCTTGACCTGTTGGAAATCAGATGCCGACTGTTGTTGTTGTTGACCAGCTCCTCCACCACCGCCGATGTTGCCGCCGCCGCCACCACTTCCGGCCAACAATACACTGTTGCCACCACTACCTAATCCAATGTTACCACCTCCTCCACCGCCAATACCACCACTTCCTGGTTTTACATTGTTTCGCCTTTCTACAAATTGTCTAGCAAAATCGTATGCATCCTGTGAATCGCCTAAATACATTCTTACATATTCTTGTACTTCACCGGCTGATTCCACGTCGCGTAAGAAATTTACAAAAGTGGGTACTGTAAAAAAACAAACAAAAAAAACAAAATATATTATTTAAAATCTATCAGAAATATAATCGGGACAAAATTAGGGGAACTTTAACACCAGTGGATGGCACTTTTGTTTGGTCCAGACTGCTTTAAAAAATTAAAACATCCTAGGCTGTTTCAGAAGAAGCGCTTCAGCAGCACACGCCAGGAACTTACTTCTGTTTATAAAGTGCTTGCTGTTTTATTTTTCCTAATAAGATTTACTATAGAGGTAAATCAAGTAACGAAAATTCCAAATTCTTTTAAATATTAAATACAACTGACACGTTCTCCATCCTCTGTACAGATTCACGTTAACTAATAACAGTTAATGACATAAGGATCCTAACAACTTGGTGCTCAGTTTGAACCCAGAAGCTGACACAAGATATTATATAGTCAATTTCTAATATTTCTAGCCAGAATGGAATATTCGTCAAGTCAAGCTCCCTATTAACAAAATTTGGAATTCCCCTTAATAATTTAAGGCCTTCAAGCCTTCATGCATTAGTCTAATGGCAAGCGCACTCACCTGTGTCGCGAAAATTCAGGATTCGATTCCAGTGAAGGCAAAGACGGTGTTGACCAAGCATCGTAGGTATCGAACCTAGATAGCGAAGGCCAGAACTAAATGGCAGTGGGACCGCGCCTTGCTTATCACACAATAAAATATGTGAGGGCTGCGAAGAGGAAGGTCGTATTCCATACAGATTCAAAGGCTGCTAACGATTGCTCCTGACTTAAACGAACTGCAAACCAGATCAAGACTTAATAAGTGAGCGATTTATAGGAAATGGGAAGTCGCATACCAGTGGATCCTTAGCTCCTGTGGTATCAAATGTAATGAATAGGTAAAAAGCGCCAAATCTGCTCCAACCCCTGATGCGATCACCTACCATCAGGTTGCTCAGGTTGCGTTAGCCACCAAAAATGAATTGTCAATAATAGTTAGTTGCTGAGCAGCAGGGCTTCTAACAAGCGCTGTGGAAGCCTGCTGAAAAACAAGATTTCCATGCCTCGCATGGATTTTGTTGCCAATTTTGACTTGCTGCTAATGACCATTGGACAAAATAGGAATTAAGCCGATCGCACTTTGCGCTGTATTGAAATAATGGACACGGACCATCTCCAGGTCCGCAAAGCTCTTTTCCGTCCTGTACCAAAGACGCAGATGCCACATCCTGGCATCGCAAATCCCTACTTTATTGGCTGTCAGAAGAAAGATGGGCGATATGCCCAACACTGGCAAAGAATAAAAATGAATTTCCTAAACACACTGATGTAAATACTATTATCGAATTATGCAAAACGTTGCTATTATATAAAAGTTCCTTTTTTCGCTCTTTGATAACTTCAACTATTTATCCTAAATTCAGTTCGAAAACTTTTGTTCCGATACAAAATTTATTTAATTCGTAGATATATAACAATAGGCTTTGAACTTTGCTTTACTCTAAAAGTTAACGTTAAAAACTATTATTAATTCTATTGTTTATTAGCTTACCCAGAAGCTATAAAACTGATGTAGGGATGCGCTTCCTGATAAAAACGATTTTATCATAACTTTAGATAAGAAAACGGATACCTATTATTGGTCCCATGATATGTTCCATGAGGTGAATGCAATGGGCGCGTAAATTGGCACTATACGTATTTTATGACATAAAACTTAATATTGTCGTTAATTTTTTAAAATTTGTTATTAATACAACAAACGTCATTGAATTTTATGTTCAACTGCATATTAAATATTGACATATTTCTTGGTGAATTTTATTTCTGATTAATTTATTTTAATTCTCAATCTCTCTTTTGGAGAAGATAGCAACCCCCAAATTTGTATACCTTAATGTGGTTCACATCGGCCAATCAGTAAAACAATTTCGTCATAATTTGATTTACACATTGATAAGAGAAATAAACTTTCCTAGGTATTTTGGTAAACCTTTAGATCTCATTGAATAAAGGATGAAATTTTCTTTTTTCTTCATTTCCGTAACACAATAAAAGGAAGTATGGCGTTTGAATTCAATTGACAATTCATACAGGAAATACATGTTTTGAGACACACACAGTTTTGACTCTTGACTACACAGTTTGTTTTTTTTTGTTTTCCATATTACATACTATAATTTAACAAATCAGAATTTATAAAATTTATTAAATGCTGTGTGTGGGAACAAATTTCTCTAAAATGAATTCCACAGAAAGCTCGAACTTGAGATACCATTTATATAACACCATGGATTGTGACAAAATTT
The DNA here is from genome assembly GCA_011037195.1 of Triatoma infestans. Classification (NCBI taxonomy): domain Eukaryota; kingdom Metazoa; phylum Arthropoda; class Insecta; order Hemiptera; family Reduviidae; genus Triatoma; species Triatoma infestans. Next base: position 13,620 of record JAAEAF010000056.1, read on the forward strand.
CGATCAAAATCCATCAAGCAAGAAAGAGCCATTATACTGATTTTTTTTTTCCGCAAAAACGGCTGGATTTCTTTAAACTTGGAATGTTAACTGCATAAATATAAAAACTATCAATTTCTATTTTAATTGTTTACCGGAAATTTGTTTTCGTGGATTTTATAAGTTGGAAGCTGAGATCGGAGGTTAAATTCCATTATGACATTTCAATATAATTTAATGTTCCATCACCTGGCAGGAGGTAACCATTTATTTAGCTTAATTTCGATTTTTAAGAAAAATTTAATTCTCCAGGTTAAGAGAAATGCATTAAATGAAAGTCCGTTATTGTTTAGCAATAAGTTTTTTTTTCTTTAATATAAAGTAAAGCATAATCCATATGTTGAACATTTGAGATAGAGTGCTCCTAAACTATCAACAACATGGCCAACCATCTTACTAATCAATTGTTTAAATGTAATGAGAAAGTAATGATCTACACAAACAAACATAAAAAAATTGAGTTAAGTAATTAATTTACCATAAGATGATTTTTAAAAATATATTTGAAAATAAGAATGTAACCGTCTAGGCGAGCTAATGGGGCAAAGAACTCTCGACACTGGTTTGGTGCCTAGAAAACACAGGACATAATGTACACGAAGTGTGAACAACAAGATTCTGGCTCCTCATTTTTCAGTCCCTAACCAATTTTTGGTTATCACTGGAAGAGAAGTATCCCGTGCGCTGTCTTCGTTTTTATGGAAGTTAATGTCCAACTTAATCAAACTTATTAAGGCTAGAGAAGCAAGAATACATCAGTGAGGGAGCTTAAATTCCAATATCTTACTACCCTATACATTTATGGTGAAGACTTTATATTGAAACTAGACCGCTTTACAATGTATTTTATATAAGTGCTTATATGTGTCATGATGCCTTTGATTTTAACCAAACATTAAAATTTGTCCAAGTTGGCAACCCTGATTTCTTTGTATGATCTACGGGATTAAACAATTACTTTTTTCAGTAAAGATTAAAATACAATTTTTTCCACTGATTTTAGTGGAATGATCCACATATTATTTCACAATTTCAGGAAAAAGGGAATTTTGAATTCAGAAACCTCAAAACATGATATGAAACAATACGTCCTCGGTTGAACTTCACGCTTCCGCTGCCACTATCAATAGAAAATTAACCCTTAGAAGTCTTCGGATTAGAAATCGCGTCTATGGTATGTATGAACTGACCTCATGCCCCTATTTGGGAATATGACTTCTTCAAGGAATTTGTTTCGGTGAGTTCTACACGAACATTCAAATCAACAGATCTCGAGTGCTGGTCTACAACTCAAACCAACAACTGCGCTGAACAAAGTCATTTTATGAGTATCTGAAATATTTTAATATGACTGACAGGTCTTAACCAAAAGACTTTAAAGTTTTGCCGTACTTCTTTCTGTTATGAGTTACAATAATTCTATCAAATTATTATTATTGAACAAAAAAATAATATTACTCACTGTCTACATTGGACTGTATATTTGACAAAGCTGCCGTACACCATTGTGTAAATTCATCGTTGCCAGTATTATTAAATAATTTCAAAACGGCCATCTCGTCCCGTTTCACTTTAGAGGACACCTTGCCACCGGATTCTTTTGCTTGTTGTTGTTGCTGCTGTTGCTTACCACCAACAGCGCAATTCTTGTTTTTAGAAACGCTGGACTGTTGTAGCGCAGAGCCAGACATTTGCTCCCAAAATCCAGCCGACGTGGAATTATTATTATGAGGAGCTGTACTGCTTAGAGAGTTTACTGCATAAAACAAAAATAAATATATTTTAAACAAATTCAAATCTTGCATAACTAAATAATTACAGAAATCCTAAAGTGATTACTTACCGGCAGATTGCCAAGCAGGACTTGAAAGATTAGTAGCCCAAGTAAGACCTTGGGACCAACTCCCCAGGGATCCTACTGATATACTACTATTGGCAGCCTTTTCTTTCTCCCGCTCAGCTTTTTCTTTCTCTAATTGCTAATAAAATAAAAAATTTATATACTGCCGAAATAATAACTAAAAAAATAGTAGATAATATGATCTTCTAGGTTTCCGCGGCCATTTTCATGAAAAACACTGGAGTTTCCGGGTTAAGAGCGCGTCAGTGGTTTGCCAGAAACCCTAGTTCTAGCAATCCCAAAGGATATCATGCAGAGGATACACTCTACCTGCATAGTACACCTATCACCCAAATCATACGTCAATAATTTCACACTATAAGTTTTATGTATTCCAGAAACACCTTGAATACATATATGCCTTTTCTTGTAATAATATGATGTAAACAAAATTTCAGTACCACTCAAAAATCTAGAAACCAACGATTCTCATAACAATTGGTCATATATAACTGTAAGAACGAACAAATTTCACATGCAACTGACTAAGTAATTGTTGCAAAAAGCGCTAACAACTGTAATGCTTTTTAACAAACGGACGATTAAAATCAAAAGACCCCCATCTTCGATAAGTGATAGTATGCCTGGTAATTAAAATCCAATTTGGACAATTTAACATTATAATAAGGATTTATATTCTCGTTATTTATATAACCCAGAACACGCTTTCTATTTCTGACACCAACTTCATCTATACAATCTAAATCAAATACTCGAAAGAATAAATCACAGAATCTGAATATAGTTGACAAAATTCCAAAAAGCAACGTATGTGATACTCAGAACTAGCACAGTTGTAACAGCAAGAGAAGCTCAGCAACCCAAGAGAGCAAGAGAAGCTCAACCACTCTCTCGGACTGGAGTGGGAGAAGCGGTATAAATATAGCAACGGACAGTCCATAAAGGACAGTTAAACACAGTTGAAATCAACCTATACACATCTATACAATCTAAATCAAATACTCGAAAGAATAAATCACCCCATCAGGACATCCTATTGCTACGTGCCATTCTCATACCACTCAACCTTAAACATTCATCCATTGTAAAGTCCAGGCAGTCTGTGTCTCATTATTAATATATCAGTTAACCAGTGTTAACCAAGTCTTCTTCTTAACTCATCAAACAAAACTAATTCTCTCCATCCAATACATCCATTATAAAGTTGTTCCACACTCAAGACAGCAGTAAGTAACTACATCATAAAACCTATTAACAAATAACTGCCGTATCTTTAGATATGCTTCCCCGTGATAAACATACATGTCTGTTTCCTTCCATCATCCACCCGTTTCCTGTACCCAAAGATAATGGACTTAAAATTTTTGTTTTACTATAATTGCTGACTAAAAGGCTGTACGAGCTTTATACACTTTGTTGCGGTCGAGCCTCCTTCAGAGCTAAGGGCCAGCGGTCCCCTTTTCCGAGATTTACTCCATCAACATTTTTTTAAAATATTAGTATTCTTCGAACACATCACCAAGATTCCGCAAAGCAATAACGCTATCAGCATACAAATTAAGTATAATACCATCATTATGATAAATATTCCTTATAACCTCCCCGACAATGTTGTGATAATTTTGTAACTAACGTTATATGTATTGTAATGATTTAAAACAATCTTCTCCTCATAAAAATAGCTCAAAATTATATATTTTTCAATATTACGAACACTTGTATTATCGAATGTACTATTAAATAATTTAGTACTGTTATTGCAAAGCAAATGCTAAAAATTGCATATTTATTTAAAACTGCAAATATAGCAATTTTTATTTAAAACTGCAAATATAGCAATTTTTATTCAGTTTTCATAAAACTGAAATTCTCTACTAGAAGCAGACACGTCTAAACAGTTGGCCACAACTCAAACTGGCAGTACACCTTCAGTAATAATGCTATGCGTGCCAATCTCCTGCGCAGAAGACCACCAGGTACAAACAACAATGCTCAAATAAATGCTTAATGAATCCATCTACAATAGTAATAACTAATAACTGTATTTAATGCAATATACCACATATTACATTACATTATTATATTTTAAACCAAACAATTTATATCCATATATACAGTCCAACATTCATAGGTTATATAAATAAAGTTTAAACGAAATTATCTTCATCGAAAAAGCTTCAAAATTATTATAAGGCCTTCCCCACAACATTGAAGGAGTCCTTTTTGCACGTATCGTTTGCACGTAAAAACCTATCAGAACCAAACTACAAATTAGAATTCAAATAAAGTTCGCAATGTGGGCGGTATATATGATCAAATTTCGAACCAGCACAAATCACTTTATGAGGCATCTATGTATTAGCCTGGTTATCACCCCAAGCAGTATAATCAATTTGTACATCATTCCAAGTTAGATTACCAATACGATCATACTCTACAGAAACACTATTAAGTGCCTGTTCAGTAACACCCATATACTAAACTGCTTCTATGTCTGGCATATCTTTCACTTCAATTTCATCCCGATACTTTTTTACATAATAATTAGCTAAACTATACATCACATCATCAATCATCGTTTTATCACTATAAACTGATCGAAAGCAATCTCCACTATCTTGGAAGCTGTAATGACCCTGGACAGGCTCATTGCAATGTGGGCGAAACGTAAGTTTCTAGGAAACCACTGGGCCTCAACCCGGAAACTCATTGCATTATGATCTCCCTTTTTTAATAAAAAAGAGTTAAGCCAAAAGTTAAGCCTTTTGCACAGGGAGTGCATTTTTAAATTTTTTATTCTCGTTATAGATTATGAAGACTGTAAAGGGTACAAATAGAGATTGTACTTTTACAAGTATATTACAATTCTGATGATTTTTATCCCGACAAATTTATCCTACAACGGTCGGTTGAAAGTCATCATCTCCTCTTTCTTTTGTATAGGGTAGCCATATGAGCGATAGGTCATTAGAATGAATCATTCAGCATTTTAGGTTGTTTTGTATACCTTGAAAAATTGTCTTTGCTGTTCGGCTTGAATGTCAGCCAGAGATTCTACAGGTTGCACCATCTGCCGTTGCGTTTCAGTCCATTTTAACTGTATACCGCTACTAGATTTTTCCAAATGATGCTGTTGTTGTTGCTGTTGCTGTTGCTGCAAACCTCGCAAAATTTGTTGCTAAAAATGAGAAAAAAAAAAATTAACAAAGAAAAAAAAAAGTGAAAACAAAAATTATAACAAATTAATTTTTACATATCAATTTCTAAATTGAAAAAAGGAAACATTTAGTAAAAGTTAAGGAATATGTGGATGGGTCCGCAATGCTGGATAACATCTGGGATTTAGTCCGTCGTAGGATGCACATTAATTTTCTTCCTGAAGGTTTCGGATTTTGAACGCCCTCGTCAGAGCAAATTCGTGTAAAGAGTTCATTTCAACGTTTCTGTTACACTCACACTTGTTGGTTTGTTGGTTGTATATAATTGGTATGCGGGGAGGCTATATGGTTATGTTACTATGTTGTGTGTTTTATGACAAAATGGAATTATTATAAATTATAATTAGACATTACAAAATAGGGTATAATAAATAGCATGTTTTGAAGAATACTAATAAAATTACTTGTTAAAACACTTGGCATACTTAACAACACTATTAAAATTTAGTTATAAAGTTAAGGAAGTATAAGAAAATCGTTGGTGCCAGATTAAAAATCGCAGAACCTTGAATAATAATACAAAAAAATCTAGTGTGCACACTCACTTTCTCTTACTGCTGTTAATTTAATTACACCCTTCCCTCTCTTTACATACTACTCACTTTGCGTACTTTTTTTTTTACGCTGAACGTACTAATTATACAACTCTGAACTCTATGGTTTTCTTTTGTTGCACTAAGAATTTTTAAAACTGATCGTATAAGAGACAATAATTTTTCTTTTCCTTCTTCTTTCAAATGTACTGAAATATACTAAAAAAAATTATTTTTTTTTGTAAAAACCATTCATTTGCAATTTTGGTTGATGGAGATTTTGCCCGTACCCTTTATATCAGATGCGGTGTTCCTAAGCGAAATACTTGCTGCTTATTTTTTTAGGTATTTTATACAGAACAAACACACACACATATAGTACAGATTATTCGAAAAAACATTTTTTCCTTACTCAGGGGACCTTAAAACGTGTATTTAATTTCTGATGAAAATTCAATTTCGGAAGTCCGATACGATCGCAATAAAGCTCAGTTTTTAAAGCAATAAGAGATAGTAAAAACTAATATTTTAATACCTGTTCTCTTTCGGATCTTTGAATATCTAATATCGAGGTATTAGACACAGCCGGTGGACACCACTGAGATCTCTGGACTTTTGCCATAAGATCAGCGGCTCTCTTTTTGGCAGCTTCTTCGGAGGCAGCCATTGCTTCCTTCCTAAAGAAAAGTATATAACCTTTTAGACTCTACGTTTACTAATGAAGGTTAAGCTAATTAAAATGCAATATCAATGTATCCATAAAATATGGAAGGTAAAAGTAAATTAACAAGTAGTTCTTACTTCTTCCTTTCACCTTCCCTCAGTCTCTCTCTCTCCTTTTCTTCTTCCCGCTTCCTTTTCTCTTCCTCTTTCTTCCGCCTTTCTTCTTCCTTTTTCCTTTTTTCTTCTCCTTTCCTTTGTCTCTCTACTTCAGCTCGACGAGAGGCCTGTAAAATTCAGTAATATACTATTAATCGTCTATAATTTTTCTGCTTTCTTATCATTCCTGTAAAGATCTTAGCATAACAAAGGGAATTCCTGCTTGTATACAGGAACACACTCAGTTCGCATATTTTCTGATTTGGCAAATTCTAAGAAAACTATTTCTTTTTCTATTGCGGTGTTCTGGAGCACAGTTACAACACAATCTATCCATAAGTTGCAAATATACTTGGGTTTATCTATACCCATGCACACCGTGGGTGGAAAGTAGACTAGCCACTTCTTCAGGCAACTTGGCACCCTACCTAACAACACAAATATCTGTTGTACAGCAACACAACAACTTCAGACACCTCTAACATTTAAAAAAAAATACACTTAGAGACTGCAGAGATAGTTGATTTAAGGCAGACAACTTGGATGTAGCAAACTCCAGTCTTTCTTAAACAGACTCACTAACATTTATACATTGCACATTTCAAGGGACTACATTGCCCATTTCAAGGAACAACTACATTACACACTCAGCCATAGAAAAAAAAAAGGATAATGGACTTAATATTGCATTAGTCTATTTAATTCAATTCGCTGGGTCAATAATTTTTTCAATTTAGTGTTGAGTTTTTCCACTAACTGTTAAATTGGATTGATCCAAAAATTTAAAAAAAAAAATTATAAAGATCGAATTAAAAATCTTTTTTACAGATTTTCATAAATTCTTTTTTTTCTCACTTCCTTGGTATTGCCCGAGGAAGGCAATCGATTACATTCGATTACATTACCAAAGGCTATTGTCTCCTCGGGCAATACTAAAAACTATGATACGGCAATCAGATTTTGTATCGTCTCTTCTCGAACAGCATCCCATTCTTCCTGAAACGCAATGGGAGCTGGGCAGAATACTTGGCGGCTGATCACGAGCTCTAACACGCCTCTTGAGCATGTTACATAGATGTTCAACAGGATTCACGTCTGGTCTCCTAGCCATCAGACCTTCTTCTTATACCGTCTTTGAACAATTTCAAAGCACACAGTGCCTTCCCCAATTTGTAATAAGTTATCCCTAAGCTATTTAGCTGTAAGAAACCGATTGCGTAGAACTATGAAAAAAGAAATAGGTCATAGTGATCTGTTATGACCCTAATACCACTACTTCCGGTCTCCGCCGCATTCCCCAGTTCCCTAAAACGTACAACTGCTCGATGAATGCAGAATGTAACAGCCTAAACATTGTACCACTCTGTCCTTCCTCGGCAAAAGCAACAGCACTGTCAAAAGAAATGACCATTTTTCTGGTAATAAAGTTATCAAATAAAGTAATTTAAAGATAAAAGTAAAAATAACGTGAATTAAAAAAAAATATCATTAAAGTCTGTTCCAGAGCTAAAAGCCACATTAAATGAATTTCTACTACTTTCAATTTTAATTCTTAAGAAGGTTAGGAGTTTTTGTGTTAAAAAATTGTAACTAACATTTTAACAGTTGCAAAACAGGTTTTTTTTTTGTTTTTTTTTATAGTGAAAAATATAAGTGTACCATTTTTTGTGGCTGAATGAACCTAAATATTAACAATGAGATCTTTTGGGTCGCAGTGGATTTGCCACTATTCCTTTACAGATATCCAATATCTAACTTACCCTGCATGGCACAACCTATCCTTACATCCAAGATACCACTTCCATCGTTTTTACAAACGAGTATAACAGATATGGTTGGGAGAGATCTTCTAAATCGCCGAGGATTTGCTCTATTAATACACCTCTGCAACCATTGTCATATTGCCGAAATTATGTTTTCTTTGGAATTTCTAGTTAGGTTTTCCAATTTTTAGTAATGGCACAAATTTTCAAACGGAACACACACAAAAGTTTAGATTAAAATCGATCAACTACAGCTAAATTGACTTTTTTGTTTTTCGTCTTTTTCAAAATCAACTCCAACAAACTTCTGAAACCCACAGACACTGAAACTCGCGGGGGTATTGCCACTTCGTAAACCTAGGCGTTATTCAAATTTATACATATAATATGTTACAACATTATTATCTGCAACTCAATTACCTCTTGTTTTTTTCTTATATCCTCTTCAACTTCATGCCTTCGGTGTTCTTCATTTTCTCTTTCTCTCTTTGCCTTATCTACTAACATATTACCAAGCATCTCAGATTCTCTTTTGGATCTCATATCTTTTTCCTCATTACAACAATCCTCTTCTAGCCGCTTTACGGCTTCTTCTTGTTTTCTGTAACGATTAAGACAAAATTACGTTTTATGGAATTCATTTATTTGATATTGAGAACTACAGGTGCAATGCTCCTGCAAAGGTAAATATTGACAAAAGGAAGGCATTAAGTGAGGAGTTAATTGCCACGTAGTGATGACTCTTCAAAAACACTATTTAATTACTGACCCCATACATTTGGACATTTCTTTTTACTTTTACATTCATTTTCCATGTGATTACAGAAAAAAAAAACCTTTTCAGGATGAAATAAACATTACTGCAAGTAGCGGATTGATAGTACAGAGTCAGTGAGAAAGTGTGGGGGAGAGAGAGAGAGAGAGAAATTGAGAATGGCTGTCATCTCTAAATGAATGCTGTGGTATGAAGAAAAGCAAGTAAGGTTCCCTGAATGATACAGACACTGCAGAAACTGGAAATAAGAATTAGGTAATAAACCAGAAGTAGACAATTTTTAAACCCGAGTTCGAATCCAGCATTGCTGTTCATAGATATTGCTCTTTCTAGGAGCCTCTAGAGCAGGGGTGGCCAACCCGCCGCCGCCTTGAACATTTTTCCGGCCCGCGAGATTCATCACACTTTTACAAAATATTTTTTTTTTTTAAATGGCTAAAGTAGTGAAAACCAATGTATTAAAAAAATGCATTATTTGTGCATCCATACATTCAAAAATTAATGTCAAAATTATGAGAAAAAAGTAACTTTGATTTTAAAATAATATTCATGCGAATATATGACAGATATATGCCTGTTTAATTTATGAGTTTACAGTTATGAGTTCGCAGAATAATTACATTATGCGAACTCGTGATACGCGCGCATTTTTTTCACTCCAAAAAAATGTCTATAGTGGGTCTAAATCTAATATGGGGATATATAATATTATATGTGGCCCGCAGAGTTATGATGCATTTCCAATGTGGCCCGCAAGAACATTTGGGTTGGGCACCCCTGCTCTAGAGCACACCGATGGTGATGCGCAGTGTTGTCTGTAGCTAGAGGACAATGCTCGAGGCCGGCAGTGCACTAGAAGGCTCCGGGGGGGGGGGGGGGGACCCTAGAATCTTTCAAGCCGCAATGCACTGTGCCCTAAAAGAATCTACTGCCAGAAAGGCACCTGAAGCCCTTCAAGAGAAAAAATCAACAAGATACAATAACACCGACAGTACTAATAACAATAATACAATAATACACAGTATCTGTAGTATACAGACAATACTAATAACTGAGGTAAGAATTGTTGAAATTATTGAATAGTATTTTTAACAAACGTTTGCGTTATTTACCTTAATTCTTCTCTCTTTCTTTCGTCCTCAGCTCGTAGCTGTTCTTCCTGTATGGAAAATAGAATTTAAACTGAAGTAACTGAATACCATGTTATAAAGTAGAAAACTATGTTCATTAAACTTACCAGTACTTGTTGTTCTGTTTTGATTCCTTTGGCATTTAAATGAGACCACTGATTCCAGTTTCCACCGTTCCAAACTGATTCAACCTGTAACTTAAATAATTTTTAGTTTGAAAAAAGTATAATACTTTCAAAAAATATGCCTTTTTAAAATAGGCGCTAAAATTGAAACTCTTCTTTAACAAAAACAAAAACTCCTGCTCTTTATTAAGGATTTAAGATAATATATTCAGTGTATCTCTGTGCGATATATATATATATATATATATATGTGTGTGTGTGTGTGTGTGTGTGTGTGTGACTCGGCATAACAGGATGACTCACAGAATTGGCGTGATGATGTTGCTGTTGCTGCATTTTATTTTGCTGTGTAGCCTGCATTTGTCTGATCAAATTTTGTAAACTCTGTTGAGGAGCAGAAGCTTGTTGTTGTTCTTGTTGCTGCCGCTGTTGTTGTTGTTGTTGTAGATTTGTGGCTAACTGCTGTTGATGTAGCGACAACAATGTCTCCATCACTTGCTGGCCAGAACCTTGACCACTTGCTCCAGGCTGTTGTTGTTGCTGCTGCTGCTGCTGTTGTTGTTGCTGTTGCTGTACAGCAGCCTGTTGTGCGGCCAATGCCGCAGCAGCGGCCGCCTGGGCCTCCGACTTGGCCTGTAAACCGCGCAAAAAATCACTGACTTTACGCGAAATCTCCTCAGTAGTGCGTGGCGGCTGTGGTTGTGGTTGAAGCGTAGCTGCGGTAGCGGCGAATGGCTGCTGTAGGGGGGAACCACCAGCCGAGAGACTCTGCAAACCAAAAATCAGAAAACAGCGTGTGAAGCCCCCAACGGCGAGGCACACACGCAAAATAAAACCCTGCCTTTAGTCTTGATTTTATTTATAACAAAAAAAAAATTAATAAATAAAAAAAATGAAACCAATAAAAACATTAAAAATACCGAACAAAAATAAAACAAAAACAAAAGTAATTAAATAAATAACAAAAACAATTGACAAAATGTCAATTTAATATTCTATTAAAGATTACTCACAATTGATATTTTTAACTTAATTTGAACGAAACAAAACCGGATGCACAGCCTCACAGATGGTTGATTAAAATAAATGTCATAATTATTGCATTTTCTGCCTATAAGCGAATGATGCGTTTTCGTTTGCTTTTTTGAAGAACGCGCTGTGTAAGTAGTGAATCAGACAATCGCAGCGATGAATAGAGTATTACAATCAGAAGAATAGAATAAATTTCCAAAAAACTTTCATATATGGGGAGCTTAATGGAGTAAAAGCCGACGTAAATATTATATTGATGAATTTCTGCATCTAAAACTAAATGAAACAAAAAAATACAAACTCTTTCTGATTATATTAACAGAGATGCTTGGAAGAATTTTTTTTTTACAACAAAGCAATTTCTGGTTCTGTTTATTGGTTGTATTAATTTATGCGATGAAAAATTCATCCGGGGATGATTATGTCCAATTGGATTATCTGCCGTCCTAATGTTTATTATGAGAGTATTATTTGTATATTTTGCGATAAAGTGGAGGGAATTAGATAATTAATTGTATTAAATTATCAGGGATTTAGTGCGAAAAATCAGAAGACTCCTCATACTGTTTTTCCTCCTGTATTATTCTCAAAAAATTAATTGAAATTTGGCAAATAATGACAGATTTACCATTTCAAGTTACTGATAATGCAAAGTTAAGCATACAGAAGCACTACGTAAGGCAAAAAAAAAAAATAGAAAGAAATCTTAAATACTATTTTTTTTCAGATTATCAAGCAGTGTAGCGAATATTTAACAAAGTATCATAGATAATATAGAAATTAATTTAATTTAATTTAAATATTTAAACTAATTTGAAATAATTAAATATTAAGACCGACCTGTTGCTGCATTTGGGCAAGTAATGCACGCAAGTTGCTACTGTTAGGATGATGATGTATTGGCTGATACTGAGGAGGCAGTACCTGGTCTATCATCGGCTAGGGAAACAATATAATTTTTTTGTATTATTATTATTTGCTTCGTTATATTGCGGAAAAAATTGTATTATTAAATAGTGTTTGATTTTTTTTTTAATATATTAGGTTTTATCTTTAAGATACACGTTTATCACAGCTTGCACTTTTTTTGACTTCCCTTCTTAGAGAATTAATAGCGAAGATATGTGGTTAAAAGTTACTTAACACTAGAGCCATTATAATCATGACCTTCTTGCCTTACGCGCATGATATCCTCGTATTTCCTTAATATTTTGAAGGGAAACGCCCAAGAAATACACTGTACTAGGGAAGACCCAAAAAAGTGAAAGTTGTATTTTCGAACAGAATGTTATAAACAACTGTTGAAAATAACTGAATTTTTATTGTCCTAAGTTATTATAACGCCTAGATTAAAGAAAGAATAAACCGACATAAAAGATGTGCATTAACTTATGGAGAATTGGCTGATTTCGGATTATTTTTTACACTGAACTTCCGGCCAGTGAAAAAAAAACTAGGTATAAAGATAAGAGTTGTAAAGATGCCGTAAATATTAAACAATTTGAATGATTTGTTAAATTTGAATCAATATAACAAGAACGCATGGCAATACCTGATGATCAAGCCAGTCGTGTGGTACCTTCGATGGAAGTTGAGGCTGTTGCTGCATTCTTGCAGCATGTTGCCTGAAAAGTAAATGGAAAATTTCTAAATGTAGAAAAATTAGAACACTAGTAAAACATTGCATGTTTTTGATCTTCAGAATATTTGAATATTCATTTTTGAGAGAAACTTTTTTTTTCATTCAACCGGGGATTTCCACGTCCCTGGGGTGGGACGGGGGTGGAATCTCAAGCTAACAATTACTGACACATAACAGCTCACGGCCACTTTGACGACTACGTTCTATCTACAAACACTTGATAGCAATAAATAGATCATTTAAGTTGCAGTCAGTGGATTTGGCTACATAACCACTAAACATTTAACAATTTAAAAGTTTAACAATGTTTAAGTGGAAATGCTTATGTGCATTTCCCAGTTAGCTGCATACATCAACTTTACCTATTTCTTAATTATCTTAATTAGTTTGCCTGATGGAAGTTGTAATATAAATGTTGTTTTCATATAAATATATCTTATTGGGAACTTGGCCGTAATGAAAAAAAAAAATTATATAAAAATTTGAAATTTGCCTCCTTTTGGAAAAGTTTCTCTCCCCAATTTTAAGAGGTTTTAAAACTACAAATATTACTGATGTGGAAGTACAAAAAATACTATTGTCACATAAGCCCTGAAGATGGGAGAATAATGGCTTTCTTTTACTACTGATAAGAGGAATTACTGCGATCGTGTCAAACTTTCGAATAATGTTTTCCTGAAAATACCATTTTAAAGTCCCCTGGGTCCAAAAAAAAGAAAGTAGTTTCTAAAAATTTTTCCCTCTTCTTAATATGTATATAACTCAAAAACGGAAATTCGTTGCTACTTCAAACGTGACAATTCGTTTAAGATCCACCGGGAACCCAATAATATTGTTTTGGTCACTATCGGTCAACCGGAAGCACCACTTTATTTGAATGGATTTTTTACTTTTTTTTGTTATTTTGTGATATTCTCGCAAAAGGTTTCCCCAACTAATTTCTTGAAACTTGGTATACCAACGACGCATTTGAGGGGCTGTACAACTTCTACATTGTTGAACTACAACTTTTATCTGAAACATTTTTTCCTGGAAAATTTATTTTGAATGGGTTTTCAGGGTGAAGTTAGGCCGGATCGGTTTGCTGAACGAGTTTTCAATTTACATTTATTTTGTTTTAAATTTATTAATTTTCTGCGATTTTCTCGATAAAAATACTAACCTGAGTTTCTTTATCTGTTTACAAACAAATTACACATATTTATTTTTGGCCCTATCACTATTGTTATGGGAGTTCTGGAGGGCTAGATTAGGAGGAGCTAAAGGGCACACTTCCCTCTAGCGTTGTTCTTACCTGTGATTCTCCCCACTATACATGTAATAATGAAGGATGTTAAATTTTTAATAAAAATGCCTAGTTTGAAGAAAATTGGTCAATAATAATTATGGAAATTGCAGTAAATGAAAGAGATGTGATTGATGCAAACCCAAGTATATATCATTTAATGATTACTATTAATAAGATAGGAAACAAATTGTCTGCATTATTTAGCCTGGAATGCTCACAAGATGGACTAGCTAAGATTATTGAAGAAATGGCTCGTACATTTACACTTCTTATGAAACATTCATACTTAAATAAACCATATAGATTTATTTAGACTCGAAATGAATATGTCTTGTCATTTTAAGGATTATCATTATGAATATGATATTAGGAGACAAAAATAACACCCACCTAAGCATAACGTTTCTATATTGCTGTTGGTAATGTTGCATCAAGAAGTTCTCCTGGAGCTGTGTGCTCATTATAACAGCAGCAGGCTCTTTATTCTATTTAAAAAAAAAAAATTAAATATAAGTATACAAAATGGTTAAAAGAGTATTTACAAAAAGAAAACTATTACTTACAAGAGGATGTTGGTCTGGTAGAAAAGGTATACAACCCCATAATTTGATAAGTTCTCCAAGTGGCGCATAACTAGGATCGCACGCTCTTCTTACCAGAAGATTCAGTGAGAAATAACCAGACTGAAACCATTCCGCCATTTCATTACAGCTAAATGGACCTATGGGGGGGGGAAATATGGTTTGTAATTTCCTTACCTCACAAAATTCATAAAAGCAAATGTGGATTTAATTAAACGTCATTGTAATATTAAAGAAAATATTTCATTCAAATTTACCTTGCACCTGCCCTTGGGGATCCCTATAATACCATTGTTTATCCTGTTTCTCTTCATCTTCCATCAATTTTGCTACAATTTCAGCCGCTTGATCATCCGTCATATGTCCTAATGAATCTTCAACAACAGGTTCCTCAGTTGGTGGTTGCTGTGGTGTTGTAACGGTTGTCTGATGATGCATTTGTAATGACGGCTGTTGTTGTTGAACTTGTTGCTGTGATTGTTTATTTGAGATCATCTGTTGTTGTGGTGGTGGTGGCAAAGGTTGTTGCTGATGTTGAAGTTGTTGTTGAGATTGAAGAGAATGTTGATGCTGTTGAACTTGTTGCTGTTGTAAAGATTGTTGTTGTTGTTGTTGTTGTTGTGCTTGTTGCGGGGTATGTTGCTGTTAAATGAAAGCATAATTGAAAAAAATGTGAATGATTTATTAACCCCTCCCTTAACTCCTAAATATTATTATAGAGAATCAGCGTTTAGTCAAGCATTACCACCCTATCTGGTTAAACTTCTCATGCGGTATAATTACAAATAGTTGCTCTTAGATGCCTTTTGATCATATACTTGCTCTTTGTTTTATATATATATATATATATGCACTATTTATGTTAAGAACTAGATTATTAAAACTACATCCTGTTTAAAATTTATGATAATTCTTTCAAAATTATAAGAATAAGTAAATATACAAGCCAAATATAATTTTCTTATAAAAACGAACTTCTGAATAAATTATGCAAAATAATGGGGCATTATGAACATAAATCAGTATATTTGCTAATACTCAATTTGGAGTAAAGTAATGTTATTGGTAAGAATAAAACGTAAAAAAGCGGGGATTAAACGCTTAATTTAGAAGTTTTTGGGGATATTATTTTTCACTGCGACCTGAAAGATCTATTGTGCCCCCGGAGTGCACTGACATCACGGACCAGCACTGAACTGTAAGAGGCTCCTTGTTAGAGAAAATCTAAGGGTAGTATTTCTGGACTCGAAACCGGGACCTCCGTGTTGCTGGTCTAGCGCGCTACCACTGAGCTAATTCCTTCCCTAGGAAGTGTATATACAAGCATATCATAAGAATAACATCTGTTTGAGTGTTTCTGCCATTAGTACACTTACTTATGATAGAAGTTCACGAAAAAATTGATGAAAGGGATCATTTACATGGCAACAACCTAATAAAGAAGAATGTAAACATAAATTCAGAAAGTGAAAATAAACTTCTTTATAGATTTATAAAAAGCGATTAAAAAAAGATTTAGTTTATTGGTTTTAAGCGATGAGACTGGTGCTCTGCAAAATTATAATGTACTGAGAAGGTTCCGGGAGCAAAACAGATCTTTCAGGTCGCAATGTAATATCTCCTATAACAATCTATAACTAAATCTAAAAACGCTTTTTTACTTTATATTCTCAGCAACTATGTAACTGAATATTTCGCTCCTTACAATGGCAACCGATATGTAGAGCAATAAAGACTTCTTTTTCTTTAAAATTCTCCTCTGGCCATTGCCGCATAAACACTTTATAATTTTAAGATCTGACGATTTGAAAACTATTTTTCGAGATATTTGGGCAGTAACTTTTATCAACTATTCAAAATAATTTTAAGATTATCTGTCTCTATATCCTCTTATGTTCATCTAGTTTTCTCATAAACGTGATTTATAGATAATGTTAATTCTTTAATAACTTATAACCAATTATTCTCATTCTCAAAAGATGTACTCATTTTTATTCACATAACCCTCATAATTTTAAATTCCTCTATAGACTTTTCCTAATACTGGAAATAATTAACGTGAGAATAAAAAGAATATGTCTTGACTTTTATTGATGCATTGAAATAAATAATATACAGTAAAGTATATCTACTATCCGCCTCAGTCCATGACACCTAAACGGTATTTGGACCTAAGTCCTACAGGAAAAAATAACAGATGTCACTTTGTTTTCTATTTCTTTCATTTTAAGTGGTTACTTGTTATTACATCATGCAGTTGAATGGACCATTTATTATTCAGAAAATGAAGAATCAAAACCAGAATTGTAAAGAGGGTAAGACTTAACTTGAGAACTTACACTGTAAGATTGCCAAATGCTGCCTCCTTCAAATCTTAACAACAGATGGTAGTTTAGACGTAGACCTAACAAAGTTAGCCTTCCAGAAAAGACTCTAAAATTATTCTTCAGGGAAACAAAAATGTTTCAAATAAAAGTTTGTCTATATCGAAATCTAGTTTAAGTATAAAGAAAATCTTTAAAACAGATTTTCCGAAATGGTCGTATGCTTACTGGTCTTAAAAGGAATATCAAGTTTGAGCAAATTTGTACACTCACAAGCGTACAAAACACATACACCACGTATATTTATATGAAACAAAAACTAAATTTTATTTTTTTTTAAATAGGGAACCTTAAAATATGATTTCCGTTGAAAAATCATTTTTCAAAATGTTATGATTACAATAGTCCCACTTGCAAGTAGTAAAGTAATGCCAGGTTTCATAGGCAGTCTTACGTTCAACTACGTTCAGCTTCATTACAGAGAGGCGGAACGCAAACATACTTTACTATATATATTACTCATATTATTACATCAAAAAATATCCAAGGCCAAGGACCACGAATCTAACCTAAGTCCCACACACAATGCACCTCAGTTTATGAGATGAAGACTATAACCTCTCCAGCAACCGGGGCATCTCTACATACATATGTTGAGACCACGAACGACGTTAATGCCCAGTATGGAAGGCTTTGCTATTTGATTTCATGCACACTTGCAAGTAGTAAGAAAAAGTAAAAAAAAATAAATAAATTATTAACTAACCTGCTGAGTAGATTGTCTAGAAACAATTTGATGATCAAGTCCTGCATCTTTTCTCGGGGAATCTGGTGGTTGTTTTTCAGGCGGAGGTTTCTGTTCTTCTTGATTATCCTGTTGTAGTTGTTGTTGGGTCGGCGGTTGTAGACTACTGTGTAAGGCAGAATCCAATGTGGAAGGCGAGGTAAGCGTGTCGGATTGTGTTGTTGTAGTCTGTAGTTCTTGATGGTGGTTGTTATTCTGTTGCGTGGTCGTCTGTTGTTGTGTCTGTTGCTGCTGTTGACTACTGTCCCTCTTATCCCTGTCAGCATGCCTTCCACTTCCACCGCCTCCGCTGCCCGCACTGCCAACACTTTCTCCTCCATCTCCGGCGTCAGGAGGTTTCATCGAGAGAGATTTCCTCTGTTTCTTTTTATTAAAATAAATAAATAAATAAATTACAAATATTAATTTTGTACTAATTAGAATAAAACAATTATAAGCTATATTTTCATAATTTTTAAACAAATTAAAGTTAAATAGTTAATAATTCAAATTAATTCAACATTTTAACATACTTTATTAAAACAAAAGAACTAATATTTTTTTTTTAAAAAAGAAAAATACAAAAGTGATTCATCACATTTTTTTATAAACTCAACATTTTGTATTATTTTTTGATTAGCACCTCGTTTTTATGTTTAGCAGAATCATCTTCATCTGGAGGCGGTTCTGAAGAACCATGAAATGCTCCTGAAGAATCAAATGTTCCTCCACCTTCGCTGTTCTTCTCTGTTGCCCTAAAACAGATTAAATTATATATTTCATAAGACTGTTGATCAGGAAATACCTATCTACATATATACATTTTTGGATCCAAAACGTATGAGTTCTGCATACTAAGCCTTTCGAGAAGTTACTCATTCTTCTATTTTAATTTTTTAGACAAGAGAAATTTTGCAATCAACTTGTTACTATTAACAATTTTATAATCACTTCAATGTAAAGTAAAATTCTATAAATTTTGTGTGTAATACTCACACAACTTTCTCTCATTACGAAATTAATGAAGTAATTCTTTCTTCATAGCACTCAAATGATAATTTGAGTAAAAAAGTAAATCATGATTTACTTTCAAAATACTTGTGATTTCCTTAATCTCATAAAGGCTGGAGAATTATGCTATTATAAAAATACATTTTTGAGGGAAGCGTTTTCTCCAAACTCCCCAAAAAACTTCCTTAAAAATTCTTTCAACAAAAAAGTTTTAAACAAAACAGATTTGTGTGGATATATAATTTACACCATGTTTAAATAAACCTGTTGCTGTTGTTATTGAAAAAATCTTGGAAAACTGCAAAAATGCATTCATTAACTTACACTACCAGGAATTTTGGCAATTCATTTAATTAATCTGTACCTAGGCCCAGGTACTTCTCCCCGAGAACAACTCTAAAATCGGCCTTTTCCTGGAAAAATGTACGAAATAAAACTGATAGATCAACTTTTATGTAGGCTATAAGATAATTCTTTTCGTGCAATTTATAATTTAAAGAGAAGTTTTCTTGAAGCTAATTTCGAGAACATTTTGAAAAAAAAATCCATACGATAAGAAGGGTATTTTTGATTAAAGAAAGTCGACCCGAACCTTCTTGTTTATCCATTAGCAATCTAAACGTCACATAACCTTTCTTAAATATATATTATATTTAATAACTCATTAAATTAAATGAAGTACGCCCAGATACTGATAGTAGATAGTACTTCCGGTTAAGGAAATATATATATATATATTTGTTTTTTGTTTTACATTTTCTTTGCCTTATATATAAGAATATATTATGTATGTGTAGGGGGCTGGCCTTCGGCGCCCAACCCCTCACCCCTCTTAACATTCTCTAGAAAATGCTGTGTCAAATGGCAAGCCGCTTGAAAATCCGTTCAGCCGAATTTGCAATATTAACGCATTTTACAAAAAACGTGACCGTCAACGGGACACAAAATAGTTTATTATTTTATAGATATAGAAATATATATATATTTTTTTTTTTTTCATTTGCTTATAATAGATATATTTATAAATAATTAATATAAAAATGATTTTCAATAATTAATATATGTATTGTCAATTCACTTAATTCATTACTAAATTAAATAAAGTACAACCAGGTACTAATGTGTGTATATATAAGGCAAAATTTGCTAAAATACACTTTTTCGTTCTTAGGAGGCCTCAAAAATGCATATAAATAAAAAAAAAATGTTTCAAAGATTTAAAACAAAAAACACCTTACCATTCTGGAAGATGGTGGTTCTTGGAATGAGACCCGGAGTCCCAATTCTCCTCTTCTCTCCAATTACCTCCAGAACGACCTTTAACAAGAATGTTTAAAACGGCTTTAGAAAAATTTAGGAAGGAATACATAAAATTGACATAATGTGGGATTTTATAGCTTTAAACTGTTGAAAAAAGGAACAAAAAAGTGACAGCGTTTACTTACTTGAAGCGCCCCATTTGTTAATCCTCCAGTCATCATCCTCACTTCCAGTTCCAGGACCTCCTCTCTGACGTCTCCAGTTAATATCTGAGCTACGGCTACCGCCCCCTCCACGGCCCTCTCCACCATTTCTTTCGCTCCAACTGTCACGGCCGCGTTCACTCTAACATTAAATAAAACAGATAAAATTATCTATTGTAATTTTTTTTTTTATTTTTTATTTTTTTTAGATTTGTGAAAATATGGAAATCTAAAAAAAAAAAATACCTGCGACCTGTCGAAAACTCTAGGCTGCCTTCCATACGGAGGCTGCTGGTCATCTCCATCACCACCGGGACCTTGACAACCAGTTACCACACCTCTCTGGTAATATGAACCACCAGTTCCACTTCCTACACCCCCTCTACCACCCCTGCCACCACGACTTCCACCACCGGAACCTCTTGTGGCGCCACCTCTTCCTTCACCTTTAGCCGCCGACCTTAGTACTGCATCAGAGTTGATGCCACGACTCCACATCCGCTATATATATATAAATATATATAATATTTATGGGAATAAAACTGAAAACTTTAGCAAATTAAAAAAAAACTCTGACTGCTATTAAATGCTAAAATTAAACTTACCGTCTCTTCGTCTGACATAATGCTCAGAGCTAGAGGCGGCTGGGCCTTTTCTACATACAAGCCGGCCAACTGTCTCAACGAATCTGGAGGTACAAGACTGTTCGAAAACAGGGCCAACATTTCTTCTCGCCCATATCTATATTCGGCCAACTGGTACCGAACTTGAGGCTGAGGTGGCGCTGTATTCGTTGTATTAGTGCTACTACTTCCTGTACTGCTAGTAACACCTCCACTTGTACTAGTCGTACTTCCGGCACCTCCAACAGGAGTTTCCGACAGATTTCTCAGCCTTAAATATTTAACAAAAAAACAATTTCTTTGAATGAAAATGAATGTATGAGCAGGTTTTTTTGTTTAATTTCGGAATTTGAATTGATACATATAATTTACTCCTTTTTTATAATATCTTTATTCCCTACGAACTGTAAGAAAGAAAGCAAATCATACCTTAGTTTTGCTTAACAAAGTAAATCTTTAAAATGGTTCCTCACATGAAATACTATGGCTAATTCGGAGATTTTAATTCCTTTTAATTGTGAGAGTATTTTTTTTTTTCTATTGCATTTTTTTTATATTTCTATGATCCAAAAGTCTGGGTTACTGATACCCAGATTAAATTGAATACCATAAGAAACTGGAGTCCGTGATGAATCACAATAGCCTGAATTTAGGCTAGGTGCAGGAGTCCAGGAGCATTCAAGGAATCGAAGAGCCCGACAGTTTGGCACAGGACGGGACCTTCGCTGACATCCAACAGTCCCTGAATCTTTTAGCGGCACCTCATACATAATCGCTTGTGGGGCTATTGAGAAATGACTCTTAAGAAACATACCAAAGCATCATACTCTTTAATTGGAGGAATACTGCTGGGAATCTTGGAGTGCCTCTCTAAGATTTTCCTGGAGGACTCGTTCAATATATCTCCTTTGAAAACGAAAGGTGAGCTAAGGAGATTCAACTCTCTTTTTTTTTTTAAAGGAAACACTACGTAATATAGATCTTGTTGCGGGTAAGTCAATAGGAAATGAGGTCACAAAGATGAAACAACATTTCATATGGTTGGAGAACGCGGCACTGAGTGATTCCTAAAATTTGGTGCGAACCTGCGATCGCTCTTCAGCTGACGTTTCAAGTGATAAAGGATTGGTTGATGCGAGATCTGTGTACTCAAGGGGTACAATAGGATTACTCTTTGGCTTCAGTACATTGTCTTCCGTAAGGAAGACCCAAGTTCGAAATCAGATTCGATTTTCTTTTTTGATATGGGTGTAACAAAATATTAAAGGAAGTTAAGTATGTAAGTAATTATGTTAAATTTATATAGGAAGACAAATATCAAACCAACCATGACCTAAATGATCTCTTGGGTCCCAGTGTTTCTACATGGAATGTAGTATATAATGTCTATGTTTGAGTATAGTATATCTGTAGTTGGGGTTTTAGAGCAAATGTTGTTCATGTTAGGCTGGGTACCCAAATGGAAACCAAGATTCCTGTGAAGAAGTTGTAGGTTAATCCACTTCCGAGAGAGTAAGTTAAAAAAAAATTGTTAAAAAATATTTGCAGATAATGAAAATCTTTAACAAAGACAAGTATACAAGAGAACCGGGAAAAATACATATTTCCAGTAAAACTGATTATGCATTAAACCAATTAAAATATAACTGGCCTTAAACAAGAGCTATTGTCTGTGTAGAAATCGATGCTAAAAAATCGATAAGGTTGTAATTCAATTGTTATCATTATAGTTAGATGGAATTCATTAAACATTCCCAAACAACTTAAACATAATCGGATATATAAAGAAAACATTTCAATGACAGTTTAAAAAAGCTAGGACAAACAAAATACTAAAAACAAACTGACTTCGAACCAAATTATTCTTTACTGGGAATTTGTAATCCTTGTATGCCTTACAGAAATACTTTCTAAACTAAATTTACTGGTTATGCAAAATTTCACAAAATTTACTCTAGAATAAATTACTGCTTTCATTTTAAAATAAAAAAAAAAACTGGTTAAACATTAACGTCAAATTCTTCAATCTAGAATTTAAATTAATTTTCTTTGTCGATGAGAATAAAAAAAAATACATGAAACAATCAAACTCTTACACTACATTTCTTAACTTCCAACAAGTTGTCTTCCAAAATGGAAAATACATTTAATTTTGCTTAATATTCTCCAGATGGCGAGTCCTCCTATATAGTAGTAGTACAATGTAAAATGCAGAACTAGAAAGCCTTACATCAGAACCTGATCATTATGTGATGAGAGGGAAAAGAATATAAATATTTTAAAGTAAAATTACATGCATTTTACTATAATTTATATACTTAACTCTTTCAATCACAGAAGTGGTAGATTTTGTAATCGATAAAAAAAAGTGTAAAAATCATGAACTACTTTATAAAAACTAAATTACCAAAAACTTTGTTTTTAATATATAGGAGACCTCAAAATATTTATTTCCGATGAAAATACATATTCGCCTGTTTGTCACGATCACAAAATTTCTGCTTAGATCAGCTAGAAAACAGAAAGAAACAGAGTAAGAAAGTAAACGATTTCTCCAAAAAATAAGAGAACCACCAAGTAATCTAATTAAAATTTCAGTGTTAAAATTAAAAGGCAAAATATAAATTAAATCTTTCGAAGATGCACTTTTCAAAGTATCATAACAGGAAGAAAAAAAGGAACGAAAAAATAGGAAAGTCTGTTAGATCATGTAACGCCGACACGAAAAACGAAATGTAAATCCACGATGCTGAAATAAACAAACTCCATTATAAAAATTAAAATGAGTTCAGGTAAAGATCTCCAAATTTATCAACAAATATGAACTTCCATCAATACACTTAGTCATGTTAACAAGTCCCGAAATATAACAATATCAATGAATTTCGGCTAAAATGCTTCATTTTTATTCTTCACCATAAATTAGATGAATTCGTCTACACCCCACACAATCAGCCAAAATTATGAAAATTCATAGGTACATAAAATCCTTTTCAATGACCCTACAAAAAATTCCTCTCATAAGAACGTAAAAATGTATTATATGTCAAATTAACATTTTGTAATTATACATTTTTTTTTTTTTTTTTGTTAATTCCATCTTGTTTCTCTATTCAATCAAATCCTGTTTGATTGGTGAAATCAAATTCAAAAAGTAGTTGATTACTATTGACATAACCTAGATGAAATAAAAATTTTCTATTTCTAAATTACTATGACACTTCTATTAAAACAGAAAAACTATTCAGTTTCCATAAGAAAAATAAACCAGTACTTCAGAAATCGAAACTTCAAGAAATCAATTACCGTATTTTTAAAGATTTTCAGTTCAATTTTAATTTGATTTTTTTTTAAACAACCAACAGAGACATGATTACAAAAACTTCAGTAATTCAAATCAACGACTACAATGACCCATTAAATGAATTTTTATAAATTTCAACCTAACTCGTTAAAGCAGAAAGCGATAACGTGCTTATTACACTGACGTGATGGATCCAGCGTTGAGGAATGTCTGTTTTACATTAATGCAGAGAACAGATAAATGGGTAATTCTGATAGCAAGAGCATGCAAAATATTTCCAACTTCCGTAACTTAAAAGAAAAGCAACACAAATAAGGAATGGAAATCTCTTCTGCAACCATCTGCCTTATGCCATCTCGTGATTCAATTGTATTATAGCCAATTTCAAAATAAATATCCATTACTTAAATTAACTAATAGTTTTAAGTTAAAAGCAATAAAACTGTAACTTATGTATATATCATTGATCATTTAAAAAATATATATACAATAGAAGGAAATAGTGATAAGGTTAGCATCCTGCATCTTTAACATAACCCTTATCAGACTTCTTAAGCTTAGAAACTGCATTTACTTACCACTCGGGTCCAAACTTCATTGATTCTGTCATTCTGGCAATGCCTGGAAAAACGAAGAGAAAAAAAGAAATTTTAAATAACGCAGAGCATTCAATTTGACACTAAACAGTATTTAATCGATAATATTTCCCTAGGCACGCCCTTTTATAGAAAATTTTACTTTCTGTAAGTAATATAATTCATTGAGTCAATCAATTAACTTAAAAACATAAGTAAAAAGAAACCACAGTTATAAATACCTCAAATCTCTCTCCTTTGTGCTAGGTGGCAGGGGTAAACAGAAGGTAAAATAAGTTGAAGCAAGTGAAATGCAAACAACTGTATTAATCACATTCAAATGTTCCCGTAATAATTTACAACCTCACTTCTCCAGACTATGTGCGCTCTACAAAATATACAGAATATTTATCCCTAAAATAACTCTGCAACGATCTCTGGACAACAGGAGTATCCAATCCAATATGGCTGGACTTTTGGAAAATTCTCAGCAGTGTTTATTACATAGAATGAAAAATCTTTGTCTATCATGCATAGGATTATTATTTAACACTCTGAAGATTCTATTTAAAATTGTTACTTATAGTAATAAAACAGAGTGAACTTTTTTTTGTATAACGGAAAGCACAATACATAAAATATATCGTATCCAGTTGGTCTTGCTCCTTTAGGTCACATTACTTAAGGCGCATGCTCCAACTATTCTCATTTCTCAGCTGTTATATTATTCAAAAAAAATAAAGTAAAAAGTTACATTTAAAAAAATAGCAACCTAACTTTTTTGATCTTTACTCAAAAATTCTTTAAGCTTTTTCTTTTTTTATTTAATTGCACTGTCCCTGAGGTTGGTGCATGGTAAAAGATTAACCCTTAAAACGTTGATTCTATTGCACAGTGGTATCAATAATTTAATTTTAAAAATATTTATCTGCATCTTGTGATGCAAATTAATTAATAAATAATACATAATTCAAATATTACATTAAGAAACCATCTATTTTTCTAAAATAATGTAGTTTTTTGAACAATTAATTTATTCATTTAAAAAACATGTGATAATTACCTGGGATCTGAAAATAACTTTTATGTTTAGCATTTACTAAATTTTCCTGTTGTCAATAGGAATAAGAATTAACAAAGATGACAAGTCACGATTTTGATAGAAACGCGCTTGTTTCTGTAAGATTTGAGGTTTTTGGAAAGGTGCAAGGAGTTTTTTTTCGAAAGTATACTCGTGATACGGCGATTAAGTTAGGTTTAAAAGGTTTTGTTCAGAATACAGAAAGTGGCACGGTGGTTGGAATGGTGGAAGGTGAACGAAACAGAGTGCTAGAAATGAAAGGATGGCTCACAAAAACTGGAAGCCCTTCAAGCAGAATTGATAAGTGCATTTTTTCGGATGAAAAGAAAATTGAAAAATACCAGTATAAAGATTTCAGTATATATAGATAGATGTTTCTCTTTTTTTTTAAACAGCTAAATTTTCGTATTTAGAAATATTCGATTTCATGACTATAGATTATATTATTTATTAAATTATTCATGTGTGTCATAATTGTTTAATTATAGAATAAATGCTTGAAACAACCAGTTGAAATTGAATTTGTTCTTATTTTTCTGAATTGCTTGTTTGTTTTTCACAATCATTTTTATAATTATTTTTATTAAATACGCTCCGATCTTCTTACTACTTTTTTTGTTAGCATTCTTGTCAACATTTTTGTTTTGATACAAATTATACATTGTATTCCATTTCAATAGTAAGTTATTAAACTTTATAATATGCTGCAACAATTATGAAGTTCGTTTATTTATATGATGTTTGAAAATATTTTCTATAAGAATTTTTAACTTCAAATCAGCAGATCATGTTTTGTTTTACTTACTTTCTTAATCATAATCCTGAGAACAATTTTAGAGAAAAAAACGGTCGGATAAAAAATTTTTACATCATATAAATGCTGACTCAGAGGTTGTACTTTTTAAACTTTTTTAATAGTTTCATATCATATCAAGTTTTTCGTACATACATATCAGTTTTTCGTAAGTAAAAATAAATAAAGTTTAATGGTTTCTCGTATCGAAGTTATATAAAACTGATTTTGATGCATATCTTACTTCTTGTACTAAATTCTGGTACTACTCGGCTATTTACTAAGTTATCGAAATTAAAATATTAACGCTTATTCGTTAGAGCTGCATAGTTTTATTTTTTAATTATTTTTAAAAGAAACAATACATTTTTGCCATGATATCTAGATTAATTAGACAGCATAAATCAGAGAAAACAACTGTATTGTCTACTTTCTGACTAAATTTTTACGAAATTGTTATGGTGTCACACTGAAAAGAATATAGCTTATAAACTTCTTTCAGACATGTCGATTCTGTGTCCCATTATCTCTTTCATCTTTCTACATTATTTTTCATGGCCTTATGGAGCTCTAGAAAACACAGAACTCCACTAGATCAATAATTATTAATATTGCAAGAAATTTAGAAAACAAATTGACCAATATAACATAGTGCAATACATTGCTTGATAAATAAATATAGTTGAAAATATGGCTGGGTCCGCAATGCTGGATAACATCCGGTATTTTATCCGTCGTAGCATGCATATTAGTTATGTTCCTGACCGGTTTCGGATATTCATCCATCGTCAGAGCAAATTCACTAAGTTCGTGTAGAGAGTTCACTTCAACGACATGTTTCTGTAGGCTCACACTTGTTGGTTGTATGTATGTGGGAAGGTTATAAGGTTATGTTACTACATGTGTGTGTTTCATGACAAAGTGAAATTATTATAAATTGTGATTAGGCATTAGGAAATAGTGTGTAATAAATAGCATGTTTTGAGAACTGTTGTAGCATGTTTTGAAAACTAGCTTGTAATTAAGAACAAAATCAAACTACATGACACTTTTACCATAAAGAATACACAGCACCTAATTCACTTAATGGAAGACACAATAATAACACCCTCATCGCGACTGATTTCCCTTGATATATCTAACTTATACACATCCATTCCTATCAATGACACCTTAAACATTGTAAAACAGAAATTAAAAGAACAGAATCCACAACAAGACATAGATCAACTAACAACCATAACCGAAACTACAGTTAAACAAAACTACTTTAGATTCAATAACAATTTCTACCTAGCTACAAACGGATTAGGAATGGGACACCCGACATCTGCTATTCTATCCGAAATTTTCATGCAACATTTAGAAGACACATACGTCCCATATTAAAAGAACATTTCAACATAACATTTTATGCACGTTACGTTGATGACTCAATACTTATACTCGACCATGACATTGACATAGATACACTCTTGAAACTATTTAAACAACCTCCACCCCAATATAAAATTCACACATGAGTATGAGAACGATGGCACTCTCAACTTTCTAGACATAAAACTTACCAGAAATAATGACAAAATAGACTACGGGATTTACAGAAAACCCACTTCTACCGACACCATAATACCTTCCAGTTCCCATCATCCCAATCAGCACAAACTAGCAGCCCTCAGACACCTAACTAACAGGCTAGAAACTATACCACTCGCAGCGACCAGTTACAAACAAGAACTCAACACCATATACACCACAGCCACAAAAAACGGATACCCTGCTAGCGTTGTCAAGAAATTGTCAAGAAAAAACAGACTAACCCGCAACCAAGACGAAAATCCCACAACACCCAACATATTCGCCACTTTCACATACATAGGAAACGAGGTTTACAAACTGACAAACTTTTTCCAAAAACAGGCTTTAGAACAGCATTCAGAACAAACAATAAACATGTAAACAAAATATGCACTCATACAGAAACAACCAGCCTGTATGACAAAAGTGGTATATACAAACTCTCTTGCCCCGAATGCAATTGCACGTACGTAGGCCAGACCGGAAGACGCCTCAAAGACAGGTTTAAAGAGCACCTACGCTCTTACAAATACAACAAAACCGACTCCACTTATGCTAACCACCTTTTAAAGAACAACCACAAACCACAAAGTATAGAAAAAACAATGGTCCTATTACACCAAGGCACAAAAGGAAGACGAATGGACATTTTAGAAAAAATAGAAATATACAAACACAAGACTATCCACAAAAACATAATGAATGACCATGAATTATAACTCAGACACACTCTTTAAGGTCATTTCTCACACCTAACTGTATTACAAACATACCGCCAAACTAGTATAAAAGACATCTATGCATATATACATTCACACACACACATGTATTTATATATATATATATATAAGTATATGTGTATATATAAATATATATGCTCACAAAAAAAAAGAAAAATTGCATGCTCCATGCACCGTTTGTTAAATTCTAACCTGTGGAACTAAATTTTCTTCTTGTTTCCCCGATTAAAGCACAGATTATTTGCATGATATATTTGAAATAGCCTACCGTGCCCTATTAAAAATACCTTTACAAATGCCACCACATAATATTCTTAATGTAATTTAAATATAAATTAATATCATTTAAAATAAGCACAATAAATAATAACGCCCACATTTGATTTCCTTTATTATTAATTTAAAATCATCTCCAATTTGCTGTTTGTTACCACCTTCTTACATATCAATTTACTTACATGCTCTCTTATATTAACCCAGCTTCTTTTTCACATTTTTTTCTTACTTGTACAAACTTTTCACTGTCCATAAACTTTGCACTGCTTTCTTTAAAATTCATCCATTAATTGCCTTTCCTTAAAATTTATCTAATCTTATTAGTACAGTTTACAGTAGTCTGGGTTGTTACCAGATAGGGGAGGAAGAAATACCTACCCTAGAACCTTCCAGAATCCTGAGATTCCTCAGGGAGCTAAACCTGGAGAGGGTGCTAAAGATGAGCTAGCTCATCTTGGGCACCAGAGGGGGTACAATAGATCAAACATAAATGGTCGCGGTACAGAACCCCTTAAAAAAAAAAAGAAAAAAAAAAGTACAGTTTACTCCTGAAATAACTTATCCCCCCTTCAATGAAAATGACTTGGTAAAACACTGAGCATGCTTAACAACCGACTTAAAATTTAGTTATAAAGTATTCTTCAAAACATGCTATTTATTACATACTATTTCCTAATGCCTAATCACAATTTATAATAATTTCACTTTGTCATGAAACACACACATGTAGTAACATAACCTTATAACCTTCCCACATACATACAACCAACAAGTGTGAGCCTACAGAAACATGTCGTTGAAGTGAACTCTCTACACGAACTTAGTGAATTTGCTCTGACGATGGATGAATATCCGAAACCGGTCAGGAACATAACTAATATGCATGCTACGACGGATAAAATACCGGAAATAAATATAGGATGAGCAAATCTTTTCTATATTATTTTTTTAATTTCTTTCTGAAATATTAAAAAGAATAATGAAAGCATGGTTTCCATCTTGTTTTTTTTTCTTTTGGCATTAGTTCTCCTTGCCATAGTCATGTATAGTATTGGCCATGGGATCCGACAATCAAAATTCCTCAATAGGAAGTACCACTTACTGAAATTTTTTTTTTTCTATTTTCTTTAAACTTGGTAGTTTAAGTTTACTAAACATAAAAAGAGCTATAACTTTTATTTTGAAACATTTCTCTGAGAAAATTCATTTTAGGGAGCTTTTAGTGTGTGTGTGTATGGGGGGGAGTTGTTGCAGCAGTACTATTTAAATTTATAAGTATCATAAAAATAATATTGATTAGAATTAAATATGTTGTTAAAATTTTGAGTTAAAGAAAATAAGTTGACCAGAATATTCAATAATGAGGGATTATGCCAAATGAATTAAATAAAGACCGCAATAATAACTAAGGACATTTGAATAATCAGTGTTGCCCAGGAAGATCGAAAACAAATTACAAATAGAAGAAAGATTGTTGAAGAAGATAGATTTGAAATCACAAATTTGAAATAGAAGTGCTTACACTATTTCAGATATAAACTAAAAGTTACTAAAATGATTTTGGCCAAAAAATACATGACAAATTTCTGTGACGAATGTAACATGTCCCATTTTATTTCCTGTTCCTTTTTTTGTAAATTAGTGAATTGATATGATTAGTTACCAGATATGTATGGATTTCAATGATGATATATTTTTAAGTCAAATTTAATTACCTTGATCCACAATACTATAGCGCCACTCAGCGCCCGCTCTAGTCCTTACTTCGCCCCGGAAAAAAGACAAAAATTGCCGTCCCATTAAGAATATATGTATTTTTTGTTTAAGCAAGTCAAACACAAGCTGAAGCAGCGCTCTGCTCGCTTGCTAATGCTATTCTGTTCAGAGACGTATACGCAAGTTCAAGCATCGTCCTTTACAAATTCTGCGTTAATTTTTCAATAATAGTGTAAAATATTTTTAGCTTTTAGACATAAACAATTTAATACGCTACATACTGTAAATTTTTAGCGAACGACGAAAGGATATGTGAAATTTTCTATTAACTGAGTATTTAAAACATCAATATTTTTCTCAACTTACAGCCAAATAAAATAACTCAGTAGGAACCAAATGATATCTAACAAAGAAAAAGATCCTTCTTGGGCTTCTGGACCTACTAATTGCTAAGTAAAAGATGGCATGTCTTTAGAGAGTTGCTTCACTTTAACGAAGTTATAAGCCCCAATTGAGATTTTTTGATGTGACAAAATCTTACATTATATTGAACTTACTTCGTTGCAATTTGACACCCAACTCTATAAAATATCGGATATTAATAAAAATTAACAAAATGAGAGGTTTTTTTCACATTATAATATTGTTTAATATTATAAACTGTTTACACATAAATAATTTACAATTCACTAAAATAAAATAAAAAATAATACAATTTAAACAAATATTGAGAATAAAAAAAAGGAAAAAACTCAACAAACAACATTAGTGCCCAGCACTAGAAAAATGGTCAAATATTTTTTTCATCATTAAAAATATAGGTTTACTATTAATTGAAATATTAGTATTATTTTTTTTAACTCGCATATTTTTATTTTGTTCTTGCAATCCTTAAAATTTTTTAAATATTCTTTACATATAGGAGCCTAATGCCCTTAATTTTGCGCTACTATAAAACTGTGGCTTAGTTTTTCCTTCATACTTTTTTCTTGATTATTCTTTTTGTTTATTTATAAACATGTAATTATTTTATAATTGAAAAAAAAATACACTTTTTCTTGTACAAATTACAAAAATTGAGAGGACGTTTTTATTTTTATATACTTGTATTCACTTTTATATTTTACAAATGAAAAAAGTAATAACAATTGGAGTAATAATTGTCATAAATTAAAACAATTGGCACCCAAAATTTTCCATGTAAAAACTTTAGTTTTCTTTCTTTTTGAAAAAATTTTGCGAGAGGATACACTAAGAAAAAGCAAATCTAATTTGGATAATTATTTTCAAACGTGATGACTTTTAATCGGGCTTAATAGCGCGTATATATATATATAAGCTGGTTAAATTTGCGTTTAATGTTCGTCCTAACACGCTTATGTTAACATGTGTTTTTGGAACTACAATCTTTGCAATTATTATATCCGTCATAGCGTGCTTCTTTTGGTTTATTGTATTCTCTACCATTCGTCAGTGGCTGATACATGCCGTGACGTGGAAAAGTGAAGGTAAAACGTCTTTATAGAAACTTGATGAATCAGTCTCTCCCTCTCTCTCTCCCTCTACGTTGGAAAGAAAATACGTAGAGTAAATTAAGGAAAAGAAGTTATTTCCATACTGGTGATAATTCCAGACTAAGACAAAGTTATTATGATAAATACTGGATGTCATATTGAATGATATGTAGCAAGGAGGTAAAACTATTCGGAAGCCGGCACTGCTCTGAGAAGGCTCCGAAGAACATAACAGATCTTTCAGGTAGCAGTGCGCTACCCCTAAAAGAAGCTAGTAAACGCTGCTGTATGACATGGTGTAATTTAAATTTAACGTCCCAAAGAGAAGCAGCATCATCACTTTTAGTGATCCTTGTTTGAAATGATTAGCGAATCATTATTTCTCACCTCTATACTATATCATCAGTTATGTTTGCGAAACGGCAGCGATAAATATGCGCGCTACTAGACAAAAATAATCACGTCTGAAAAGAATATGTAAGTAATTATTTAAACAAAAACTTTACAAGATTCATAAATAAAAATATCCACAACACTATTTCACAACAATCCACTATTGGCAATATTTTTCTCTCCCTTTTCTTCTAGTTCTTTGTACAATATTTGAAATATATTTTATTTTCTTTCTTTTTTCAAATCTTATTTTAAAAAATCGCTTAAATATATTATGATTTAATTATATATTAATCTTTCTTTTTAAGAGATATTCATTCATTTTATTTGTACAACAAACACATAAAATATATATATACCTATATATATATATATTTTACTTTATTATCCATTAAATGAAGTTAAAATATAAAATGAAAACAATAAATAAACAAATAAATAAAAAGCAAAACAATATATGTAATTTTTTTTTTCTTTTTGACAGTATATCACAACCATATTGTATAATTTTTTAAAAATTTATTATTTATAAGTAAAGCTAACAATTTTTTGGTTTGTTTTTTTTTTTCAATACATCATTGTAATAAATATAAAATACATTTTTTTTTTTTATATATTATAAAAAGCACCACAAAACATAAATTTAAAACAGAAGATCTATAAATTAATAAATCACACACGGCTCGAATTTTTTTTTGTTTAATAAAAAAAAAAAATTCACAATTGTCTGTCAGCGGATTCCAAACTTATTTTTGGTTTTAGGACCCCCCCTATCTGTTAGTTTTCTTTAGGTTACTTCCATTTTAGGGCAAGAAGAAGTTCGCATTGGAACCATTTTTTTTTTATTCAAATTTCACTGAAGAGTACTGGAAAAAACTAGACTGGGCATTTTCTCTGGGGTCTCTGCCAGCCTATGGCTGGATATATTGATGACGACCAACACTAATACTCATACAATACGGACATGGTCTGCAGACTTATATAGCAAAATATAACTCACCATCTATGCAGAGAGAAGTGAATGTGTGTGTGTGTGTGTGTGCGTGAGAGAGAGAGAGGTTTGAAGTGGTGAGCTAAAGTTTGCCTGCCTGAGGGACGGTGTCAAGATTGTTTTTGTTTTCAGACTTGGAAAATCTCCTGATCAGCGAAATGGTAATACACAGCCTCCTTTAAAGTTTAATTCCAAAACTTAATATACTAATATAACAACAAATAATTTGTCGAAACTATATCGAGGACTTTCAGGAGGTCCGGGGTCCAAGGTTTAGGAATCCCTGACCTAGAATACAACCTAAAATACGAAAATCATAACAGCCCAAAACGTTGTTTATTCATTATATATATATCTTCTTTTTTTTCCGTAAGTTCCAAATAGTTCAAAGTTCTGAATTAAAAATGTACTTTCGAATTTAACATTTTTTTTATGCTTTTAAACCGAGATACAAAAAATGTACTCCTAGGCACTCAGCTGTTCTGTTCTTGTTTTCTTGATCTAATTTGTAGTAATTAATATTTGTCATGTTTTACTATTATTATTTTTAAACATTTGCGTTCATATGTCGCTTGTACTGAGATTGATTATGTGTAATCGATCACTTTTTTTTTTATCGAGGTTTTTCATCAATGGTTTTTGTGTTTTGTTTTTAACATAAAAAAACCTCGATCGCTTTTTTAACTGGTAGGAAGAAATATATAAATATTTACTAACATTTATCTCACATGAAATTCAATAATTTTACAAAAAAATAAAATAAATTGTGCTTAACAAAAGCAAGTTAATTATCAATAAGAATATTTTAATGGCAGTTTGTTGTTTTGTTTTATTTTAATAATATAAAATGTCATTTCTTATGTTGATATTTTTAATAACTTGAAGTATTTTAATTTTCCATCTTGACTGTGGCGCATTGTGCATTAATACATTTACAATTTACTGGGAGTATTTTACTGGTTTTTTGATTGATTACTTGGTGTTAGGTTAGGTTTAAAAAACATCTTATGGGGCAAGAAAATTTTTCTCAAGTTATAAAAATAAAAATAAAAATTATTCTATTTTACTATCTACAACTACTCCCTCTTAATAGAACAAAGAAGTAAATAAATCGATAATCAAAATTTAACCTAATCAATTTTTTTTGTTAATCTTTTTTTATAATTTATATACAAAAATTGACTGATTCCATATGTTTTGCACTAAAATCTACTTAAATTGTAAATGTGTTCTTTTTTGAACTTGGGACATCCCTGATTCTGCTTAGATAACATTTTGAAAAACTTTTAACGTAGAATACGTTTTTTGGGAGGCACCTATTTGGTAAAAAGCGAACGTTTCTCATACTGAAACGCAAACGTTCCTCGCATGAAAAATTGAACGAACGGTCACCACGCAGGGTAGTGAGGGAAGTAGGGGTAGTGGGGGATTTTGGGGGTTCCGGGGTTGTTGAAAAACGTAAAAACGTATTCTATGCATTTTGCAACTGTCATAGGCAGACACCATTTAATTTTTTGAATTTTACTTTACCTTAAGTTTTTTTTATTTCGAATTTTATATTTTTAGTTTTTAAAATATTTAACAGCTAGGTAATGATATATTTTTAAAAAAATTCTATCACAACTCTCTAGATTCAATTTAGTTTTACTAGAAAGATTTATTTATTTTTAAATATTACGACAATAAAGAAAGGAAATAGTCTTGTTAAGAAATAAGAACTTCTCATTTCTGTTTACTTCAAAAATGGCAAATCTAACGATTTTATGTGTGTATCTGTGTGTGTGTGTGTGTGTACGCGCGCAACATTCCAAAGAGATATTTTAAGAGAAAGCAAAAAACAAAACAATTTAAAGCAACACCCCTCACAATGAATTTCTAGCTCTGTTTGTAAAAGTATTGAATTTTTCTTTTTCACACAATTTTTTTTTTTCTATTCATTTTTATCAATACAAATATATATATATATATATGCATATATACATATTAGAAAAATAAATTATAAAGAAATCAAAAGGCAACGAAAAACCCAGACAAAAAGCTGTTATCTTATTATTATCTTTGATAAAAATCGATTAGAATGTATCAAATTATTATTATTTACTTGGACATTATAGGTTTATTAATTATCGATAATAATTTACAGACCTATTGAAGTCTGTTTGGCCATCAGGTAGCATTGTAAGATGTGTAGCATCAGATTCTAAGGTGGATGTTTCTCCAGGTCCGATCACTTTGTTTTGTATAGCTTGAACATAGTTCTAAAATAATAATAATGATAAAAAATTATTATTAATACTATTGTATAAAAAGAATCTGATGTGAAACATTCACATTACTTTCTGTTTCTGGAGTCTATCTGATATTATAATGTTTCAGTTCCTCCTGAAACGAATTTTTCCAGAAAAAATGTTTGAAATTAAAGTTGTTTATGTGTGTTTTGTTAATAAAAGATCTTTATATGTGCAGCTAGTTGGTTAAAGAATTAATAAAAACTGTTGCAGTGATTTTTCGATAAAATATAGAAAACTGAAAAATCTATCCCGTGCAGTGGCTATTACCAGTTTGAATGTACTTAGAATGTACTCTAACGTAATATCACAATGAGTAAGTGTGAATGTATTGTGTGTGTAGTTGAAAGTTAGTTTGCCTGTGGCAACGCTAAATCCAATTAGGAGAAAATATCAACTTGCAGGCCACTATGTATATTGTATGTGTTTAAGTCTCTTTGATAGTGAAAAAAAAATTTTGGCCTTCATTCTATAAAAAAAAAAAAAAACCTTCTACTTCGAAGCGAGGGTCAATGTTAGAAAAACGAAACCCAAGAGGATATACTGAGAATAACGGCTCTAAACCGAGCCATTGCTCTAAATAAATATGCTAAGCTGAACATCTCTCTATAGAGCTATTAAGATAATAATGAAGAAGCAGTTAACTCTCCATTCCTAGTCGTTATCAACTTCTATCGTCGATTGTGTAATTTGTGAGCATTATGCAGACTGCAATAAAGCCTACAGAGTAAAAAAATATCCTATTTTTGTATGCGGACTGTAATCCAACTAGCCCATCGTATCATGAACATGGCCACGTGGCCATAAATGGTATAAAAAACTAAACTAGATAATTTTGTCTCAATAACCAATGAAGGACGGCAATTTTTATTGAAAACGTTATAAATCGTTATAGCGGTAACATGGCATGGATGGACAACATGGAAACTCTGGAAAATTAAAAGAAAAAAAAAACATTACTACCATTATGTGGTCAAACAAGATGAAGATATTTTATGAATGTGTTTGTGATTATGTAGAGCACAAGCAAAGAATGGCAACTGTGGAGGAGGTCAATGGCAAATCGAACTACAGAACTAGAAGGTAAGAATACTCTTACGCTTAAAAACAGATATGCGAAACTATTTATAAAATGAATTACCTGACTGATAACATCTCCGTGCGCAGTTCTTACTTGATACAAGTATCTGTACTTGTTTTGTCTTAATTCAGCTCTCTGTTCTCTAGTACGAGCTCGCATTGGATGTTTTCCTACAATGCAGAGGTAAAAAATTAAAAAAAAAAAAAAAAAATGTTCTATACGGTAAAAACAGCAACACTGCGGCAAAAGTTTCAGATAGATTGAGTCCGAGCACAGTTTGATTGTTTGGGAATATTCATCTTATTCAGCGATGGAGTAATCTCACTCCGCCCATAGAGTTCATTTTGTGGCTTTCTTTTATAGCTAAATATATAGCGTGAAACAAGGTTACAATATATGTACTAAACCGTCCTTAACTATAGTGCTTTTTTATGAGAAGATTCACAATATACCCGAACTTCATAGAATTATAAATAATTCATGAATGAATTGTTTCATGAACCATTCAATAGTATGGCTATTTCAAAAACCTTACTACTGATTGGTTAGTGAATTTGTCAACTTAAATTAATGATGTATACTTGAAAATATATATATTTGTAAATATAATGAATATATCTGAGACTTTATCCGCCTAGCACGCTTATTTTCGCTGTTCCTGATCAGTTTCTGATTCTCGCCCATCGTCAGAGTAAGGCTATCAAAAAACAAGTGTGGTGAGCAGAAACAAAGTTGAAGTCAACTTTCTTCAAGAAATTGGAGACTTACTCAGACGTTAGTTGAGAATCCGAAACCAATCAGGAACATAATAAATAAGCATGCTACAAACAATGGATAAAATCCCTGATATATCTAACATTTTGGACCCATCCACGTATTCAATAATGAATATACATGAAGCTGAAATAAGACCCTAAAGCATTGCAGCACTGTACAGGATGGATGTCTGCGTTAGAACGTTTTCTATTTATTGATCTACGAACCCAAAAATATATACAGCTTTTTTTTAGGCAATTAAGGATCCTTTAAAAAACAGCTTAAGCAAACAAATTCAATTTATCAATTTGGCACGGAAACCCATAAGTTAAAAATATACAGTGATACTATGTTTCTATAATAATAAATTTCTAAAAAATAATACCTGAGTTATGATGCGTTGTACTAGGAGTTATGGCTATTTGTACGGCAAGACCGATTACTAATAAAAATGGGCAGGCAAGAAGAACTGGATAGCAAGGTGTAGCTTGCCTACCAGTTCGCCAGACCCATCTTACTGTTCTCATTCCTTCTACAAGATAATCTACAGATATCATTACTACAGCTGCTCCATAAACCGCTGTACCAAAAATTGTGCATCCTATAACATTTACAAAAAAAAGTTAATTTCTCAAATAATTCAATATAACAAAATATAAAAGAAACCTTTTGTGAAACTCTCACACGGCTTATTCTCTTACTGCAGTTAATAACTATGAGACGACGAACTTTTCATTAAACTAGTAAGTACACATTGGTTGACACACATGCCAGATAGTATCTGAAGTGACATAGTTTAGAATAGTGATTTTCAACCTTCTTTGGTCCATCGCGGGCTTCCAAATTCTAGGCTTTATCCACCGCTCCCTATAATACGGCTTTATCCACCGCTCCCACACTGTGTAAACTTAATTTGCTCTGTGCAAGTCTGTGTTGTCACGCTGTCTGAAAAACGCATCCTGAAGATGGGAGAACGCCCGAAACCGGTCGATGACCACAAAATGAAGCAGGCTACCACGGAAAATGTCTCTGATGCTTTCCAGCTCTGCGGAACCAACCACCATAACAATGTTAATGAAGATTCTCGACCGATCTAATAACAACTAAAGGAGATCTCGAGGAGCGGTCAATAAAATGTACACTTTTTTTAAATCTTTTCCAACGTTTCGACAAATTTATTGTCTTCTTCAGGGATAAAGATAAAAAAAATGTTAATCGGTGTTGGATATATTTTCCATAAAACAAACTAAACTCAATTTATGTAATAAACAGAGAGAGTTACTAACTATATGAGCTACATCATCAGAAATGAAAAAATGGTTTCATTTTCTGTTTCATTTTTTCATTTCTGATGATGTAGCTCATATAGTTAGTAACTCTCTCTGTTTATTACATAATTTGAGTTTAGTTTGTTTTATGGAAAATATATCCAACACCGATTAACATTTTTTTTTATCTTTATCCCTGAAGAAGACAATAAATTTGTCGAAACGTTGGAAAAGATTTAAAAAAAGTGTACATTTTATTGACCGCTCCTCGAGATCTCCTTTAGTCACCATAACAATTGTAGAGATTTGTCGGAATTTGATACTATGAAAGTTTCAAGGAAAAATTTACATTTTTCTCGAAGTTTTAACGCTTTGAAACAAAATCCCCAGTCACGGAAATGAATTGTGGAATATAACTAAAGTAAGTGTATATATAATACTTTGAACTCTGACATCCTGTAAGTGGTTAACACAAGTCATTTATTACTTGCTTTACTATATTTTTACGTATAATTAGGTAATATACGATTTTTAAAAGTTTTATTTTAAATTAAATCATGAGTATTTAGGCGAAGGAACTTTCTTTACTCTTTTAAAACTTAAAAACGAAATTAAATTTGATGTAGAGGAGATAATAAAGAAGGAAATTAATAATTTGAATTTATCATTAATATTGAAGGAACAGGAAAGAAAATACAAAGAATTAAAACATGAAAACTTGGTGCTTCAAGAGAGTGGGTCTTAAACAAAGTCACATTATAGAGCCTGTTAGAAGGAAAAACAACCTGATATACTTTGGTATTAGTTTGCGGATGAAAATTCGGAAAAATTGGAGGATTGTATAATTGATTTATGTTGCAAAGTCCTCTCTATTGAAGTTAATAGAACGAATTTGAATTTTGTAAGAAGAATTGGTATGGCCAGCATCAAGGTACGACCTGTTTTGGTTTCGTTTCTATCAAATATTCAGAAAAGAAAAAGTCTGCTAAATTCACCAAGATTGAAAGGTAACAGGATATATATATATCGGAAGGTTTGGACGAGGAGTCCCAAGCTCTACGAAAAGAATTAATAAAAATTCAAGCTAAATTGAAAGAGTCGAGCCAAAATTGTTAAGTTCGAAGAAATGGGCTTGCTATTAATGGGAAGTTTGATCATTACATTGAACTAGTTAAAAAAGAATTATACTCTGAACAGAAAGGGAACAGAGGTGTAGGTGGCGATGAAGAAGATGAAGAGAATGGTAAGGTGGTGGAGAATTTAAAGAAGAGAAAAGTCTTGGAAACTCAAGAACAGCTTCTGGGATAGCAAAAGAATTTTTTCGTTCCCGTAGTAACTCCACGACCTCCACCAAGTCGATCAAAAAGTAACGATTATCAGCCTGGTAAAAATATAATAGAAGCTGCGGTCAAAGGTAAAAGTTATGTTTGTGATTACAATAGTAATTTCAGCGTTGTTTCGTATAATGTTTGTAGATTAAAAAGTAAATTTTGTAATGTTGAATTTTGTGATTTTTTAAGGGGATATGATGTATTTTTCTGTTTGAATCATTTTTAGTTGAAGAAAGCCCACCTTTAATTTTCAAAAGATATTTATAGATTACGAATTAAATTTTCTCCCAGCTATTAAAAAATATAATTTGGGTAGAGCAAGTGGAGGATGTCTAGTTTTTGGCTTTAGAAAGGCACTAAATAAGCAGAATTCCATTAAATTTATTAACATTTTAAATATTGAACTGTTAGAAGTAAATTGTAATAACAATATAGAGGACTGTTAGACAGAATAAAAAAACATTTTATTTTACAAGTTGTGTGCTGACAATAGTCAACGTTGTATTATATATATATACATTACTAACAAATAACCTAGTAATTAATAGTAATCTGATGTTAGGTCAATCGGCTGGATTATTAAAGTTAGAGGTGAGCTCCTACATTTAAACAAATAGTCATTTAACATGCAGATAAAATTATGCTCCCTTTGTAACCTAAATGAAGACAAAGATTGTTTTCATTTTGTAGCTAAGTGCCCAATACTAAAAGAGTTCAAGATTAAATCTTTCAATAAAAAAGAGCTTATTTAAAAGTGAATTTAAAAATTTTGGGGAAAACTGGGCTGCCCTGGCTAAGTATTGTAAATATGCATGGTAGTATAGGTACGAGTTAGTCCTAGAATTCAACTATAACGAAGTCCAATTGTTCTGTTTAAGGTAAAAAAGGTTTATTGATTTTGATATATATAAAGGTTTATTGTATTTATTGATTTTGATCTAAAATTAAAACATGTATTCTATATAAAGTTGGCAGCTCCTCTGACGGACATATGTCTGTCTGTAACATTTTCATTTTGGTATAATATTGTAATTTTTCAAGTACAAATAAAGACCTAAGATAAAGAATTAGATATTATTATAAAACTGCAGCTTCACTTCTCTTCCATATTCCCCCACTATTAACGATGACTGTAACAAAGCCTCGCTAATGAATCGTTCTGCATCGCAAAAGACTTAACTTAGTAGTCAATCTTTCTCAAAAACTCACATTACTTAGTCAATTCCCATTTTTGTTTTCAAAGATAAATTTTTTTTTTTTATTATTATTATTTTTTTTTATTTAAGGCGTCTCAACATCTGTGGTCATTTGCGCCCGTTGTGGCCATGTTGTTCATAATTTATTACTATTAAAATCTTGTTTATGTAAAGGAAGAACTTGCTTCTCTTCTACAACAGACTTGTAGCGTCCAGTATTATTTCCGGTGCTTCATTAGGTGCTTTACCAAGATACTGAAAATACTCATGCAACAAGTTTTCAACACTGCCAAGATTTGAAAAAACATTTCTTATATATACGAGATCTCAAAATATATAGGTTCCTGGTGAAAACACAACTTGGAAAATTTAAGTCCTTACAATATACATCTAAACCGTTCTACTAGTAGTCCATTGCTGGGAAACTTTTTTTCCCGATTTTCCATTTTAAGGAAAATGAATTGTTAAAAACTATGTAACGCCATTTGATGTAATATATTGGTGAATAAGCCCAATACTTTGGGAATGCTGGCATCCTTAAGAGTTAGGTGCCAGACTAACAAGAAAAAACATCAATTTGCACAAATAAATGTTACAAAAATCGTGCGAAAATACTTAGTTTCGAACACAATATTCAAGCTCACATCAGTAATTATGCCGCGAATCACATTCTCCATTGGTCACACGATCAATGGAGTGGAGTGGATTATTTCTTTCTACTTTCTCTTACTACTGATATGGTGGCAGTATTTCGATCGTCTCAAATTTTCAAATCTGTGAGTGTGTGTGTGTGAACGAAATATCTAAAACGAATTATCGCAGGAAACTCAACTTGATATTCCCTTCTATCATCGCATCTGACACGAAAGTTTCGTGCAAAAATCATTGCACATAAAAGTGCTACTTGAATGGTTTGTTGTTTTTCGCGATTTACTCAAAAACCGCCCCACTGTTGAGAAAAATAAAATCATATAATATTTTTGTTTTTTTTTAATTTAAGGCGCGTCAACATCTATGGTCATTAGCGCCCGGAGCCTTCTCAGTGTACTGCCGGCCTCCGGACAGTGTTCTCCCGTCACAGACAACACTGTCCATCACCGGACAGTGAGCTGTAGGGGCTCCTAGGAAGAGAAAATCTAAGGGTAGCACGGCTGGATTCGAACCCGTGATCTCCGTGTTGCTAGTCCAGCACGCTACCACTGAGCTAATCCCTTCCCTAAAGATAAAATTTGAAAACTTTTTTGTACATTACCTTTGGTATAATGTAAATTGATGATGGCAAAAAACAATGCAGCAGCTAGTAGGGATGTAATCGCTGTAAATAGACCAAGAGTCTGATCTAGGTTATCTAATAGACACAGTGTGGCCAATCCGAGAAGTTTCCCAGTATGGAAGCCTGTCACGAACAATCCTACATATTGTACAGTCATCGTGATCAGACCAAATAGTACTCCTGCACAGGCTGCTATACCTAGAAAAGAGAATATAAAAAAAATAATATTTTTTTTTTTAAACAACTTTCCTAATTAAACTGTTTTATGCATCTAAATTATTATTAATTACCAGATTCAATAAATATATTTCTTTATAACCCACTAAACTAGTTATTTCAGTTTATTGTCTTACTTCTGCTGGCAAAAAATCCGCATAATTTGGAAAGACATTTTTCCAAAAATTTTAAATGGTACTGTAGTAACTACAGTATATATTAAAATTATATTTAAGAAAACTTTTCCTGTAAAAGTTTAAAATCAATTTTTTTAATAACCGATTCCGGTCCATTCGTTTGATCAACTATTACACTTATTTAAGCACACTTTAAATGTAAATTTCCTTGGGCACATTTATTTATTAAATTAATGGGTTCACACCATTTCCACAATAAAAATATGATCCTCCCTCTTTTAGAGGTAAGAGAAATAATGTGAAATGGTTATTTCTAATATGTTCAAAACAGTAATAGCCAGTGGGTGGTCAGAGCCTGGCAAAACATCTGTGATTTTTACTAGAGGTTAATTATGGCAAGTTTCCATCACCTTGGAAACCGCTCGCACCCAGCAAATGCGCTTCCAGCTGCGGGCTGGCACCGGGGTTTAATTAATATCGCGGGTCTCCTCCCGCTCAACTCATGACCGCAGTCACTGGAGTTATTGTCTAAATCACGACCTCAAGTACAAGCAATTGGCTTGGAACA
Organism: Triatoma infestans; assembly: GCA_011037195.1. NCBI lineage: Eukaryota > Metazoa > Arthropoda > Insecta > Hemiptera > Reduviidae > Triatoma > Triatoma infestans. Next base: position 57,706 of record JAAEAF010000056.1, read on the forward strand.
TAGCTTCGCCCATACTTCAAGTAATTCATACTCTGTAATGAGCTTAGCGTGACTGATCGCACGCCCGATGGATCGTGCCATCTTCTGATTCCAGTCCGTTGCCTCAAGTACACGGGTGCAGTAACTCACGATACTTGCCATCGGACAATGTTTTCTCGTTACAGACAAAAACAGTGAGCTGTAGAAGAAAAAATCTAAAAGGGAGCCCTTCCTGGACCTTCCCGCAGGATCGCCAAGATCCCTGAAGATTGTCAATAAAAGAATTTATTGCATTAATTAACGATCCTTTACACTCCATCCACTTAGTATAGCATTTTTCATTATTGTAAGCCCTATGTACGAAATATTAAAACTGCATAAATTTTTCATTTTGAATTTCAAATATTTCTTATTTCAAAAACAAACAAGTAAAGACAGAAGTAATCTTTTTCGTGAAAGGAGTACACAGAAATTAAGTGAGACAAGAAGATTTTTCCATCAATGTATTTCTCCATATCTCGAAAAGATAAATGATGTTCTAAATGACCGAGAGAAAAGGATTATTCGGAAAAAGCTTTATTACGAATCATAGGCTTAATTATAAAAACAATACATTTTCAGGTATGCTGATTAAAATAAAGAAAAAATATACACTTTACTTCTCGCAAAGAATCAATACAAGTGACTAACTCATCATATTACTCAAGTAAATTACCCGAAGTGTAACAGCGTAAGTGGACACTCTCAAGTTTGGACTAATAAATTCTACAATGGGATCATAAAAGTAACAGGAAATAAAAATATAATCAATTAATATAGATTATGTAAAAACAAAAAAAATAAAAAATAGAAAAGATGCCAATTGTCAAATTATGCAAGAAATAAAAATAGTTTGATGAGTCAGTAATATGCTCATAGTAAGAAATATATGGTAATTCAGTGGGAGAAAAGTACTTATTTATATACTTTTAAGTATACAATTTTCTTCCTTTTTTAAATTATTTCTATATTCATTAAGATAAGAACCCAACTCATGATAATTTCCGTTTTCTATATTTTTTCCTTAAAAGTTAATTACTTAACTTTTATTAAATTTACCATGTTATTGATAAAACATCGATTTTAATTTTGCTCTCTCAATGAACAATCTTTTGTTGCTTTTCCATTTTCAATACTTCCGTATTAAAAAAAAAAATTTCCTGGTAGACTTTTGTTTGTTTGTTTTCTAAATACACTAGCCGAATTTTCACTAAAAAGATATTAAACTATTTCGATTGGAACAATATGCTTTGTTTACTTTAAAAGAAGCTAAAATTGTACAATGTGCATGAAAATTTCCTTACAACTTTTCCTACGATACCAACGCATAAAAGAAACATTATTACATGGAAGTGAGAAAAATAACACTAAAAGTGAGAGAATAAAACAGAATTAATATCAGTACAATACATGCAACCAAGGTTATATATTGATGGCCACAGGAAGTAGTGCATTAAAAGTTTAAAAAGTAAATAAAAACAAAAAAAAGTAGGCATTTTTCATTTTCCACAAAACTCATCAAAAGATGTGACTTTGTAACATCCACTTTGTAACAACAACAAATTGTTGATTATTCATTTACTTCGTTATTTAGAATTAAATTACGCGCCTTCAAAGAATAGAACCATGTAAATTGTAAGGAAGATGGAGATGAAATTTAATAGAAATTAAACTAATAAATTACCAGCATTGGCATAAGTGGGTAAAACTCTTTCCTGAATACATATTAGATAAACTAATACTGCAGCGAATGTAAATCCTGTCAAAAACATAACTGCTTTGAAGCATCGGTAACCTAAAAAATGAAAAACAATAAAGAAATTATGAATTTATATTTTTTTTAAACCCAAAAATCTGTTTAAAGTAAATACTTTAATACATTTTGATGGAAAAGTATCAGACATTGGTAGCCATTATAAATAATAGGTCACAAACGATGAAGTTAGGAATGTTTTACTAGTATTAAAGTAAACATTACAATATTTATGGAGAAATGCACAGTAAAAGTAAAATTTACAGAATATAACGATGTATCCATCCATACTCCTTCATTTAAAATTGTAAATCCAAACTTTTATTTTTGGTGAAAACCCTTTAGATAAGAAAAAATATTATATAATTTAAATAATTGGTTTCAACTTTGGAAATACAACCGAAATGAAAGTAAGTCATCTCTCAATTGGAAAGTGTGTTATCAAGATTGACGTCTAAAACTAGCAATATTGAATTAATTTTTTTATATTTAATCAAATAAAAGTAGAAAATAGTGATTTCTTGTTCTTATATGAATACAAAAAATAAGAAATCTTAGACATAAATAGGCACCATTCTCAAAATAAAAACAACTCATATTCATAATTGATAATATGAACTCTTCGCAGTTTAATAATTACAATTGCACAAAAAATAAATTGAATTTAAAGATAATAATAATAATAATAAACACTTACCGAAGAGTGTATAGACAATTCCGAAAAGAATGTACATAGTTGCCAGACATATCGAAATTGGATCTGTGGGCTGATTTTCAAAACTACATTCTCCCAATAAAGTAGAGTTTGCCATACCTCGCCGTGCTTTCAAATGCCTCCTCGGGAACACACCAGCCCGGAGGCATTTAAACAGCTAATTCTCATAACCGAGCGCCAGAGTCATTGTTGACGTCTAGGTTACAAAGAGACGACGTCCTGTTGCCAAGTACCTTCTGCTGTCACTATCGCCAAATCAATAAGACAATTTTACCAACTTGGCGATTTTTCTACATGGACGTTCAACAATTTTCTTCGATAAATGCACTACTGATTTCGCTCGGTAAGTAAACCGCTTTCACCGAGCTGGAAGCAATCTAAATTTACATATTTGACGCCTTCTTGAACACAACCATGTACAAACTATTACTAAGCGATTGTGATGACATAGGACCAACCGTACAAAACTGATAACTGACCATGCTTAATTTGCGCGCAGACGCTCTCTATAGTATTCTTTACTTTTCATATCTTCAGTATAGAATCATCTGCTTTGTTGCTTAATAAGGTAGTGGATTTTGGGTTCATTCAAAAGCAAAATCTAATTGTTGCTAATATTATGAACCACTTTCAACCAACATAAATAACAGTAACATTACTTAATTAAGAAAAAGTAAAAAAGGGTATACGGCTTCAGACAATTTATTGCGGAATTATTTCGATAACAACATTATCGATTGTTTAATTTATTTGTTCACATACATTGAACAAATAAAAGTTGATCGATTTCAACATTTATTATAAGCTAAAGTTTTATTTCCTACAAAAAATTAATTCATTAAGTGAAAAAAGCTGAATATCATTTACTTGTTTTTTAAATTTTGCCCCTTTCTAGACAGATGAAGATAGCATCAATAAATGGAAAAGAGACTTTCACACTTCTAATATTCAGTTTCTCTTTCATTCAATAAAGATATGTCCTACAAAGCAAATATGACTGCGAATTAAAATTAAAGATCCCTCTTCTCGAAAGGTGTTGATAAAATAGAACTTTCTTTCATTTCAAGAACTGAGTCAATTGATAATTGCACACAACCTTGACATCTTCATTTAATCGTTTAACTTCATTGATCAAGCAATTATTACTAGTGAAGGTGAAAAAAAAAGATTTCTTTTCCGGGTTTTGCTGTAATTGTGATAGAAAAGGTCAAATTCGTAAATGTGCACATGTAATTATTTTTAGAAACAAGTAGTAAATAATAATTTTGAATATTAAAAAAAATTACTTTATCGTACAAAATATCTCACATTAACTTTCTTATTAGCTATAACTTCATTTTAAGTTTATTCCATAAATGTTGACGTTTTATTAAAATAAATAATTTTTATGTTTATTCAGTCCACAGCATTTATTGATAGTGTATCACTGAGGCTTTCTGTTATGGTGCGCAATCTTTCCACTTCATATATTTAATCATATTTATTATTAATAAAAGATCGTTGGCAGTGGCTAGAGAAGAATACTTTGAAAAAGTTATTTTCGATGATTCGGTCACTTTAGTTCTTCCTCCTTTACTTGTTGTATTATTAACAACGCCGCCCAAGATTAATTACATTTTATTGGAGAACAGTGCCTGCGACCTTAAGATCTACTGTGCTGCCACTGGAGTCTTCTCAGTACACTACCGGCCTCCCGGTAGTGCTCTTGTTATGCTCATTTCAGACTATACGGTTTTCATCGTACGGCAAAAAACCGTATGGTCGCACTCTCATAGTGGAGTGAAGAAAAGCATGGGACCTTTCACATTTTTTGGTGACGGCAAAACGCAAGTGCCGTGACGTACAGCAGCCGTTCCCTGCCATTGAACTCTACGGCACCATTGACTCACTGGTCTACGTGTCTAAATGCATGCTTTCAATTGTGCGGTTTTGCGACGTACGGCAGCAACATTCTTTTGTTCACGATGCATTGAAACATTTGTATTTCATTGACAAACGAATTGAAAATGTTTAGTTTACAACGGAAAGAAACCGTGCAATGTGAAAACAACACTGTCAAGATAAAAAGGTACGGTTTTTGGTACGCTGTAAACCGCATAATGTGAAAAGAGCGTTAAAGTCAACACTACCCATCATGAAGCGGTGAGCTATAGAAAATCTAAGGGCAGCACTATGGAAATCTTTTCTGAATCACTTGTACGAATTCATTAAAGCTATCATTAGTATGTAACATGGAAGTCATAACATCTACCTGGATTACCATTGTAAGATCGTAAGACTTCGTAGTTTGTACTAAGAAATGTTACTGATGTTTCTCAAACTTCTATTAATAACTTAATTATTATACGTGTTTTCTTTTCCAAATTCCTATATTGAATGAAGCAGTGCCCAATCTAAAATAGTTTTTCTTTAAGAACGATTCCGAAACTGATGATGCAGTACTTTATTTGAAGAAGTTTGTATTTGCCTATTTTTACTTGATTTTAACGCTTTTCCTGCTCTGGCACTTGCCAAAAGTTTGAAAATAAAAAAAAAGATGCATTATTTTATATAGTAATATATATCGACTGTGAATTTGTTTTAGAAATCACAAACAAATTCAAACCGATCTACAATGCTCTAACACCAGCTTGATCAATAGAAAGATTATGTGCATTTAGAAAACGTTCACAAGCACTTCTTTCTGTACAGAAAAAAAAACTGAAGACAAAACATTCATTAGGTTCGTGGAACTGAAATATGCAGATCAAGAGTTGTTACACTTAAAAAATCGATTGTCTGAACTGCCAACAAATTGCACACAGCTGGTGTAGTGCAAGAACGAAATAGAAAAATGAAAAATAGTTTAGAATATTTTATAGTTTCAAAAATAGAATTTTGTTAATATATTAAACTGTGAAATTACCTTCAAAAAGAGTGTATTTTAGAGTCAGGTACTGTAAATTGGGGTCACTGCTAGTAGGGAAACAAAGACACAAAATTTCACAAAGGCGACTTGGCCAACTGCTTTGTTAGAGAGCATTCCTTCGAACAGTCTGCACTCTGCCTTCTAACAAGAAGAGTCTCACTTCTGCTTTCAAACAACGAAGTTGGTATTCTGCTTCTAAAGCCAGAACAGAACACTTCAGGAATCGCTCTCCTATATTAGTGCCAGTTTTACAATATATTAAATAAGTTTATAATATCAAATAACTTGTAGTTATTATTTTAACAGAATATATTTATTGTTAACAGTGGTGATTTCTTGATTATTACTAATACTTCATTCTCTTTTAAACTTACAAGCCGCTTTATTTAACAACACCGCTCGTGCTACTACAAATGCACATCATTACATTACATTGGTGTCAGCTGTTTGGGATATTTTCAACCAGAATCCACAAATTAAAAGTATGTACAATTTTCAATTTCATAATTAAACAAATTATACATCAGATAATTTGATTGTTTTTAATTATTTCCTCAGCGGAAATATCTTAAATATTTCCCATAATTGAATTTTCTAGTGAATTTCATTTTTAAATTTTTGTAATCGTACCACTGTACCCCAATCACTTGTGAATTTTGAATTTATGAGTGTACTTAATAGATCCCAAATTGTATAGATAATTAGGCGATAATAACCTTTCTGTTGGCGGCAATTTAATCCAGCTACGTAGACGTCTTGAAAAATATAATCTTTCCCCAAGGAATTCGTTCATTGACAAAATGTATAAGATTAATGGACAAGACATGGGCATCGACGCAGCTGTAGAATATTTACTTGCTCAGCAGCAATTAGCAAATCCAGCCAACCCTACAATCAACCTGGTAGCCCCTTAAGAAATTTGCAATTGATAAACAGTTTACCCACTTTCGATGGCGAAAATTCAGCCAAAGTTCCGATTTCCTAGACCAAATTAGCCATTGTGCTAGTCTTTCTGGCTGGGACGACGCTGCTAAATTAGAAATATTAGCACTTAGGCTCTCAGGTTCTGCAAAAATATTTTACGACACCCAGAAGGCCGAATTACAACGCCAGGGGACAATTATAACGTATCCTCTAATTTCAGAACGACTTCTAGCCCGATTTCGTAAGGAGAAACTTTCGCGGATAGGATTAGACACATCCAATCCGCCATTCATTTAAAAGCACAAGCTAACCCTCTCGAGGCCTTACAAACTATTTTAGATAAACTAGCCACTGATGCATTCTTGAAGTCACTTCCTCAACCGCTTCGTAATGAGGTACGAACTAAGCTACCTCAAAAATTAGACGAAGCACTTTCTTATGCCAATGCCCTAAAAGAAGTACAGGCTTCTGAAACAAACCCCACAGTTTTCGCTGTCACTTCGAAAACTTCTAATCCTCGCACACCCCCATCTCCTTGTCGTTTCTGTGGACAAATGCATTTCCACAGAGAATGCCCGCATCGAAATAAAAGTCAGCTGCCACCAATGTAATGTTTTGGTGTGATGATATGTTTGTAATAGTGGTAGTGTGTAGCCGAGCGGTTTCGTATTAGGGCTTGTAAGTATGCAAGTTTAAAAAAGAATGAAGTATTAGTAATAATCAAGAAATCACCACTGTTAACAATAAATATATTCTGTTAAAATAATAACTACAAGTTATTTGATATTATAAACTTATTTAATATATTGTAAAACTGGCACTAATATAGGAGAGCGATTCCTTAAGTGTTCTGTTCTGGCTTTGGAAGCAGAATACCAACTTCGTTGTTTGAAAGCAGAAGTGAGACTCTTCATGTTAGAAGGCAGAGTGCAGACTGTTCGAAGGAATGCTCTCTAACAAAGCAGTTGGCCAAGTCGCCTTTGTGAAATTTTGTGCCTTTGTTTCCCTACTAGCAGTGACCCCAATTTACAGTACCTGACTCTAAAATACACTCTTTTTGAAGGTAATTTCACAGTTTAATATATTAACAAAATTCTATTTTTGAAACTATAAAATATTCTAAACTATTTTTCATTTTTCTATTTCGTTCTTCCACTACACTGGCCTGTACTCAGTGGGCTAAGTTTTAATTACCAAAGAAAAATAAGTGTAAAAAAAATTGTACAAAAGTTATTCTGCCAAAGTGTTATTGGTTTTTCTCTTTCTCTTAATTACTACAGTCAAAATTAGGTGATCTGGAGGAACCCAAATGGCGTAAATACTTTCCGCTGGAAATATGTTTTTTTTTTTTTTTTTACATGTGAGTATATTTTCAACATAACTCACATGAAGATTTTGTAAATCACATTACTGAAATTTATCGCCATTTTACAAAACATATCACACATATGAAGACCCATCTCTTTTACTCTGTATATTTTTCTGAAATATTTATTGTTATACAAACTCTAAGGTAAGCTGTGTGTGAAGTTTGGTTTCTTATTAAAGTGACTTCTTACAATATAAATTGGCATAGTTCTACCATCGCCTCAAAATATAAAGGACAATTAATTAACTGTAAAAATACAGGTCTAACTAATATTTAATAATTAGGAGTTTTACTATTTATTCGTCTGTGGGGAGGGATCAAACCCTACCTTATCCAAAGCCCCACTGGGCCCATATAGCTACCCTAAAGAAAAACAACACCAAACCGGATCTAGAACAAAAATCCAGACCCGAGTCTAAACCTATCTGAGATTCATCGCAATCTGAACAAATTGGTCCAAAGATCCAGAATTTCCAAAGAACCTAATTTCCTCACAACCCAAGCAATCTGTCATGAGATGGATATGGGTGTTTTCTTTTTAATTAAATGAAATCTACATATCTCATCAATCGATATTACATGTAATATAATTAGCTATTAACAAGTCAAAGATAAATTACAAGAATGAGACAATAAACAAAATAAAAGAAACAAAAATAGAGAAATTAATGTACATAATTAAAACAGAAATGAAACCATTTCAGAAAACAGAAATATCAGACAAAAGAAAATACAAAAGTTTAACAAGCAAGAACTAAAATATTTAACACTTTATTTATTTTTATTTAACACTTTTAATTTATTGATTGCTTTGTGGATTCGAAGCTGTCAATGTTCTCTACCTAATAATTCAAACTCTGGGAGTGGCGAGCTGCATTCCTTCAAGGCAATAGATTCTATCAGTTTGGGTCTCTCTGCTTTATGTAGTGGACAATCGTGTAGTGTGTGATGAAAATCTTGGATTTTATACGGTGAACAGGGACAAAATGGATTGGCTCTTAAATAAAATCTATTGAGGTAGCAGTTAGACGGACCATGATTTGACAGAAATGCAGTAAGTGAATTGGTGATGTTGATAAAACTACTTAACCCTGTGTTTAACTGAAGGGAAAAATCTGTCAGTATGCATTCCTTTAGTTGACTGCTGCCAAAATTTATTCATTCATTAAGAGATTCTTCCTTTAGTTTTCAGGTAGGAATATGGAATTCTATGGTAACTTATATCTAAGTCTTGATCTATCGACGCTTGTTTAGTCAATAAATCAGCCTCCTCATTTTCTGCCAAGCCATGATGTGCCTTGACCTTGGAAAATATCACCTTAACTCCTAAATCTGGTAACGTTTTCAACTGCCTGCGAATCATCTCTATAATAACTTCATGATTGCCAGGTTCATCAACAAAAGAGAGAGTGACCTGACTATCAGTCATAATTGTGCATATCTTAGTTGAGTACCTATAAAATGCATCTGCCATCCATTCTAGACTTTTAATATGGCAAGCTTTCGGCCTGGTTATTAGAGCAACAAGCATCTAATTTAAATTTTTTCTGATGAATTACTTTATCTTGAAAATAAACTAGAAAAGCGCAACCGACATTTCCTTCTTTCTTGCTGCCATCTGTATAAATCTCAAAACAGTTTTATGAAGGAGATGTGTTTATTTGAGATATCTGAATTGTTTCACCAGGATGCATCCAATTTTTGACGTGAACTTTATGGTCATAATTAATATCAATATGTTATCTTTATATCCTTTAGTTATTAAGTATATTTTTGCTATATGTTTAATTTTAATTCCTATTGGAACTATGTTTGCAATTATACAACCAGCGTCGAAGGAAATAGTGCGATAGCCTTTTATCACATCCTTATAGCAATGATTCGTTGAACTCTTTCTAGCATACTAAGATTAGACTTTTAATTGAGTCCATTCATCCAGACAGGAGCACCGTATGAGATCACCGGCAGCAAAGCCCCATTGTAGATAATTCTCAAAGCATCATAGCCAAGCCCCCAGCAGATCTTGATAATAAATTGATTAAAGCAAGCGATTTATATGTGAATTCCATTTGAATCTGCTATTAAAAGTCACACCAAGATATTTAAAGTTCTTTCACAACCTCTAGTCTGTTTTTATCCAAGAATATGGAAATTCCATTAATCTTCTTCTTCCTGGTAACATAAAGCGCCTGAGATTTTTTCTTATTAAAGTGTATTTTCCTGCTTTTTGCCCAAGAATTGATCATTCTTAGAGCCTTATTTGCATGTATTTGGAGATCCACATGATTTTTGGTATGTACTAAAAGGAGATAGTCGTCTGCAAAGGCAATTCGTTGACAGGAGCAGCTTTAACAGAGAGTCATAAACAATGTTCCAAAAACCAGGTCCGCATGACGAACCCTAAGGGCATCCTTTACTGATATATTTTTCATAACAGAAGTATTGCCTAAGGATATTAAAGCTTTTCTCTCCGTAAAATAGCTTTTTGCTAATTTTATCGGATTCCGCGAACATTTAAATCGTTTTAGATGCCAAATAATCTCCGGCCACCAGGCCGCATTAAACGCTCCTTCGACATCTAACGATATAAGCAATATTTGTTCGTCAAAATTAAAATGTGTTGTTATAAATCTTTTAACGAACATAATGGCATCAACAGTGCTCTTCTGAGGCCTAAACCCATACTGTTTATCGCTGAGCAGGTCGTTGGAGTTCAGATAGTGCATAATCCGGTCAATCAATAGTTTTTCTAATATTTTTCCTCCTATAGGTAACAAACTTATCGGCCTAAACTTATCTGCAGTGTTTGATTGTTCTTTTCCTATTTTAACAATTGGTTTGACCAAAGCTTTCTTCTATTACGTTGGAAATATTCCTTGCGTTAGGCATTCTTGATGGTCACAAGTCTAGGATGCAATTCTGTAACATGAAACATAATTGGGCTGTTGATGCCATCTTCACCCGGCGTTTTACTAGTATTAAAATGTTTAATCACTTTTTTAATTTCAGCAAAGGTGAATTCTTTATCATCAGTTGTATTCACTTCCATTTCATTTCTCAACTTTCTATGATAAGCAGTATCGTCTGTATCATCATCCGCTGGAAAAAAGTTACGCATTAACACCTCTAAGGTTTCTTTCAAAGACGTGGTAAAAGTCTCTTCATCATCTAGAATTGTTGACAACGTGAAAGGTTTCCTAAACTTGCCTGCTGATGTTTTATGAACTATTTTCCAAGCGCTTGGTTTGTCGGTGCTGTTCGTACATCTTTCCAGGATTCAATTTTCGCAGTTTGTATTTTTTCTTGGTATACCTTTCTGATTCTATAATAAGCCAGTCGTCTCGCCTCTCTTAATTCTTCATTATTGAGTGTTCTCTGAAACTGTCGTCTCTTTCTTCTGACCATTTTTCGTAATTTCTCAAGATCATCATTCCACCTAGCAACTGACTCTTTATTTCAGATAACTTAATTTTGTTAGTGTAGGGCATGGATTTTCTGCTTGCAAGAATAATTTTAATTTCAATTTTGCTTATTATATTCTCCGGACTGCCTGGTTTTTTAACTTCTTTAGTAAGCTCCTGTTCTTGTTACAGTTCTGCAATTGAAGCAAAGATTCAAGTCCTTTATCCAAATGAGAATAAAATAAGTCCCAATTTGCCTTTTTTGTTTTGAATCTAATTGGTAGTTCATTATAGCGAAAATAACTGTTTTCGAGTATATTTCTATTTCAAATGATACATATTTATGGTCTGAAAGCGTTTCTTCTTTTTCTACTTTCCAGTTTTTAATGGAAGATACTTCAACACTGTTTACTAGGTTTAAATGGATGGGGTTTCTTCCTCTGTCTCACAGACTCTACAAAAGGGGTGTGGTATGAGTCCCATTATGTTGAGCAGTTACGTAAACCACAATGCCAAGTAAGGGATCCAATCAGATGTCTGAGAGAGGTCCGTGAAAGACGAAGCAACTTCTCACTAGTAAACTTAGGTCTTCGGGTTGAGACCGCGTCAGGGTTGGTTATAAACCGACGTTTCGCCCATATTACAATAGGCTTCGTCAGGGTAGTATCGCTTCTAAAGCTGAAACAATAGTGTTGAAGTAATATGGGCGAAACGTCGGTTTATAACCAACCACTGACGCGGTCTCAACCCGAAGACCTAGGTGTTTTACATGACAATGATCGCAGAAGCCTGATAGATTATCTTACTAATAGCCCTGCCTAGTCCACAATAAGCATTTTAGACTGCCGACAGCCCACTGAGCTCATCCATAGGGATGAATGCTCTGAAACTCTAGACAGACAGTGCCTAAAGTCACACCAACAGCAGGCACAGGACCAATGAAAGGGAGAGAGGCTCCTAATTTGGCAAACCTATACACCTCCTCATTCTCAAATGTGCTGGTACCCAGGCTAGAAATACAACAAAGAAGAAAGCTCTTCCAGATTCTAGTACCAATCTGTAAGTATAGACATATGAACTCAGCGCCTCAACGCAGCTGGACTTTCTAAGCAGACGCAAAAAAGCGGACACCTTTTAAGTAAGTTTTACGCACCCTCTCATCCAAAATACAACAAAGATTAGCATAAACCTCAGCCTGGAAAACAGTGGTCCATTCACCAAGAGATAGTGCCAGGTGATCTCCTGTATCAAAATAGACCGACCGCACCTCCGATCTACCATTCATTCTGAGCCGTTCGTGTAACACAAATTATTAGGTATCACACCAGACAAACCTAATCTTCCTTAGAAGGTATCCTAATGCAATAAGAATGATCAAAAACAAAAGTCTTCAACATTCTATCAGAAGAAAAACCTGTAATAGGAACTTTAGGAAAAGGAAAGCATCTCGCGATGATTGGTAGAGTGACCATACCGCTTTCCCTGCCTGTTTTATTCCATGAGAGACTTTCACCTCCACAAAGAGCGGTTGGTCCAAACAAAGTCCCCACAGCAGCTGTTGGCGTGGTCTGCTACCGGTCTACTACCGGTCAACGCAAACCAAGCGTTGAATATCCTCAGACAGCAGTCTAGCGGATTTTATCTCAATGCGACGCCACCAACCAAGCCGTATATAAGAACTTAGGTTTAATAATCATACAATGAATCCTAATTATCATCTTAAGGGTAATCCCTCAAATCTTCGACATTACCAAAAGGAAATAATTGCCTTTTGATGCCGTGTCTTAACATGTTCCGACCAAGGTTTAGAAATGAGAGGAGGAGGAGAACGATTATTGTTTCATTTCAGATTTTTCATATTCAGGATCATGCACTGCCGATTAAAACTGAATTTCAAAAATCTAAAGGGCTGCAATATATCCTATAAGAGAAAGTAAAAAAAAAAACAAATGATGAAAAACATCCCAATGCAATTCTTAGCTTTGATTGAAAAATTGTCTTAAATGTAGGATTTTTTAGTAAATATTTAGTTCCCGTAACTCTCAATAAGTGGCGGAACCTAAGTGTACTGATTATGCTTCGGCAAACTCAGTGGCCTAGACAAGAACAATAGATTACCCTATTTTTGGTGCTAGGGCATGTTGGCAGAGAAAGAAATGAGATAGCCGACACCCTGGGAGGTAAAAGCGCAGTATTCCCCTGACGAGGCCCGCAACCTTTCTGTTGGATTAGTGACTAGTCACTCCGGGTAGAGCTCAGACATGAGGAGGTAGTGAAGAAAAGCGTGCTCAGACTGAGTAAAAAGTAATTTCGCATGTTGACACAGGTTTTCTCACGAAACATTTTCTAGACCAAAGGGGAGCAACTGATGAAGCTAGGCATAGAACGCGACAGTACCTGCAGATTCTAATATACTTATCTTTCCTTGATCATATATAGTATACTTAATCTTTCTTAGGGCCTCCCAGATTCAGTATGGGGGCATAGTAGACCTCTTTTGGTTACAGTGTATTATAGAGAAAAAAAAACAAAAAACAGATAGGCCCTCTCATCTTCCACATAACCGGAAATAATGGAAAATCCATTCAAAAAATTCACACTTCCGGATTTGCTTTAAAATGATATATATTTTTTAAATATAACCTCCTCTGTATTATATAATTAGTAAAAGATATTTAACACGGAATGTCGAAGTTTGAGTTTACTGCGATTTTTCATTAGTTATTTTCTTTGTAGTTAGTTATTGCGCGTTACTTTAGCTACACATATGTATCCAAAAAAAAAAAAACATTACAGACTATTCGTTTCTTTTTTTTTTGTCCCCACGTTACACTCAAAACAAGCAAAAGACGAAAAGTGAATTTTGAAAATTTGTAATATGACTGTAATACACTAATTTATAGCAGAAAGAGGACAAAAAAAGTGCAACCTACAAGAAATAATTCTATCCATAATATAATCACAAAAATTCATCATAAACATGAATTAACAAAATTGGAATTCTTATTTTTTTTTTGTTCAAATATTACAATTTGTACAATATTCACATCTACAAGTATTTATGCAGAGCTATGCATAATAATATTCAATATATTCCAACATTTAAATTATGTACAATGATAATAATAGCAATTATTATATATACCTAAAATTATTAATAATTAATAAAATATTTACAATTTATATACAATGAGACATCAATGTTTTTCCATCAATAGTAGTTATTAAAAAAAAAAAAATGGCAAAGATTGGCAATATTTATTATTTCTCTGATTTTATATTGAAAGGCATTGATTTATGAAGTGCAACAACATAAACGATCGTGCCACAATAGATCTATAGCTGGGAAGCAGACCCCCATAGAATCTAACATAAACGATATAATTCCATAGAAAGAAGTGGACAAGCCATCACTCCTTCAGGAATCATGGCGTCCCGCAGAGATTCCAGTCTAACAGCATGACCAACCCTTAAAGGTGTAAACTAATATTCCCCCTACAATCAACAATACAAATAGGAAACAGAGATAACTGACATGGGAAAACGTTGAGTATACCATTCCCGAAAAAACTTTACACAATTTACACTTTCAACAGATCGACTATATTCTCTATGTACAAAACATGACATCCAAAGATGCCATAATAGATCTTCTAGGTGGCAGTGGATTTGACTTGCTTAGCCACTTCCTCTAAACATATAGCTAATGTTGGCCGGGGGGGGGTGGGGGGGGCTTTATCTAACCTAATGAGCTTTGTGATTGGCCAGTAAAGAAATCTCGAATCATATAGATTTTTTTTTTTAAGTGCGTTTTTCTTTAGAACGAGAATATAACTAAATATCACAATATTACAATAGACAGAGAATATAACATATTTCTGTCTCGAAACTTCTCCTTGAAATATGAAGATTTCTTTCAAGCAGTCATAAAATTTCTTGATCTTCTCCATATTTTTGAATAGAAAATATATTGGAAACAAAAAATATAGGATTAATATTGTCATGATTTCTTTTAAAAAAAGAAATATCATAAATATTTGGGTCTTTTTTTTTCTGGGAAGCAATTATAGTTTTATTGAAGAACTGGAAGTATAAATTAGGAGATTTATTAAAAATGCTTCTATATAAATAAGTATGTTGGCTAAATTTAATTACTTCCTATTCTTTAAAAGAAAAATGCAGTAAATAAGTTTTATGACGGGAGAAAATTTGATTAGCAACTTCATGGGGAATCTTAACATCCCAGTGATTTATCCCAGAGTAAAAACAAAATGCGTACAACACCTACCCTGATACTATTCAACCTATCATCCTGACACTATTCCCTATAGTCAAAAGATCTGCAAGGGTAACTGATGTGTGCAATGTACTAGTTCAACATCACCTCCTGTAATTTTACAGTCACCATATCCCAAGGAAGATACAAACCCAGATATCATATTGGAAGTGTACGGTAGATCTTCTAAGTTACAGTAGATACGATAGAGGAGTTTTTTCCAGAAATTGTTTATTGACATTTTTCTAGTCAGGACGAGACTATCTTTCTGTCCAGTTGAATCTGGGACTCACTATATAATCAAAGAAATTAAGTAAATATATTAAATATATGGCACAGATTTTTAAAGAAAAGTTCTTTTTGAAAATTGAAAAACTATATAATATATAAGTGTAAGATTTTTTTTTAATGACAATATATATCCACATATTTATTATTTTTTTTCCACAAAGGCATCATACCTTCCACATATTTCTGAAATGATATTTTAAAAATACATAATAAAGATATGGTATTCATTTAGGGCGCCAGATCTTGGCTACAGAAAGAATCGTAAACAACTATTCTCGGCGAAATGAACAGTGGAAATGTGTTCTTTTATTGTTGCATGTGATAGAGAGCGACCAGAACTACACATTGCCACAAGCTGGAACTGTTATGAAAAATATTCGCTGAGACACGAACTGGTGCGCCCACAACCAGATTACCAGATCTCGATTAAAGAAATAAATGGCTTGCCATCTTAGGCGTTGTACTCACGATTGGTGTTAATCAATAGTTCAGAATATTGACTGCAAATTTCTTTGACATTGAGGAAAAAAACTGGTGATACGATTCAGGTATAGTTTTTCAAATTTCAAAAAGATTTTCTTCAAAATCGCACCTCGTATATTTTACAAAAAATTGTGATTACTGAGAAAATTATTATCATTTTATATTTACAAGTGAAACATAACAGCTTCCGGTAAAACTGCTTTAAATAAAACAATAAATAATGCCCTTCTAAGTTAAATATGACAAAAAAAGAAGGAAAGCACTTAAGTAATTTGTATTTATAGTAGGAAAACATTATTAAAGCTTTTTTTCCTAATCGAACATAAATAATTTCATAGGGCTGGGAAATTGAACAATTATTCAAATCACAGCAATAATAATTTAATTTTTCATACCGGCAACAGTAAGCATTTTCCAAAATCAATCCTCATTTCCTCTCTTTTTGTTCATTAATTATCATATTCTCACTGTTGCGGCCACACCTTTATTTCTTGGACCTTCCGGTTTAAAAGTAACATAAGAATATAATATACTTCCAACAACTGACATACTGATACCAATAAAATTTGCCATAGAAAATATATAATCACCACCAATGAAAAACATGCCTAAATATGTGACAAGTATATTTTTCAAACAACCCATTATAGTTGTTGTCAAAGCTGAATTATGTTCAGTGCACAGTATTACTGAATATGTCAATACAAAGCCCATACTGCAGGTCATTAAAAATTCTATGAAGAATATTGGATCAGACCATAGTGGATATTTGATGACCAACCACAGGTCACCAGACAGCAAAACACCGGCTGCACTAAATGGTACCATAAATAATGAACAATAAAACATTACACCATATTTTCCCATCGATTTGTTATTTCCAAGAATTTTCTTCGTGTAAACTCCTGTAACAATTAAAAAAAAAAAAAAATTACATAAATCAGTGAAAACATAAATAAATAAACATGGTTTATCAACTAATCAGCTACCTTTCATTTTACTTTTAAATTCCATCAAAATTATACTTAAAACAAGCAACAAGGCTGATAATAATTTAGGAATTGTTGATTGAAAATTGTTAATACAAATTTATGTTGGTTTAAGGGATGAAAGAAATCTCTTCTGAAACACTCACACTCATCAATTTCATATGCAATTAAATTCTCTTTAAGCAATTTACACAGTTATGACTGATAAATTTTCTTCAAACTTATAACTTTTATTAAATGGTTAACTGTTTCGACAGTTTGGTAATAGAAATTAATAGGAGAATCTAAATCTAATAAAATGACTTTTTTAGGGAAGGTTCCTTCCACCTCCTTCAGAATTCCCCATTAAAATCCAATTTCTTAAAATAAATAAAAAATATAAAAAACAAAATTAATAAGACTCTATATGTAAACTTAGTATAACACAAGTTTAAAAACAAATTAAATGAAATCAGTCGATATTTTTTTATAGAGGAAATCACAGAAAACTGAAAAAAAAAACTACATAAAAACGCACTTCTGGTCAATCAATTTTCTTAAAACTCGGTATTTTGGCAACACATTAAACTCCTCTTAATTGTGTTCGGTATATTACTTGTCAACAAATGTGAAGAGTTGAAATCTGACAATCAATTTCATGTGAAATCTAATCCTGGCTCTTTACTGGAGCTGTCTTTCCAGCGACAAATATCCCTCGTTTTACAATCATGCCTTTTTATATCGCCACCTACACTTTTTTTGACAGCACCTACACTTTTGTGAGCATGTAATTGCAAGAAAAGGGTAAACTGAGAGTAAAATTAAAATAACTGTAGAGGAGCACTTTCAGAACTCAGTGGATATTCTATTTCTATCGAAATTGATATTGATGTATTAGTTTCTCAATACAGTATCTGACAAGGAGTGCATTGCCAGATATTGTACAATATCTATTGTATCACAAAAATCAAATATCCTACTAGTTTTATATTGCCAGTTTTTCTTTTACGGCAAAATACTTAAAATTTAATAAAACATTATTACTTAGAGATGTAAATTTTCTGTATTAGTAATCACAAACGGATATTATTATCAGACATAATCTCTGTCATAGACGACAATTGCCTGAGTTGAACATAGCGGATATCACAAAAATTATCTACTCAGCATTCTTTACTCACTATCGTAGTTTTGTTTTTTACCCACTATTTTAGTTTTAGCGTGGCCCAAGAAAATTTTCCTTCCTCCAATGTGGCTCAGACAACCCTAATGTGGTTGGACACCCCTAATATAGATGACACATTCCACAATCGTATAATAAACTGAAATGGCCCCTTTACAGGAAAGTATAACTCCCAACTATCACCCAAAAAATTCCAACACGTTGATTACGGTTCTTATCTCCGGAGTCAAGTAACAAGTTATTAGTTACTTACAAAAGGCCACTATCGAAAAATATTAATTTCTTAAGGGTCTCACAATTTTCTTAGTTTGTGAGTAACAATCATTTTTTAAGAGCCTTATGTTATAAATCATTAACAGACTGCCAATTTGGCAATATTTGATCTCGGCATCAAGAACCTAATCAGACAATCAACTCATTATGTACGGCACTTGACTGCGGTATCAAGAAGTAATCAAACTCAGAGATGCATGCGCATGAAAACTCTTGGTTATAACTTTATGATTCTTCAGTCTTATATGTCTGAGTGTTAAGGTAATAGTAAAAAAATACATTTTTTGTGACACATTTCAGTGAAATAAGCCTTCTCGAGGTAAAATGTTGACAAAAAAAACTAAAGGACAAAAGTGACAGTGACAATGATGAAAATGTTGAGCCTTTCAGTAGTGATGACTCAATATTGGACCAACATCATGAATCTGTTTTAGAAGGTGTCACAATTCTTACTTCTTATAGCACAAAGTGAGCATAAAAATGCAAAATCCTTTTTTCAATGGGATCATCTATGGATTATTATAATTATTATTTTTTTAATAATGAGGTCAAAACATTACAATATTCTTTTATTGGAATGAATTTCAATAAAAATTTTATATGATAATTAGAAATACAAAATCAATTATTTTTGAAGTATTTGATGGCAAACATATAATAATTATGTAACAATATGCATATTCTTTAAATATTAATGCCTAATCAGCTGAATTTGCTAAAAGTAAATGAAAACAGCAAGTTATTTCCACCAACCATTTACAATTAAGAAAGAGACAGTTGAAGTGCGCAATTATTTGGACTTAGCAGAACCACAGTCAACTCAGAACACCTTTCACATGGTACAATTTACAAAAACTACATTCTTCGAACAATCATTGACGCTCAAAGGAGACAAGGTGAATCTTTTAGGTTGCAAAGGATTTGACTTTATATAGCCACTTCTTCTACCCACCTAACATCTGCACACAATTAGGTACTGTAGAGGGAGCCAACAATAAAATACGGTATTAATTCTAAGTCTGTGGTTAAGACTGAGTTTCGAATCACGTAAGTCTTCGCAATACATTATGCTACCGCCATGCACCAGAATCTAGTAACATTATACATTATTTCTTTACATAATTCTAAAGATTTTATACTGACCATTAGCTGCGGTGAGGAAATCTGATAATAGAACAAACACATATCCGTGCAGATTGAAGCCAAGATCAGATAAAGCGGCAATTATTGCTCCAAATATCATCAGACCCACAGAGATTTTCACTGACAGTTTCTGTCGAACGTTCAACACCCAATATTCCGCCATCATGGTCATTAAGATGGAAAATCTACGCAGCATTGTGAACATTGGTAAGCTAAGCTCTTTGGTACCTCCCAAGCCGAATATCTAGAAGCATATTAGGCATATAAAGAAACAAGTAAGGTTATCATTAATTAAAATTTGGTTTATAAAATATTCAAACTTACCATATTGGCCACTGTAATAAATGGTAGAGGTGTTAGCTGGGCAAATGTGTTAGCTTCCAAATCAGGAAATGATACGACTCCGAAATGTTTCCCACAATAGAGTACAATGACTGTGGTCAACATCTGGCCGAATGCAACTATTTGAAAGGATGGAAAAGCATACGTTGTGAGTACACTTTTATTTACTACCATAATCATGAAGGAACTGACAGCATAGAACAGGGCGGAACTAATCTTAAGCCAAAGAATGGAGCGTGTAGCAGGCGGCAATGGTGGACTGGAGTGCGATATAGGCGGAGGATCATCGTCTGCTTGGGGGTCCAATAGTTGGACCGTTGTAGACATTGTGGAGCAGTAGTAGTTATACAGTGGTTCCCAACATCCCACCTGCTTCAGCTCCGTATGTCTCACCCTTCTGTAAACAGAAGAAAAAAAAAAAGTCAACGCTACAGGAAAATATTCAATATGGATGTAAATAAATATTCTTCATTGATATTGCGAGAGAAGAAATAAGCGAAGAAATAATGTCAGGATTCGAAGAAATCGTAATATTAGAGAGTGCAGTAAGAGAAAAAAAAAGATAGAGGCATCTGGCTTTTAAGGATAAGATCTTAGGCAGCCTTAATTCCAAAACAGAAGAGTTGAGCATCAAATAAATAAATAAATAAACCTATGGCGCAACAGTCCGTGAAGAGCCAATGCTTAACAGACGGCGATTCGTATTGGGGGGGCATGGGTAAACACACCGCGGGTACCTCGCCAGTTAGTGCCGGCCTTAGTTACCTAGGTGCGCTACAACTGAGCTTCTCACTTTTTCTCACGATGCTGGGTTAACACCGATTTTGCCCTCACGAAATCGAACCCCGAATTCTCGCACCAAATGCAAGTGCGCAACCACTAGACCAACGCCATAAGAGAAAATATAGACATCATATAAAATTTTCTAAATTGATTTTCACTAGAAACATTTTTGGCAAACTACAATGTTTTCTCGTTACATACAAAGTTGTCACTATCACCGGATAATGAACTGTAGAGGTCCTGAAGGCGCAAAAATCAAAGGGCAGCACTGCTGGAACTGGAATCCAGAAATGCTCGGTAGAGTAGTCCGTGCTCTACATTGAGCTAGAAAACTGCCTATAATGTACAAAACTAAAAATCACGAGAGATTACTCAACTTTTGTTTTGTTTTTCTCTTTTACTTCCTTTTTCAATAAAGAAATAAAAATTCTGAATTTTGTCTTCATAGATCACATTAATTTTATAAAACAGTAAATAATATGTTCACTTAAATAACATGATTTTCTGCATTTTTTATGTAAAAAATTTGTAATGCGCAATTTGATAATCTACAAAATCCCCACGAAGAGAAAATTAGTGAAAAAAGTTCTAAATTGTTTTTTTCAAAGAAATAATTAGCTGTAATAATTTTAAGCAGAGTGTAAAAGGGAAAGTGTGAAATGTGTTAGAATTATCATGCTGACCACGCCCACATTTGGCACCTTTATTTCTACACATGATTGGTTAATTATTTATAGCTAATTATTTCCAAGGAAAATCTAGTTTAGATTTATTTAATAAATGATCAAATTTTGCAATAATTTTTTTTTTATAAAAGAAATGCAAAGAAAGCAAGTTATTTCTAACATAATATTTATTGTTTTATGCAATTAATGTTGGCTATAAAGAAAAAACTCAGAATTTCCAATCCACTGTTAAAAAAAGAAAGCAAAAGAGAATTAGGCGGAAATGCAAGATACAATGTAGTCCGCCATTTTGTATTTGGCCATTTATATTATTGGGACAAAATAAAAGTGATTTTAAGCATTCATAAACATTTGTCCAAGGAATCCATAATGTTTAGTTAAAAACTTTTGACGTGGAGTTTGTAGCTATTCAGAATTCATTTATGTAGATGGCGCAATCAACAAAGTATTGAAAAAGTGTTAGCTATAATGATAAAAATCTTCGCAAGAGCTAATTCCAAAATCTAGTTTCTCGCAACAAAAAAAAAAAAGAGAATCGAACTAATTATTAGTTCTTGGGAAAAAGTTCCAAACAGAACTGATAGGTCAATATAGCCAGTGTAAAAAGTTTAAAGAAATCCGTCGGTGCTTTTATGTGAGCAATGTAGAAACATGAAAAAAATGATCAGGAAAACGCACTTTCGATTGATCGATTTTTTTCAAACCAACTCGGAATTTCGGCAACATATTTAATTCTCATTAATATTATTTCGATAATATAATTGTAGGTGAAAACTGAAAATAGCACTTTACGAGTAACATAATCCCACCTCTTCCCTCATAAAGGAAATGATTCTTCCTCAAGCCGTCATAAATGAATTTTCCCAGAGAAATGTTTCAAATAAAGATTATAGCTCTTAATATATCTAATTGATATAGAAAATCGTTGGCTCCAGGTCCGAGAAAATAGCAAAAAAGTGGAAAAAAAACATTCAGTAAAGTAGTACTTCCGTAGAGGCATTTTGACAGATATCTTACTGTCCGATCACAGAATAGGGTGTGGGTAGTGACGTCACCATCGCCCAGCCTTCGGGGTGCAATCAGCCTCTGGCTCTCCAGGTTGGGGAATCCCTCACCCCCACCTAATCCAATCCTGATCCTTTCCCCTTGCAGGGTTGCCTGTAAGTTACCTGGGTTACTGAAACCCTGTACTTGAGGCAATGGACAGGAATCAGTAGATGGAATCTGTAGATCCATCGAGCGTGCGATCAGTCACATTAGCTCGTTAGAGTTGAAATACTGAACTACGGTCGCAAGCTAGTTTCCGAGCCGATTGCTTGCAATTGAGGTAGGATTCGTAGTGGTCGTGGTTTAACCAATAACTCCAATGACCGAGGTCATGAGTTGAGCGGGTGGAGGAGACTCGCAATATAAATTAAACCCCGGTGCCAGCTCGTAGCTGGAAGCGCATTTGTTGGGTATGCGCGGTTTACCGGAGCCTGCTAGGGAGTGCCTTCACTAGCTTCTGGGAGTGGAGTGTGACCACTATGTGGGATCACTCTGCGCGCTGGTTAAGCGTATATCAACCTTCTGCGTTTCGGCACTTCTGCTATGGTCGGATATTGCACTAAAAGTCCTTCCATTTTAGTGACATCCCCTTCTTGATAAACGATCCCGTGGCTTGCAACGGGGGACCGGTAAACCCCAAGCGGGTAGTTACGGTATTGAAAGATCTCCCTGAGTACTTAGAGGAAAAAGGGGTATACGGGAAGAATGTCCGATCACTCGATGATACCTAGACGAAATATCAAGTTTGAACTTACTGCGATTTTTCGTTTTTGAGCTATGCTGTACACATACAAACACACATGTACAGACGATTTGCTAAAAACCACCTTTTTTTTGGACTCAGAGGACCTCAAAACTTGTATTTCCAATGTAAACTCGATATTGAAAATTTGACACGATCACAACACTAGGAATAAGAGAAAGTAAATTATGGAATAAGATAGCCTTTAAAAAAAATGAATGGTATTCAAGGAATACCTACCTATACTTATACAATATTGTAATATCCTTCACACTAATACTCAGCTGAGCATCGAGTGATATAATAGAGGAAAAAGCAAAAACTAAGTGTGAAACCCTCACAATTACTACAAATCTATTTGAAAATATTTTCTTCAAATTTGGAATTCTAGCAAAATGTTTTTAAGGCAACTTAATGTTATATATATAGTACAAACATGTATAGTTCAACTCTTTCCACTTTTAAATAGAAACTCCACACTGAGTGTTAGCAATAAAATATCGATATACATGGTGCTAGTGAGACCTGTATTCACTTATGCTGCTCCATGTTGGAGTATAACTAGTGAGAACTACCTAAGGAAAGTGCAGAGAATGCAAAATTCCTTGACTCTCTCCTAAGTTATTAAGGTTTGCCATTGATGCTCTAGATACACCCTAATTGGAAAATTAAATGAGAAAACGGAGTTATACTACATCAATGATATACTGCGAGAAACATGATTTTTGCAAATGCTTCAATTAATAATAATACGTATATTAATTAAAAGTATAGGCAGTTACAACACTAGGAGCAGCTCTATAAACATAAAAGAATAGTCCACCACAATAGTAATTGGTTTGTGTTAGAGCTGGCTTTTTTATTTGTCACTTTTCCCAACAAATCTATTTGCTTAATAAAATTGTCAAGAAGAAACTACAAAGAAAGAGGAAAAAATATTGTATTTGGTACTCTTGAAGCACTTTGTAAATATGTATATATCTTGTAAATATGTATATATCTGACAATAAATAAATATTTTAATAATTTAATAATATTATATATAGGTAGTAGAAATACTTCGCACTTGGGTGTTGGTGTAGTGGTTATGAGCATGGACTTGTAAGCGGGAGGTCCCCAGTTCGAGTCGCCGCATATAATTGCTAAATTTTATATTCATTTAAAAAATGTTAATCGTGAAGCAAGGTGCTTTCGCGCCCCCGTCTACGACACTAATTGGCAGTTGAAACCCGCCTGATGAAATAGGCGGCACATTACTTTCTTTTTTTTTTACTTTATAATCATCATAATGTACTGTTGTAACAATGTAATCAGAAGAAAAACTTTCATCCTATTTTTTACTGATACCATGATAAAAACATTATTATCTAGGTCAAAACTGATAAAACATCTGTTTTGATGAAACGCATCATGACTTTAGGACAGCGCATGCGATAATAATTTATTGTCAATATTTATTAAGATTGTGTTATAATATTTTTATAAGTACAATTATTTAGTTCAAAGCAAGGTTCCTCTTGACAGATGACAACAACGACATGATCTACTTTTTACTTTTTTTATTATCGTCACTATCACTGGCTATTTCATTGCGATGACGCAAGTTTTTTCACTGATCCCCTGTTTAACTCGTGTGAATCAACAAAAACAAAAATCAAAACCGGTGTGAATCATTCTCATGACTTTCTCTATTAACTGCAAGATAATATTATTTATAAAAATCAAGTCAAATTTTCTTAAACATTGGAATTTTTAGATAAAGGTGGCTACAGGTGGTTGGAGTATATATTGGTTCTCTGTTCATAGGTAGGTACAAATATATTTTTAAATAACTTTATCCACAAGACAAGGCTTTCATCATGTCCGAATAATACTGTAATCCCATAGTCATAGATTCCCCATAACGCTGAAATGTATTTGGTGATGTTGTGTGTTTGTGTGCTGGTAGCTTGTGTAGCACGAGCGGTTTAGTAAAAGGGCTTGTAAGTATTTATTTTTAAGAGAGAAGTATTAGTAATAAGAAAGTAGTCACCACTGCTAACAATAAATTTATTCTATTAAAATAATAACTACAGGTATTTGCAAATAAATTATTAACTTATTAATATGCACTGATGCTAAAAGCATCGAAAAACAAGTGTTCTGCTTCGGTGTCCACAACTAACTATCTATTGAAGGAATGTCTTCTAATTGTTATTTCAAATCTTTCCCTGTGAGAAGAAGGGGTACACAATGCTATCAAGTTCATGAACTCTAAAAGACAATAGTGGTCTTCTACCTGAAATGTCCTTTTGCAAGGGAATGTTGTGACATTTCCTTGATAATTTTTGTGAAATATTCTTGATAATTTTGATTTTTTTTCAAATTAAATATATTTTTATATTTCTTGCATTCTTGCATATATTTCTGGTAAAAGATATATCCTGCTGTGAAATACTCACACAACTTTCTCTTATTCCTTTTATAAATTACAATTACAAATTAAATAACAAATTTTCTTTACACACACTAAAATTTTACGTATTTGTTGTGACATAAATATTAATTAAAAACACATTGGAGGAAGCACACGGATAGAATTCCAAATTTGAAGAAAGTTTTTGAGGTTTGTTTTTCGAAGTACTATAAAGATTTTCTTTAAAACATGGTAATGCTAACATCACATATAAATACGTATTACATTTATATAAAACATTTTTCCAAATAAAATTATTTTGGATAATTGTGGTGGTAATTAGTTTTTAGAGCGTACTACACACCCATTATTTTTTAAATCATCACTTCTCCACTTGCCAAGATTATGAAGGTCCCACTAATGAAATATTCTATTGAGATTAGCATCTACACTTAAAATTAATTTTCACAGAAATAATTATCAAATAAAAGTGACATTGTATAAGTAATTATTGAAAAGATTCAAATTTAAAGAAACCTGTTTAGTGTGTGGTTATCCACAAAAAATTCGCACTTCCGAAAAATCGATTTTACGAAATATGTATTTAGAACATATTTCATACTCATTAACAATATAATATGGTAGCATCGTATAATGAAATGCCATAAAAAAAAACAAAAAAAAAAACGCTGAAACTTCACATTTCCTCCTCCCCTCCCAACTTTAAAAATCAATTTTCCCAGAAAAATGTTTAAAATAAAAATGATAGTCCTACATAAGAACGTAATAGGCATACTAAGTTTAAAGAAAATTACAAAGTAATAATAATAATAATAAATGCATTCAGTAAAGTGGCAATTCGGTGAGAGATTTTGTTCAATAACTTCCCGCCAAGAATCCTTTTTCGGTTGACCCGCAGACACAATATCACCATCGAACTTGCTGCTATTTTTTTGTGGTTTGAATTTATGCTCTTCATGTATGCGGGGGGGGGGGAGACCTATTTCTTCCAAACATACATTTCTGGTGAAAAATTCAAATATAAGAAAAACTTGACACAATCCTATAAATACTTGCACTTTCTTATAGCAGTGAAAATAAAATTATTACAAATATTATGTGGTTATAAAAAAAAAAAAAAAACTGACGAAATATTCTAACCTGATCATGGCCATTTTGAAGAGTAGAAAAAAAAAAAATTCCACAATTACTGTAGTATAATATACACACACACAGCTGTATAAGAATTAATCAATGATTAGTTGCAAGATTGGGAGCCGATAATGCCATTAAAATATAAATATTAATAAATGTGATAATCTGATTAATCATATGTTATCAGCTGCTACTATAAATCACTAAAGCGGCTAAACAATCATAACAATAAGTAAACCTTCTCTATTTATTAAAATTAAGTAGGTTAAATAAATATTTACACTTTCTTACTTACTACAGGTAATCGTGCGAAATTTTCGATATAGAATTTCCACCGGAAATGCACGTCTTCAGATCCTCTGAATCCAAAAAAGTGGTTTTTGGAAAATGGTCAAAGTTTCTGTGTGAAAGGCTTAGCTCAAAAACGAAAAATCACAGAAAGTTCGATCATGATATTTCGATTTAGGTATCATCAAGGTGGTGCAGTAAGTTCTCTGTCCGATTCCGGCAGTACCACATTATTGAATGGTATTTCTACTTTTTTGCGCTTTTCTCGGAAATGGCTCCAATGGATTTTCTTTAAACTTGGTATATCAACTATTTTTATTTAAAACTTTTGTCTGGGAAAATTTATTTAATGCGGCTTTTGGAAGAGGGGTGGGATTATGTTTTTCTCTAAAGTGCTATTTATTATACAATTGTACGTATAATCCAAATAATATTAATCAGAATTAAATATGTTCCCAAAATTCCGAGTTTGAAGAAAACTGGTAGACCGGAAGTATATTTTTACTGAACAGTTTCTTTTTTTTTTCAATTGACTCCGACTTGCTCCGTCAAAATATCCCGACGGATTTCATGAAATATTTAGTAAAAATTATAAGTCTGAAGAAAATCTATCAACTACACCTCTATAAACTACAGTGAGACAAAGTCATGTGATTCTTTCTCACGGGTTTTTTTTATTACATTAAGAAAGTGTTTCTTTATTTAATTGCTTTCCCTTTCTTACACCTCTAGTAACAGGAAGTATTATAAGCGTATCAAATTAAAGAAATTGAGTTTTCACCGGAAATACATGTTTTGAGGTCCTCTTAGCCTCCTATTTAGGATTGCCAATGGTGTGTGTGCATATTTTGAGTGAATGGGTGAACAAAATATAACAAACACGAAAACTCATAAGAAGCTCAAACTTGGTATTCCCTTTTGGGTACAACCACCGCATCTGAAACGAAGGTTAGATCAAAATCCATTAAACTGAAAGGGCCAATGAACACCAATGAATTTTTTTTTTTTTTTAAATTTTTTCACGATTTCGCCGAAAATCTCTCAGTGATTTACTTTAAACTTCGTGTATACTATATACACACATGAATGCCTAGTGCTTTTATTTGCAGAATTTTTCTGGGAGAGGCGGTTCTCAGAGAAAGATAGCGTTATGCTTTCCTCTAAAGCATGGGTCGGCCACGCACGGCCCGTTGTAAGTTTTTGGGGGGTGAAATATAACTTTTATATGGTAAAGTAAAAATTTGGAAGGCTTTTTTATTTTTTACTATATTATGAAATATATTTATCGATTATATTATTATTATTTTTCTAAATAATAATTGGCAAAAAGTGGTAAAAGTTTTTACTGATAATATTTTTTAAATTCCCAAAAAACGATAAGCAAGGCGCGTGCGTACTGAGATAAACTCGTGCTGCCTCGCCTCTCGCCTCGGGTCTCTTTGACTCGTGCCCAAAAAACCGCCTGTATAAACTGAGCGGTGACGAAGCGGGGCGAGGCAACTCGAGCAGACCATGTGACAAGGGAGTGACGTTTCTCTCTCTGTAGAGGCAGCTGATTTATGCGACATCTTCATTATTTTATTTAGATAAATTTGTAATTACAAATACGTAAGTTATTTTAATTTAATTAATAAAATAATTTATATTTTATCGTAATAAAAATGAATAAAATGGCAAAAAGAAGAGACAAAATTAATGAGGAAAACCGCGAATTTAATGAAAAGTGGACTTTTGATTATTTTTTGTTATTAATAATTACAATAAAACACTATGCTTAATTTGCCAAGAATCTATAAGTGTATTTAAAGAATTTATTTTGCGTCGTCATTATGACACGAAAGATAAAAATGAATATGATAAATTTGAATCGTAATTTGGACAAAATAAAACTAATTCATTGCAAAAGCCAATAGAAGCACAACAAAATATTTTTAAAAAATGTAAGGAACAAAATTCAGCATTGGTCAAAACCGAGTTTACATCATTTACGGCTTTACGAGGAGTTCATTAAGAAATGTATTTTAGCTGCTGTTAACGAAATTTGACCGGATAAAATTGAAAAATTTGAAGAAAATTAAAAAGTTTGTCTGCGCGTACAGTAGTTCAACGAATTGAAAATATATCATCTAATATGTTTAATAAATTGAAAGAAAATTCTTCACAATTTGAGTATTTTTCACTAGCGCTTGATGAAAGCAACGATATTACTAGTACCGCTCATGGTAAATATTACTGCTTCATGGTAATAGAAAAGGTGAAGATATATTTCTGCAACTATTAGATGTTTTCGATTTCAAGTGGGAGGGAGATTAAGAACTGTGACAACTGAAGGCGCAAAAAACGTGACAGGTCACAATACTGGTTTAATAGGATTGATTAATAAAAAATTGAAAGTATTGGATATTAATCAGCCTCCTCTACAACTGTATTATCCATTTGTGCAAAAGTTATAAATTTGGAAAAATAAGAATATTGTAGTAACATCTGTCAATTATATTTGCAAGAACGGTATGAACCATCGAATATTTCGAGAATTCTTAAACGAAATAGATGCAAAATATGAAGATATTGTGTTCTTCGCAATAGTCGTGGGAAAGTTTTAAAAAGATTTTTCAGTTTGAGAGAGGAGAAAAAGGAAACAATATACCAGAATTATGGAATTTCAAATGGATAAGCGAATTAGCTCTTCTTGTTGACATTACAACTTACCTCAATAAATGAAGTATAACATTGCAAGGCAAAGGAAAATTAATCAATGATTTATTTACAAAAATTAAAAGTTTACAACTTAAAATAAAATTGTTCATAACTCAACTTGAAAAAATAATTATTGTCATTTTACTACTTTGCAAACCTTTTTAACAAACGATGACAAACAGTGTCCTTCAAATAATATTTATATTTATTCACTAAAATTATTGTTGACGAACATTTTCGTTATCGCTTTCAAGAAATTAATATATCAATATGTGAAAATTCTATTAAGTTTGATATTTTAAAAATACCAGACCATTTACAACTAGAATTAATTGACAATCACACAGTGATATAAAAATAATTTAATTTCTTTCTATTCAGTTCTAGCTGAAAATAAATTTCCTAATTTAAGAAATTTTGCAAAAAAATCAATGATATACAATTTTTCGAGCACTTATTTGTACGAACAAACTTTTTCAAGAATGAATTTCATAAAATCCAAATATAGAATAGAATAAATTTATTTCTGCTTATAAAGTAATACAAATACTTGTCGCAGGGAGTTGGAATAATTCAATATATACGTTATAAAATATTACATTTTAAATACATGAAAAAAGAAAAGAAAATCTAGAAACTAACTACAAGAAAAAAATAAATGAAGTAGAAATAATACTACGAATTCACCTCCAAAACATGTTGATTTAATCTCTGATTGACTGTGAGACCAAAATTATATATAATTCTCAATTAAACAAGAACCAATAAATTCAAATAAAATACATTCTTTGCCCCCTCTCTTGCGACAAAGACTGGATAATACAACATAAGAGAAAGTAAAACTTAAAAAGAAAACACAAATGACTGAATTCTAGTGACATCCGTACTTGTTGTGGCCCTCTTACTATTAGATATGTTAATGAAATACAATTAATTAATTTTCATCATCTTATTAAATTAATACAACTGTTACAAAATGAAAAAATGCTATTTACACGATGAGTATCAGTAATAATTAACAGATCAGCAATATTCTCATGGATCACAAATTCTGAAAGGTATCTATCTATCTCTAGGATCTGAACACTTAAAAAGAAAGTGAGTTAAATCATTGTTGCCATTATTACAAAATTGACATAATTTTCAGGAAAAATATCAATTTTGTTTGAGCCTATTTTCAAAGAGAATCGTTTTTTATTCGACAATCTAAGTTGTGCGACTACTCTTAATTTTTCTGTACTACAAAATAATTCTAAATAAGATTCTGCAGATGGCTCCAGTGCACTTATTTTCCTGTAAAACTTGTTGAAGGAAGATTTTACAGCAAAATCAACATCACAACTAAACATGTGATTTTTATAAGAGGCAATCAAGTCCTTTTTATACTTTAATATATCTGTTACATTCGATATTGTGATTAAATGTTCATAACCGATTACATTTAAATGAGTCCGTAAAACAGATACCCAGTTAAATGGTAATGTAAAATTAGATTCTAATTCTAATAGCCTTGAGAAACACAATTTCGGGAGTCGGTCATCAGACATGCTTAGAATAGCCACCCACTAACCAATAGCTCTTTTAAAGATTCTAAACTTAGTATGAGTCCGGCCACACTCTAGTCTGATATAAGCACTTGGGACATTAGCGGGGACTCTCAAAATATACTTAAAGAACTTTAATTGACCTCGCTCTAATATATCTCCGTACAGACAACCCCAAACTTCGCTACCATACAAAGCAACACTCTCAACCAAAGAATCAAACAACTGGCATCTACTATTCCAGGAATCAGACCTACTTGACTTTAAAATATTTCGAACAGAAGATTGCATAAAATCCAAATATAGAACGAGATTGACCGATGAAAATTTGCAGAAAACATTTTGAGGATTTCAGTTTCTCAAACCCAACCCGAAATAAATCAATTATCTGAAAACATTCAAGAAAAAAAAATCGCATTAATTTTTTTTTTTAATTTAAGGCGCTTAAACATCTATGGTCATTAGCACCCGGGGCCTTCTCAGTGCACTGCCGATCTCCGGACAATGTTCTCTCGCTACAGACAACACTGCCCATCACCGAACAGTGAGCTTTCACCGAACAATTTAAAGGATTGTCACTTTCTTGTTCTCCGATGTTATTGTAGCATGTAAATAAAATTGTTACTAATTTGGATTTTATTTTTAATTTTTTTAAATAATATTAATATTTGATATTATTATTTGGAACTATTTAAGCTACACACTACATTACAAAACATCTGACTATGCGGCCCGCTTGAATTTTTTTTTTTTTTTAATGACCCGCTGTTTAGAAACGATTGCCTACCCCTGATCTAAATAATATTCGAATTTCTAACAAGTCAACATTCTGAGTTTAATGAAAGTTTGTTTTTATTGAACAGTTATTTTAGTTTCAATAAAAGTCCAATAGAAATTTTGGATCAATAAAAATGACCGACGGATTTCATTAAATTTGTTACACTAACTATGGATACAGAGGCGTATCACTTTAATTGGGACCTTCCAGTTAAGTTTATTTAAAGAAGTTTTTGGTGGAAAGAGGACCGTATAGTTCCCTCAAACAAGTCATTTTGTTTTTTATTTTTTTTTTTATTTTTATTTTTTTTTTATTTAAGGCGTCTCAACATCTGTGGTCATTTGCGCCGGAGCCTTCTCAGTGCACTGCCGGCCTCCGGACAGTGTTCTCCCGTTACAGACAACACTGTCCATCACCGGACAGTGAGCTGTAGGGGCTCCTAGGAAGAGAAAATCTAAGGGTAGCACGGCTGGATTCGAACCCGTGATCTCCGCGTTACTAGTCCAGCGCTCATTTTGTTTTGAAGAATAGCAAATATTTAGCAAAAATAATAAGTATAAAGAAAATTTGCCTCTTAAATCTGGGTAAACTGCAGTAAGTACGTGATAGTTGTGTGAGTGTTTCACACCAGAATTTTATTTATTGTTTGTGTGTGTTATTGTACAAAATAATAACCATTAAGTTTTTTTTCTATAGTAAGGTATTGGCATTGTTTATTTAATTCAAATAAATTTTTGTTTTGTTTTTCTGTTTATTATTTAAATAAAATTAAAAGAATACGTTTAATCTGATTTATGTATTAATATTTGTTATTGTATGATTTTGTAGAATGTTGTGATTGTTTCCTATTAATTTGTCATTTACTTTTCAATTTCTCTTATTCTTG
The DNA here is from genome assembly GCA_011037195.1 of Triatoma infestans. NCBI lineage: Eukaryota > Metazoa > Arthropoda > Insecta > Hemiptera > Reduviidae > Triatoma > Triatoma infestans. The sequence goes on from JAAEAF010000056.1 coordinate 90,754, forward strand.
GTAAAAGGAAGGAATTTAATTATTTTTTTTTTTTAATTAAGAAATTCCCAACTATACAGATAGTACGTAACAAATTGTTATGATGATAGTGAGATAAAAAGGACGTGAAAGATTTGTTGGGAGATGGAAGGTACTCCCTATTTATGACATACGGTAATACATGTTTTTTGATCAATCTAAATATGAAATCAATCGTTTTTAGCGAAAAATCTTTTATACGTATGAGTGAACAAAAAATTAAAAAAAAAAAAATCGCATGTAACTCAAATTGGCAATGATGTTTCGAACAGTTATTACTAACCGGAAATCCGACTTCACAGAAGTTTTTTTTTTTTTTTCAGTTTTCCACTATTTTCACGAAAACTTTTCAAATGATTTCCTTTAAACTTTGTATATTATCTACACACATAAATACCTATTTAATGTGTAAAGGAATTTTTTTTTTCTTCTAAGGTTTCTGAGAGGAGGGGAGGTGAAATATTTGCAATGTAAAGCTTTTTTCTAAAAATGCTTATTTCAGTAGAATTTATGATTCTATTAACAACAAAATTTGTAAGGTATATCAAAGAATTCATATTGGGGAAAAAAACTGGTTAACCGGAAGTATGACTCTGTAAAGGTTTTTTTTTTTTTATTAAAAATTGGAAAAGTGGAATATTTCCTGGGAAATGTTTTTTTTTTCTTAAATAATTAATGGCACACAATTAAAAATAAAAAAATTAATGTCAATAACACTATACTTTTATATTTCCAGGACTGTAATTATTACATATTACATAACACCAGCTCACGTCACAATACGAGGATTAGCATATAGCTTGTTTAGATAACACATATTATAGATCTTATAATATATAACAAGTGAATTTAAAGTACATAATTTGTATTTAATACCTATTTTACACTAATCAAAAACAGCTGAAGGTAAAATTACTATGAGAGAAAAAAAAAATTGCTGTGAAACAACGACTCATATGAGCTTCTCTTGTTCGAATTTACGTACTTACAATGAACAAATTTTCTTTAAACTCTCTACTAATGTTTGATTGTTTTCAATATTATATCGAGGAAAAATTTAAACATAATAAAACGAGGAGGTATGCATCTTCTAATTACCCCGCCCCCAAAACACCCCTGAAGTTAATTTTCTCGACAATTAGTAAGAAATAAAAGTGACAGATCTACGCCTAATTAGCTTACCAAAATTAAAGAAACATGTTTTTTTTTTTTGCGGGGAATTGTACAAAACAGAAATAAAATAAAATCTTGCTGCCACCTGGTGGGGGAGTGGCAGGGAGAGTTCAAGGAAGTGCGGATTTTCTCGGATAGCCAGGCCGCACTAAGGGCTTTGAGTAAGCCTTGGTGGAGTTCGAAATTAGTGGGAGAATGTCGGAGGAAGCTCAATGCTTTAGCTCGGAGGGGTACGGTGCGCCTCTATTGGATACCCGGACAAGAGGGAATGAGGGGGAATGAGAGGGCAGACCAGTTGGCTAGGGAGGGATCATCTCAACCATTTTGCGGTCCTGAACCAGCCCTGGCTGTCACAAAGACGTTTCGTGACAAACAGATTAGACTTTGGGAGACGAAAGTTTTGGAGAAACGCTGGGGGGACACGCAGGGGTGCCTCCAAGCCAAAAGATTTATAAAGACAAGTAGGCAGGGAACTTCGGAGTATCTCCTGTCCCTTAGTAGGACGGGTCTGAGGACCCTGATAGGGATAGTGACTGGACACACTTGGGTGTCCAGCCACTTGTTTAATATAGGGAGGACGTCTAGGCCCATTTGTCAGAACTGTGACGACGGAGTCAGGGAAACGGTGTACCACTACCTTTGTCAGTGTCCCCTTTCGCTGGAACTAGGTTTCGTGTTTTTGGGAGGGCATCACTCTCGCAGGATTGTCTGTACGAGCTGGAGTTTCGGATATCTTGGGATACTGTAGATTAACCGGTAAGCTACCGGGGGAGATTTATTAAGGGGATAGAGGGGTATCGGGGGGATAAAGGCCACATAGGCTTGGTCCCGCGCCATTAGGCACCCGAACTACAATAATAATAATAAAATCTTATAAACTCTTTTTAGTTAAGATTGCTGCTGCTCTGGTCAACCAATTTCATTCAATTTACCGTAAGTGCTTTTTATTAATGTTATATAGATGTTAAAAAACAGATATAATAATAGCACTTTATATAAATAATATACGTATATCCATAATTATTAAGTATTATTATATTTTTATTTATATAAAATAAATATACGATAATAACACTTTAGAAAAAGCCCAACGTCATTCCTCCCCCCTCCACCAGTGGCCCCCAAAATGAATTTTTCCCCCAAAAATTAATCAAATAAGTGAAAGATCTACATGTATGTAAGATGTATAAAAGTAATTCAAACTAAACACGGGCAAATAAATAGTAACACAAAATTCCATTCATTCAGAAACATTAGCTTTTATCCTTTCAAATATTCCGGTAAAAATTTACATTTCTAAAATTTGACTGAAACTATCAGAATACCTAGATGAATTCAGGGTCTAGAACGTGGAAGTCCCCGGATTCGATTCCAGCTATGCTGTCTTGTCTTAGATTATCTACACCAAAGAGTCTCTTACAGTTCAGTGTTACAGAGGTGAAGGGTATTGTAGACGGAGAGAGAACACTGCCCAGAGAGACCGGCACTTTACAGGAGAGATTGTACTTGTATACCTGAGCAACCTTATTTTGAGCACTCTATGTCAAAAACCAACAAAGCTTGTACAAATTTAAATTTACACTAACTGACAGATCCACAATACCCCTCTAAAATAATTCTTTTCAGAAAAATGTTTTAAATGAAGATAATACGTTTTCTATCTATGCAAGAAAATTTCAAAAAAAAAAACTCGAAAACCTATTCTGTAAAATTGCACTTCCGGTTTACCGATTTTTGACCGAAACCTACTTATTTCGGATTCCCCTAATTTAAAAGAAATATCAAGTTTGAATTTTCCCGCAATTTCCGCTTTTTTGAATATGCACACAACATTTACAAAAACATGAATTTCTATAAATCACTTTTTCGGATTCAGGAGATGATTTTCGGCGACAAATATTATAGAAAACGACACGATCGGCAATACTGCCTTCTTATCGGCAATCAAGAGAAAGTAAAGAAAATAATTTTTTTTTTTTAATTTGCTTTAATAACTTTCTATAACTGTCATTTCGTGCAAAAGAACTGGGATCCGAGAGTGTCTACTTTTTTTCCTTTTTTTAATGAATTATGACCTTCCGACACTATTCATGGATCCTCCTCCATAATGCTTGGTGTGTTTATAACTAGAGAGAAAGTTTTCTAATCATGTTAACAACACACAACTGGTCGCAAAAATTTAATTATTTTACTTTTGTTTCCAATCTTTAAAAGCCACTTTTCCGGAAAATTAAAAATGAAAATAAATGAATAAAAAAGCTAATTTTGCAAAGGCGTACTTCTGGTAACTGATCGTCTTCAACGCTGGAATGTTAACAATATTTTGTATTTATCTTAATATTGTTTTGATGCTAAAAAACAATTAATTGCACCACTTTTTTTAAATGAAAGCTTTTCCCCAAAACCAATCAAGTCCAAGAAATATCACTCAAACCCTTTTTTTCTATTAAAACTTGCAAAACTATAATATTATTAAAGTTGACCTCCTAGTTGATGGATTTTTGAGAGAAACCTTGGTGGAGTGGGTATATTAACAGTGAGCTGCCGACGATAATTTTTTTTTTTTCAAATAATTGTGTTTTAGAAAATATTTGACCCGTTTCGCAATAATACTTCCTGTTACATTTATGAAGAAAGTAACAATGGTTGGCTTTCCATTTTTTTGTTTTATAAATTATAATCAACAAAAAACAAATTAAAGTTTTTGTTAAAAAATAATAAACAGATAGTATTTGTAAGTTAATTTTACGAACAGCGTTCTCTTTACAATGTAAACAGAGGAAGTTACCTTCGTAAAGGTTATAGAAGTTTGTTTAATAGCACACACTCATAAACTATGAACTTATTTATAAAATTGTAATTGTTAAATAAATGCCTAATTACGGAACTTGTTATTATTTACTTTATTTACATTTACATGACAATATTTTTTCCATCTGCTACATAGTCCTAGTGCACTCTAGCTCTAGTGGTCTAGTGGCTAGTGCCTCGCCTTTCGTGCGAGAAACCCTGAGGGTTCGATTACCGTGAGGGCAAAGTTGGTGTTGACCCAGCATCGTGATAAAAACTGGGAAGCTACACTTAGTAACGCCCTAGGTAGCAAAGGCAGGAACTAACCGGCGTGGGAACTGCGACGTGCTTACCACACGTCCCCCTATTCAAATCGCCATCTGGCAAGCCTTGGTCCTTCATGGGCTGTTGCGCTATAGGGTTTGTTTGTTTATGCTACACATTTTACTACATATTTCATCAATTTTACACGCATTAAAATTTTGTTTATTAAAAGATGATAATCTTGTGATTTAAAAAAAAAAATCATTAATGATGCAAACTGACTTTTTTTCACTGAGAAAAAGTAGAACTTTGGCCACTGTTTTTAATAGAATAATAGTAGCATTATTCGACTGTTATAGAAAAATAATGTTATTACTGTATTTCGTTCAATTGCTAATACAGGGTAATAGATTGGAGAAGACAACCAACAACGGCCACTCCGTCACAAAATCACGATAAACTGAAAAAAAAAAATCAGTTAAGTCGCATTTCCAATTGATGAATTTTGCCTGAAATCTTGATGCCTGATGCAAGTAGTAAGTACCAATACTACTACAATAGGTACGTAATAGGTTCAAGCCTCCAGTGACTTTTCATTTTTGAGATATTCTGTAAAATACACACACACACACACACACACACACACACACACACACACAGTCCATTCGCTAAAAAACACTTTTTTCATAATCCAGAGACCCCGAACATGTATTTCCGGTAAAAAGTCAATTTCGAAAATCTGGCTCGATCAATACTTCCTTCCTCTTAGTAAGAGAAAGTAAAAATATCAAGATACATTCAATAGAGAAAATAAATAGATAAGCAGCTAAGTTTAGGATCAGAAATGATTTAACTTATGATTTTATGGCGTTATTATAATAAAAGACTATTTTTTTTTAATATTAATACAAACAGAAAGTTCCAAAATATTAAAGTTTGCTACTATTTTGTTTCCCACAAAAATGATAACTTTCATGATGAATGAAGAATGACAACCCTTAAGCTTAAGATTGAAAACTTCTGTTGTGTAACACTGAACTTTTCCTATTGCAATTGTCACTGTAATAATTTTCTCCAGAAGAATAATTTTCGCAGCATGTGCATAATAGTATACGTATGTTTAGTGAAACTATTAATAAACAGAAGTGATAAGTTAAAGATAAGCCTGACGCCACAGCACTCCCTTAACCTCCTGAAATACATATTCTCAGAAAAAATGTTAAAAAAAAAGATTTTTCTCTAACTACTGATATTAGATAGTTTTGACACTAAGATATACTGTAATTTTTAAATGATAGTAGTACGGCTAAGCTCGAACTTCCTAGGTTTTGACAAACGCTGAAATCGTCATGGAGAAAATCATGAAGAATAGTTATTACGTAAAGATGCACTTCTGGTTAACTGATATTTTTCAAACTCGGGATTGCAGTAATACATTTACTTTTGCTTAATATTTTAGCCAATTGGCATTAAATTCCAGGCGCCCCTTAAATGACTTTTCCCGAAAGAAAAAAGAAAAAAACCATTACAGCATTTTCGAGAGGCTCACGAAAAACTGAAAAAACAAACATTCAGTAAACTATCGTTTAATACTTTAAGCTGAATACTTCACGACGAAGCATCTGGCGTGAAGCAGAAGCATCGCATCTACGTGAAATATCAAATCTGGAACTTTGTGCGATTCCTTAGTAAAAGAAGTACTGCATTACCAAAATTTCCAAATTGACTATTCACCGGAAATATGTTTTGGGTTCCCCTGAAAGCCAAAAAAAATGTTTTTCGCGAATGATGTGTGTGTTTTTTAACAGAATATTTCAAAAACGAATAGTCGTAGGAAGCTCTTGGTATCCCATTTGGGCACTACCACCGCATCATAAGCGATAATATCGGACAAAATCCATCAACTGGACGTGCGATTTTATTGAATGTTTATTTCAGTTTTTTGTGATTTTCTCGAAAAACGGCTTAATCGATTTTCTTTGAACTTCGATTACTATCTACACACACTAATACCTATTACTTCTATTTGAAACGTTTATCGAGGAAAAACTGATTTATTGGGGGGAGGGGTTCTAAGGGAACGGTAGCGTTGTGCTTTCCTATAAACTTTAGGGTTTGAAGTGCCACTTCAGTACAATGTGTAGTAGTTTTACCACCTGCATAATATTAATATACTTTAGAAGCATTGATAGAATTCGAAATTTGAAGGAATAATAAATCAGATAATCGAAAGTGCAACTTTATAGAATAGATTTTTGAGTTTTATTTTTAATTTTTCTCGAAAACGAATGCAACGATTTCCTTGAAACTTATAATGAATGCTAACTGCACACGCATAAATCTATTACTTTTATTTGAAACATTAAAATATATATATATTTTAGATAGTTTGCGGAATTTGTGGCGTTAAATTCCGAATATATATGGGTTTGTATTTATGTAATTGGCACATTCTTCACACTTCCCTATCTACTCGGGTTGATACTTTTTCCCCACCAGTTGTGTGAGTGCTTCAGACCAGAATTTATATAGGGCTGATGAGCAAAATTTGAAGTTTAAAAAAAAACTGTCATTTTATATGTAACTGTATTAACAGAAATAAAAGAAGGTCGTGTGAGTGTTTCAACTAAATTTTCCAGTTTTCCAATATTTTCTCGAAACAACGACACCAACACTCTTTTGTTAAACTTAATATACTTCCATAAATATATCATTAGAAGGCAGGCAGCTGTAGGAACTGGTTGCTACGCTACCTTCTACCAAAGTATCTTATTCTAGTATACTTAATTTCAGATTTCACATTTCCGCACAATTTGCGGAAACTTACCAGTTGTTATGAATGATAAATGTTAGCATTCATCTTCAGAAAGAAAATAAAAGGCAAGAAATTACACCGGAAGTCAATAATAACCAAATTAGCACTAAAAAAAAGTCTCAATATAAATCATTTTGCAAAATACTTCACGCCGGATATACTGAGACGTGATAAATGATGAAAACAGACAAAAAAAGAAGAAAAAAAAACACGATTCATTTATACGATCATTGTTTTAAATTCTCAAGAATTCCTCTACTGTGCCCAGGAAAATCTCTGGTTTGTACGATCTTAATTCTCTAAAGAACACTATTTATAAAAGTGATTTTTACTAGATACACTAAATTCTATTTACTAAACTTGATCTTACTTGAATAACTGACACTTTTCACTAAAAGTTCACGTTTCACAAATGCATTAATATATGTTTTGAGAAATTAAGGAAAATTGAACAGGACTTAATTAAACTGAATAGTTACAGTTTACGGGTGATATATTGAGTTAAATAACAAAACATCAAGGTAATAAGTTTAAGATAAATAAGAATTTTATAGAAAACAAACTATTTGGCTAAGAAAAAAACTGAAGTTATCCTGAACTTATTTATTAGCAACTTTATAAATTAAAAAAACTCAACCTGAATTTAAAATTCCATGAATAAAAAACAAGAACCTAATCTTTAAAAACATTATTGAGTTCTAACAGCATAAATGAGAAAGAAATCAATTAATTGGAAGCTTATACTACTCTGGCTAAATGTAAACACTAAGCTAACCTAAATGTAGTATTAAATAGAATTTATAAATCCTATTCGGTTAACTTTATTAGTTCAATAATGAAGTTAAAGCAAATAATACAAGATCGATTTAAAAATATGAAAATAAAAAACTTACAGTATAAACCATGGGCAAGAAGCAAACTTCACAGCCAGCTCACTAAATGCACACCATTGCTTATCACGACTGAACTCCCACCACCCATTGCCAACGGATAGTCTATAAGCTGTCAGGTTACAAACAATGCTGCCAACAAAATAACAAGAAAGAAAATTGATTATATACACTAATATTTTACAATCTCTTAAATTTTTACAATAACTACTGTGATTGCTATATGATACAATTCATAAAATTAAAAAGGAAAAATTTGGCCACGTAGATGGTAATATAACGAAGGTAATTAATGTCTACGTTAATATGTCACCACATGTTTTAACATGAGGTTATTTGTATTGTTGAAAAATAAACATGTCAAACAACATGATGTTGACGCTGTATTTTTACCAGGTGAAGTATTTTGCGTCACCCCAATTATTTTTTTTTTATAAATCACCTTCCCTTTAGGAAATAGGGAAATTTTTCCCTAAATGACACATTGGGATTCCATTGGTAGCTACAATCATGCAACATTGCTATTCATATTCAAAACCTCTGCCGTCTTTTGACTTTCTTTCTTTTTCTTTCAGAAAATGTTTTGTATTTTCTGTCTAATATCTAGAAAATTAATATTTTTTTGGAACAAAAATAAAATTAACAATAAATCTAAAATTTATTGAGGGGGATCTTTTTTGTGACAAGTGGCGCACCAGTCGGTGAACTCTATAATCCGAGCTGGCCTGAGGAAATCGTTAGGAGTTAAAAGACAGTTGTGTGCGTGAAAGAGAGTTACTTTTCCTTGTGTTTAGTTTTTTTTTTATCCTTAACCCGTGGAAAATTTCACCTGAAACCGGAGAATAAATCCTTTTGCACATAAACAAACCAATTCCCTATTTTGTAAAAGCACTATCTCCCCCCCAAAAAATTAAAACTTGAACTACTTATCCGCAGAAGCACTATTATCTTTTCAAGAAAACATGAAACTCAAGTGATGTGATTCTTTTTTTAAAAAAAGAAAGATATTCTAAGTGTAAATGCACCTTCCCAAGTGAGTACTTAGCGGCTTAAACAAATTAATATCTCCCGCTTCTTAGTTTACTAGTTTTATCTCTACTACATCAACGGGATGGGTAACTTCCGTGTTGTATGCACTGCTTTAGCTTTAATAGAAGATCAAATTGATTTTTGGGAATTGGTCATAGTAATTTTGAATGTATACTCGTTGAATTTTGTTTTTAACTGATTGTATTTTAAGTAACTTGTTTATATTATTACTATTATTTGAGGGATACTTTGTGATTATTTCCAATTAGCAAGTGACCTCTTTTGTAAAAATTTTCAACGATATTATTTAATTAAGTGTTTTTTGGTCAAAATCATTTTAAAAATGATTATTTGATCATCCACTCCATTAACTTTCTTAAATGTTTTTTCTCCTTCTTAATTTTCGCGCGAAAATTTTTTACCCCCAACTATATTTAACAATAAAGTGCACGTGTGTGTTTGTGGAAACACTAAATTAAGTAGAAGAAGAAATATAGTAGTAGTAATGAATTGCGCAAGCGCCGAGTGTTTTATCGATTTTACAAAAGGCAAACGGCTAGTGACCCTTCAGGTTTCGAGGGCAGACTACTTCTCTATGTTTTCATTCATAACATTTTACTCCAGGTCCTCCTCATTCACTCTAAACCCGTAATACATTTAATGTGTACAATTATTTGTTTAAATAATTTACTTAGTTTTTTTCCCCCCGTTCTGTCTTAATTCACTTAAACGAATATAGAACGGGTAATTAAAATTTAAAAAGTAGTTGAAAGATAAGAACCTGAAGAGACAATTATCTGATAATTGCAAAAATACTTTAAAATGTTTAATTTAATGGTTTCTATGTTTTCGAATTCTAATGAAAGAAAATTAAAAAAAAAATTACATTTTAGCAATAAAAATAATTAATCCACCAAGGAAATTACCACTTTTCAATGGCCTTAGACCTAAATAGTAAAAAGAAACGAATTCAATGATGAAAAAAAATAAAAGAAATATGCCAAATAATAATCAAATCTTAATTACATTATATATATTTTTTTTTTAAATTAATTTTCATTAAAAAATGTCGAATCAAATAAAATCAGTATTTTTTATATAATAAAAATGCATGTCCAGAGATGAAAAGTTGTATACGAGCCGGTTTAATAGACTTCCGGTAGTAGGTTGCAAATGACCAGGTTACTATAAAGAATTACAACATATACGCTACAACATGACCTATTTTACTGCACGCTAAATACATTTTCACGAAACATCTACCCGCTTTATTGTTATTAATATTTTTGTTTGTTATTTTTAACTTTGAATGGTTTGTTAATGAAGTTATTTTTAAATTTTAAAAAAGTTATATAAACAGAAAGAAACAATAATGAAAATAAAAATTAAGATGAATCGATTATTCATAGTTTTGTGATTATTATAAAAGAAGTTAACTTTAATGTTGTCTTTTAATTAAATTCATTCTCAGTTTGTGTAAATGTGGACTCTAATTTAGGGAAATGTTTGTTTGTGAAAACTGTCTAGCTGTGTCTGTAACTGTTTTTTTCTTTATATCTTTGACTCATTTTATTTTTCCATACAGAGATATGGACTAGCCGTTTCTTCAGGGAACTCGGCAACCGAGGATATCCCAGACTGACAATGAGACCAACACTTTCAATGACTTCCTGCGCTCACACAATGCCCCTGCAGCCGTCCTAGCAGGCCCTAAACTACTTTTTTTTATCTTCTTCCATCGGGCGACATAACGCTCAACCAGTTTGAAACATCTATGGTGCTTTTCAACTGGTATCAACGTGAGGACACTTTCAATCCACAGCACCCCTTCTAACACCTGCATTGAACCCAGGCTTACAAACTTCCTCTGGCGTTGCAATCTGTCAAAAAGGTATCGGGATCTTTTCCATCAACTCATAGAATCTGCGCTGTCTCGTTAGAACTTATTTCAGGTGCCTTCTGAATTTACAATGCTTTGTGAGGGAGAAACCTGATAGCATATAAAAGACTGATGCCCGTTTCAGATCTTCACCAATCAGTCCTGGGAGGGTTCTCCAGAATAATGCTTTTCAAGCTTCCTTCATATTTCTAGGCTCTTCTATCCCATAAAGAGGATAGCTGCAAGGTTTATTTTTCCCTTGCCTGAGTACTCGCATCTCATTATTCTGCCAACATAATCTGACTACCAAAAAAGTAAAAGAAGAAAAATATAACTTTGTTTATTCTTGTCCGCGGCATTCCCACATCATTTTCAAACTCATAATCCATAAGCTTATGGTTTAACGGTGGTCTGGCTATCACTTTAGATCAGAAACTCTTGATTACACTCCCTCCAATCCCAGTTCCTTCATAGAGGACCTCGATACATATTATGTGCACCACCTAGTAATGCCTCGTTCTTTTTATACCATACAACCTCTTGAGATATTTTTCTCGCCTCGGTGAGTTCGGCTGGCACGTTGGCGTACTCCCATTGGCAAACTTTACTCACCTATTAACTCTAGATCATCTAGGTTGCGGTGGATTTGGCTTTGCTCTTCCTTTTCCAAAGAGCATCGCTGTTTACTCACTTTGCCCTTATTTAAACGTTCCGGTACAGATGAAAGGCACATAACTACGACAAGTTTCTCCATTCATCTAACTCTTAAATGCAAATTTAAAAGAAATACTTAGCCTTAAAGACTGCAGCTCATTTAGAAGAATCCAAAATTTCTATTTAATTTTTCGTATGATATTACGGATTTCCATCAAGATTTGTTTACTTGAAAAATCTAACAAATAAAAATTACAGCAATTTTGGATTTCGCAGTTTAAAAAACCGATAAATAACAATGAATTGGCGTTTTATAAATGGAGACAGTAGATAATGAAAATTCAAGAAAATGATATAGTAAAAGTCGTATAGTGAAAAAAGAAGAAGAAAATATAAGTCCCTTTTGGAAAAATGTTACTATATTTGGCAGGAAAAAAAAAGAAAGTTAAAATAACCTAATCTATACCGAGTCCAAAGTGAAATGGAAGGTTATCAGTGAAAACCTTGACAACCAATCAGGTGATGGACTCAATAAAACACTGCCACTTTGAGGTAATAAAACTAAAACTGAAATATGATAACCTAATACACAATTTTTGTTTTTATGTTTGTTTATTTTCTCTCTTTTTTTAATTAAGTCAGACACTTATTAATAATAATAGTAATAAATGATAATAATATATACAGCAAGAACTTCAGTATGAGGTTATCTTGGTTATAACCTATTGTACATCACAAGAGTCCCATATGCCATGTCCTGACATGAAATACTGTACAAAAGTTCAATCAAGAATCACAAGGTTATATTGCACATACTGTTATCTAGCTAGTTGCACATTGTACCATATTTTAGTAAATATTTAAATACTAGTCTTGAATTATTCATTTCATTACATGAAGTAGAGTGGCAAAGAAAACCGTATGTTGTATATTTGCTCTTCATAAAGGTGGGCAAATCAGTTTCGCAGATATTTGAAACACTTCATACCTTTAGGTATTAGCCATGTGTTTGTTTATCGTGCCATTAACAGATACAGGCGAGACCCTCTTTTTCAGCGATCGTTCCACTTTCGGGCATCCTCGTACACGATTAAAACTGTGGCAGCCGCAGATCAGAAGATACCCTCTTAGCAAAAAAAAAAACAAATGATAGAATATAGGTGAATATAGTTCTAGAAAAGCACAGAAAGTGTTTGGTAGAGTTGTTAGAGGGCATTACCTGAGTTCCGTGTTGATTTAATGGGGACTGAGCTAGATCTTAATCAGACCTCCATCCCCTAGACTACACTATGATCTACACTATGTGAGAATGGTTTTGTCACATACGACACTTCAGTCTGGTCAAGCCTAAAAGATTCTTTAGAGCAGGCAGTACGTAATTTCTCCACTGGAGACTTTCTACACTGAAGGCTAGAAGTGAAGATTTTGAATAATGTTTATTTCCTCTTACTCCTACTATCGATTTACCGGAAGTGCCAATTTTCAGAGCTCCATGAATTTTTTGAAAATTTGCTCGAAATTACTATAACAATTTCCTTTAAATTTGGAATGCTAACATCCCAAATATAAACCTATCATTTTGATTTGAATTTTCTTTAAAAATAGAATTAGATTTTAGACAGTTATGGCGGAATCTATAAGGTTAAAATTAAATTTTATTTGTGTTGCTTTAGTGGTATTAGTGCGCTCTTCTGGGTTAAAATGTAACCATTTCTCCACCTGCTGCCTTGGATTGGTAGTTTTATCCCCACCACCTCTAGTTTTATATTAGGACAAATGAGTGTCAAATTTAAATTCAAAAAAAGATCACTGTGTGTAGCTGTAATAAAATTAATAAGAGAAAGTCGTTTGAGTGTTCCTGACGATTTATTTCACCTTTTTTTTTTTTTTTTATTTCAAAGCATTCTAGAACTGCATGTTTAAAGAAAATAGATTAATTGGAAGGCAAATTTATTGGTCAACTTAAAATAGGTCAACTTTTCACAATGGTACACTAAATTATCGTAATTATTTCGAACAACGGCTCTATCGATCTGATTTAAACTTGAAATGCTTATAAGTGTGAGGTAAACATAAAGTTTCAGGTCTCCCTCTGTAGAACGCGCTCTCTTTGGAGATCATTATTTCGGAAAGCTTAAAGATGTAGCTTACTTAGAACCCACAAAAGAAAAAAAGAATCTGATGTTAAATGATGTTAAAACAAATTTAATGAAATCCGTCGGTGTTTTTATGGATGTAATCATAACAAAAAAAAAACTTCAATAAAAACGCATTTCCGGTCAATCGATTTTCTTCAAACTCAGAATCTGAACATCATATTTCATTTTAAGATTTTATTATTTAGATGGAGGAATTTTATAATGAACTAAAATAGTATTTTAAAGGAAAACGTTACTCTCCCCTCCACTCTCCCAAAAACCACCTTAAATGAATTTTTCCATAGAAATGTTACAAATAAAAGTTTAAGCTCTTTGTATTTATAGTTAATATACCAAGTTTAAGAAAAAAAATCGTTGGAGCCGTTTTTGAGAAAATTGCAAAAAAAATACCCTGAAAAATCAATTCAGTAAAGTGGTACTTCCGGTTGAGGAATTTTGACCTGTCGGTTCCCATGGTGATGCCTGCATGGAATATCAAGTTTTTGCTTCATACGGTTTATTGTATTTTATTTTTAGAATCTTTTTCATAATACACTTTTTGCCCCCTCCCAAAAAAAGCTTGCGTTTTTTTGTATTCAGAGAATCTCAAAACATAAATTATTCTGAAAGCAGCGAGAGAACGTAATAAAAAAAAGTTATAAGTATATATATAACATTTATTTACCACTTTCAAGTTTGCATTTGCGTGTCCCAATGTTCCAGCACTAGGTTAGGGTGACAACTTCATAACCTCTCCATTGTCCTACCAGTGACGGCTAATTTGTGTGAACTTAATTTACCCTTAAATTGGTGTAAAGATTTTAACCCAGATGGCTTTCAACTATGCGATACGCTCTAGAAAATAAAATATAATTAATTATATTTCTTTATTATTTTTATAAACAATATTTTATTATTATATAAACATATTTTTAATAAAATTGTAAACAATAAAGTAAATAATAAAGATTATCTTTTTTAATTTCAATTTTTAATCTAAACGATATTTTCTGTAATGTTTATGAACAATTTTTTCTCAATTCTGAATATTTATTTAATATCCCAGGCCTTTAGTGTTAGTGGAACCTTTCAATATACTGAAATTATCACAAAAGAGGACAGACTAATATTAAAAAAATCTAGTGTTAAGCACTATTATGACTTTCTTTTAATTAGTTCTTATAATTCGGTCGGCAAAATTTTCTTCAAGTCGCAATATTTTTACTAAATATTTTAGCCAATTGAAACGTTGATTTAAACACAGTTGTCAAGCATAAAATCGTTGGAGCCATTTTGGTGAAAATTGCAAAACACTGAATAAAAAAAATAAATCATTCGTTAAAGCCACAATTTCCTGTTCGTGTGTTCTTTTATGTCACAAAGCCTGAAGAAAACTTAGAATATTAAGTGTGATCTCCTTGCAAATTTTGTTTTGAAATCGAGCAATTCACACGCACACACACACACACACACACACACACACATACATTCATACACAAACTCCAGAGGGTTATTAAGTTAATCAATTACCCCGCGAAAATCAGTGGCTAAAGTTCTACTTTTTTCCCATTGTGAGTTACACACTACTTTCTCTCACTAGTGATTGAGAGTAACATAATTCAACTCTAATTAGCCCGACACCTAGTGACAATATGCGAAAACAAGATAAAAACAAATCCCAGATTTATCTGGTTTACCGGATTTGAGGTTATACCAAACGGAACAGGTTACAGCGACAAAGGGGGTATTTGACTGACTTGAATTAAAATAAATTCTCAATGTTTGCAGCTTTTCACATTTTTACTCCCAGTAAGAGGGAGTATGTAATCATATCTCGATATCGAGTTTTCACCGGAAATACGCTTTACGAATTCCCCTGAATCCAAAAAAGTGGATTTCACAAAATGGTGTGTGTATGCAAACCGCATAGCTCAAAAATAAAAAATCGTAGAATCTTCAAACTTAATATTCCGTTTAGGTATCACCATGGGATCCGACAGTAGGTCATCTGTCAAAATTCCTCTGTCGGAAGTACCACTTTACTAGATGGTTTTCTCTTTTTTTTTTGCGATTTTCTCAAAAAAGGCTCTAACGATTTCCTTCAAAATTTATATATCAACTACACATACTGAGATCTGCAACTTTTACATAAAACATTTCTCTGGGAAAATTCATTTATAGGAACTTTTGGAGGGTTAGGTTTTTCTGTAAAGTGCTATTTCAGTTTTCTATACGATTATCATCGAAGTAATATTAGTTAGATCTAAATATGTTTGTTAAATTTCGAGTTTGAATAATATCGGATGACCGGAAGTGTGTTTCTACTGAAATATATTTTTCAGTTTTCTGCTATTTTCTCTAAAACTGCTCCAACGATTTTCTTTAAACTAGGAATGTAAACTCACATTTAAAGAGCTACAACTTTTATTTGAAACATTTCTCCTGGTAAAGGCATTTAAGGGAATGCTTTTTCGATCTTTTGTGCGCTTTTGGCATTGAAGGGAATGGGACGGCCGACGCCCTGGCGAAGATAGGCGCTGCGTCCCTGCTTCTAGGGCCGGAACATTTTTGCGGGATCAGCAATCAGTTCTTCTTGGAAGAACTCAGGAAGGAGGAGGAGGAGGCAAAGAGATCTCAACTCTGGAACTCCCTCCCCGGTTTGTGGCAGGCCAAGATCTGCCGTTCTCACGGGTTTCCTCATGGGGCATTGCCGACTTAGAGGACACCTGAAGAAGCTGGGTTTGGAAAGTGACAGCTCATGCAGACTCTTGGAATTGGAAGAAATTCCATTACATCTCCTAACAGACTGCGAGACTGCTACTCAGAGAAGATTCAAGAACCTGGGCAGCTACCAGGTGGAGGAGAGGGGCCCTCTCTAGAGCTCGTCAGGTTACTAGGATTCCTCAGGGATCTTAACCTGATGGAGGTTCTGTAGAACGGATGTTCACCCGGGACATCTGCTCAGCTGCTGTGGGCCACGGCACCCAGGGGTAACGCACAATAAATCGAAAGGTCGCAGTGCATTGCCTCCCCCTTCAAAAAAGGGGGCTTTTGAGGGAGGGGATGCGGTTATGTTTTCTCTAAAGTGCTGTCATAGTTTGCTTATACAATTCTACCATTTAAACAGAAATTATTATAAATAAATAGATTGCTAAAATTCCGAGTCTTTAAAAAATTAGTAGACCGGAAGTGCGTTTTTATTGCACAATTTTTGCCATTTTCTCCATAAAAACACAGTTGAATTTCATTAAATTTGCTATACTAATTATAAAATTTGTCAATCACAATTTTGAAAACTGGAATAAGTGAAAGTTGTGTGAGTGTTTCACACCAGATTTTTTTGTATTCATATAAATTAAGAACCAATTAATTATGGTTACGCAGAAGAAAATTAATATTTAACTCTTAGAGTAGAGTTCTTCTCAATAGCGCTTGTGTGGGCAAATATGAAACATGGATATGTAAAAACGACCCTTTTTCTCTATTGTTAAATAAATAGCTGTATTTGAAAGTGAGAGAAATAGGACTTTCTCACACTCGAATTCAGAACGAATGTTTTAATGAGGGATACGTGAAATCGAGAGTTTAAAAAATACTTTACTCATGTCTTAAATATTCCATTTTTTCTGCAACCTATTAAATTTGGTTTTTAATTTATATGAATTTACGGAAATGTGAAAAATAGTCAAATACTCTCTCTCTCTCTCTCTCTCTGCCTCTTCAAGCGGTCCCAGAATTGCAAGTTTGAATTCCTGGGAATTTTCGTTTTTTGAAGTTGGTGTGCGTGATCTACAAGCACTCACACTTAATTTTATTCCTGGCTGGCGGACCCCCCTAAACCCCTCTAAAATCAATGTTTTCGAAAAAAATGTTCCAAATAAAAATGGTATGTTTTTAAAATCACCTTTTTCAATCTCAGGGGACCTCAAAACATTTATTCCCGCTGAAAACTCAATTTGACACGAATAAAGTAAATATATGTAGGCAGTGAAAGGATTCTAGCTCTGTTTTTCATTTAAAAACAAGTAACCACTGAACTGATTGTTATAATGATCAGAAAATTAATTAACATTCATTCTTTAACTTGAGTAATTTAGCGACTATAAATATATGAATGTTTTATACAAGTTATAAACTTAGTTTTTTGTTTATTACACAAAATTTTCATACAATCATAATCTCAACTCAACCATAAATTATAACCTCAACTTAATTCATAACAAAAATTTAATTAATTTACAATTCCATTTATGCTTTTAATTAAAAGAAAGAGATGATTCTTTTTATTGCTTTCGTTATTAAATAATTAAATTTATGATAAGAACAACTGAATAACAAATTTGTTTCTTGATATTAAAACATTGAATCGTTAAAATATGATGAATGCCGCCTAGCATGAGGGTTGCTTGTTGAGTGTTTGGCAAGGTGGCGAACGTGAAGGTTATAAAGTAACTACTTATTACGACAAACGATGTAATAAACAATGTATTTTTAAATATAAATCTTTTTTCGTGTTTAAGGATTATTTAATTTTTATTTTTGTTTTGAATGATATAATTAAATATTTCAGTCAAGATTAACTCATTAAATAATAAAACTAATAAATAATCGTGTGTTTTTTATGACCTGCTCCATGTTAACATTGCCCGATAAGTAATTGTGTCTAGAATACTGCCCTGTGTTTTTCATTTTGCAAAAAAAAAAAAAATCTGGTGTGAAACACTCACACACCCTTCTCTTACTCAGGTTTTCAAATTTGGTAATTGACAAATTTTATAGTTAGTGTACCAAATAAAGATATTCGTCGAAAACTGAAAAAAAAAAACTGTTCAGTAAAAGCGCACTTCCGATTTACTAATTTTCTTGAAACTCAGAATTTTGGAACATCTATTTATTTCTAATTAATTCTGTTTGGATAGTAGACTTGTATAATCAACTATGGATAGCACTTTAGAGAAAAACATAACCCTCCTTCCCCAAAAATCCCCTTAAATGACTTTACCAGTAGAAATGTTACAAATAAAAGTTGTAGCTCTTTATATCAGTATTTCGCATTCCTAGTTTACAGAAAATCGTTGGAGTCATTTTCGAAAAATACCAGAAAACTGAAAAATACATTTTAGTAAAAACGCACTTCCGGTGATCCGATTTTTTTTCAAACTCGGTATTTCAACAACACATTTAATTCTAATTAATATTATTTAGATGAAAGAATTGTATAGTAAACGGAAATAGCACTTTAGAGGAAAACCTAATAACACCCATTCCCCCCCAAAAGTGTCCTTAAATATTTTCCCAGAGAAATATTTTAAATAAAAGTTGTAGATTTTTGTATTTGTGTTGTTACAGTAAGTTTGAAGAAAATCTTCGGAACCATTTTTGAGAAAATTGCAAGAAAGTGAAAACAAAAAATTAATAAAGTTGTAATTCCGCTTGAGGAATTTAGACAGATGACCTATTGTCGCATCCAATGGTGATACCTAAACGGAATATCAAGTTTGAACTTTATACGATTTTTCGCTTTTGATCTGTGCTATTCACATACACACACACACCCAGAAACCATTTTCTAAGAACCACTTTTTTAGACTCAAGGGACCTCAAACGGATATTTCCGGTGAAAACTCGAAAATTTGGCACGATTACAGTACTTCCTCTTGCTAGGAGTAAGATAAAGTAATATATAGGTCGTACTAAATTTTCGAAATTCGAGTTTTCAGTCAGTCAGGAGTTTTCAGGACATACATATTTTGTAGTCTTTGAAGTACGTAACATGTTTTTTAGCAAATGGTCTATGGACTGATATAACAGTGGTATAACCTTTTACGTATATGTCCCCCTTTTCGCGTAGAAATTTACGAGTATAATAACCTTCGACGTCAATTTTTGTTATATCATGGAATATGGAATACAAACAAATTTTACAAAATATATTTAATAAAAACATGAAATTAATGATTATAATGAAATGGATGTAATAAAATGGGCCTGTTTTGATGAACAATTTTTACAAAACGAGGTAAAAATGATAGTTTACCTCAATTATGGAAGATTCTTGTCGACCGTTCTTAAATGATGGATAAGGATTGTGAGATTCGGTCTTTTTTAAAAAAAACCTAAATTTTTGTCAACTTATCGACAGATATATTGTCTTTATCAAGACATAAAAATAAGAAACGTTAAAAAAAATCTTCATTCCTAAATCCGCTATTTTTCCTAAAATATACCTAAGTTTAAGTTGTCATGTTTTGAAGATTTTTTTATATTTATTTTTATCCCTTGATAAAGATAATATATTTGTCGAAACGTTGGTGAAAATTTAAGTTTTTTTTTTTTTTTTTAAAAAAAAAGAAGACCGAATCTCAAAAATCCTTATCCATGGTTACCGCAATATTTGTAGTAATAGAAAATAACAGAATAATATAATGTAGGCATAAAAGCATTATTTCGTCGATAATACCGCACATTCATCAAAATCAAATGTCAACATAATTATCATAAAAACCCTAGTTAAGATCTTGTGCTAGGAGCTGGCTGATGGCACTTGCGTCCAAAGATTGTATTGCGTAGTATTTCTCATCTGCTAAACTTAATTTCGAAATATGTGTGTTTTGTGTGTGTAAAATATATTTCTACGAATAAAAAGTGATTCGCTTAAGTACCACTATGGCATCTGATATCAAATTCCGTTCAAAATCCAAGTACGACTTTAAGATGTTCGACTTACATTTCAGCGATTTTCTAAAAAAAACGGCTTCACAAATTTTTTTTTTAAACTTTGCATACGAACTATACAATATTTCGTTTCTATCAGTTTGATTTGGAATACTTCTTACAAGAAAAATGTTTTTTTTTTTTTAATGAGTAGCACTGTTAATATATTTTCCTACTTCAATGTATTTGAATAGAACGTCTGGTGGGAAAATAGATAAGTAAACTAAATATTTATAAAAAAATTCCGAGAAAAAAAAGGTTTTTGATCAGAACCGTGAAACTACCGTGAGAAGAAGTCATGTAAACAATGTTTACATCTATAGAAAGAATATCTTGTGAGAATGCGGCATTTTCTGTAAATCCTAATTTGAGATTATATCACCAGATAAATTGTAATTGTTGTTCTTTATCTAATAATGGACACATGGCTAATTTCCTGACGTAGGACGGCGTTTGTAAACGTACTATCGATCCAACACATTATATAGTCACTGGATGGGGGCGGAGGGCGGTGGTGAAGTAGTTCCGCTTTGTACTCATATCACGGAATATGATTAATCAGTAATTTTAAGTGCTCACCAATTGTTCCTAAAAAAAGAAAACATATGGCATTTTCTTCGCTTTTTTATCGGAAAAATTAATCGAAAAGTAATTGATATAAAAAAGAGACAGTTTTTACTTTCTCTTATTTCTAGTAAGAGGAAGTATTGCGATCGTGTCACCGGAAATACATGTTGTATGTTTGCATTAACAGAATATCTCAAAAACTAATAGTCGCAGGCTACTCAAATTTGGTATTCCGTTTAGGCACTACCACTGCATTAGACAGAAGATTTTCGAGCAAAATCCATCAACCGGAAGTGCGTCTTTACTAAGCTTTTTCTTAATTTTTTTTGAAAAAGGCTCCAACGATTTTCTTTAAACTTCGTACACTATCGACACACATAAATACCTATCACTTTTATTTGAAACATATTCCTCGGGAAAACTGATTTTTTGGGGGTTCTGGGGGAACACTAGCGTTATGCTTTGCTCTAATGTTCAGTATAATATACGTTTTTTACCATATTATAATAATATTATTACAGATTGGAAGCATTGATATAATTTCGAATTTGAAGAAAATCGGTTAACCGGAAGTCCGACCTTATAGGTTCTTAACTTTAACGATTTTCTTTTAAACTTGGTATGCTACTCTATTTCTACACCAAGCTAATTATCCCAAATTGAATATTATAATTATAAAAATAATTTTTTACATACTATTCCTCACATTAATATATTTTTCTGTTTTTTTTTTTTATTGCTGTCTGTTTAGTAGTGGAATGCCATCAAGACTTGCTGTACCCCACCTCAAATGGTGACGACAAAGGTACATACTCCTCGAGATCAGGCGAGAATGCTGTGCTGTGGAAGGAAAAAGGTAAGTATTTTTCTTCGTATCCTTGTTTCTCCCTCCCCCCCCCCATCAGAACAATACATTGCTTACAATTGAAGGGTGAGCCAAAGAAAAAAGAAAATTAACGATATCAACTTCTGAATGGATCAAATTGGTATACGAGCCGTGCAGGTATCTTTCTTTGAATTTTAGGTCAATCATTTCTAATAGTTTTATAGTAAGAAAGCGCACCCACCGAACAAACAAAATCCCAGAGCTTTGCTGAAGAATGGGGTCAGCTAGCTCCATCAGGCTAAGAAACTTTGTTTGCAAAGTTGGACGGCTAGAGTAAAGTGGGAAGTGGAGATTGTTGAACAAAAATTTTCTCCTGATGTCTAAACT
This sequence comes from Triatoma infestans, assembly GCA_011037195.1. NCBI lineage: Eukaryota > Metazoa > Arthropoda > Insecta > Hemiptera > Reduviidae > Triatoma > Triatoma infestans. The sequence goes on from JAAEAF010000056.1 coordinate 112,898, forward strand.
TAAGGATAGCCCATGATTTGAACGTCTTCCTGGAACAGAGGATCAACTGTAGTATGAATTCCTGGAAGATGCGCGATCTAAATTGTCCATGGTTGATGGTCTACGTACCAAGTTAATAGTTTCCATAGTGTTGAGATAAGTCAGCCAGCACGTGTAACGTTCCGTCTCGATGATTTTGGTAAAGCCATTACCGGAAGGTTCATGGCGGTCTTTGGTCTGTCACTGCAGAACTTTGCTATACACAGAACATTCTTTCTTGGCTTCTCTACTTATTTAATTGCTGAACGCTCAACAGTCCCTATGTAAACCAATATCTTTCTAAATAAAAGTGCCCCATTCTTTCCGATCCAAAACCTCTAGATGCTGTCAACTAATATCCATTTTCTGATTCCTCAGCCTGAGTCTTCCTTGCCTCCTTGCGCCATCTAACTTGTCAGACATAATACTTCTTTGAAAACTTATTCACATGCCATCCGGTTTACGTGAATCTCAGTTATTCCTATTTTATGCGCTAGGATATCCAGTTTCCCGAACATTTCTGTTTTGACTTTGGATCCATCCTGTGATTTCCCGTTAATATTTCTTGCATCGAATATTTTAAGGACCATTTTCCTTTCCAACTTTTGTTTAGTTTCTTTCATAATGATATTTAGGTGCTTGGGGTATTATTGTCGGCTGGATGCAGACTTTCAAAAGTAGTTGTAGTGGTACTTAATGTCTTCATGGCACTACGAACCATCTGCTATAAGACGTTGAATATTGAGACAGTTGACGCTGTTTTCATTCTGTGATCAAGCCCGTTACACGGAAGTTGCTCGTGATTGCTGAGGTGTCGTGTGGCTGTTAGTACGTGTGTGCCTGTGGCTGGCTCACCTGTCGTGAGATGAGTGAAGAAGCCGGAGCTTTGGTTGATTATGTGTGTGAGCGACATGTTTGCCGTGTAGCCTTATATATGTGAGTGTTGGTTATCTAGCCGTGGTGAAAGGCACTGCTGCTTCAGCTACTTTGTCTGAAGGTCCGTTACACAGTTGCACGAATGCAGGAGGTGCGTAATGATGGTGAAAGACGCCTGCCTATATTATGATGATTTTTGCAACCTCAAACCGCGTCGTCGGATTGTTTTGCGAGCATGCCAAAAAAGTGAGAACGTCACTTCTTGCGTAACAGAGCGAAGTTTGAACCACTAATTGCTTAGTCGGTGACCTCAAACTCGACTCACACTTCGACATAAACGGCTTTCTAACTGATTTGTGCATCACTTCGAGGTCATACTTTAAGCGCTTGAGGCCCTAATGTTGGCAGAAGGTGGAAGATTTAGAAGAAAGATATTATATGATATGAAACCTTGTCGCATTGTTCATCTTTTTTGTGAGACCTTTCTCAGAATTTTCAATAATATGCAAGATTCCTCTTGAAACTTACAATGAAGATTATTTTGGGTATTCTAAAAAGGAAAACCAATGGAAGAAAAGCAAACAGTAAACAGATATGAGGTTATTCATTTCTAAAACGTGGTTTTTAACTTCGACCGGTGATGTGAGAAACTAAAACAAATTTTGGCCTAAAGATGATGCTAAATTTTCCTGTTTTGCATACTTTCGGCTCACCTTAATATTGTTTTGTGTTTCATTATCATTTCGAACTTGGTAATAATTACAGTAATAGAAATATTTGAGAAAATAATGTAATTGATTAAGTTCATTATTGTAATTATTGTTTGCTAGAGAGCTTTAAATTTGTTCGCCAGTGGCAAGCGGAAGTTTAAGGGTCATTTGATTCACCGAACTGCTGATATTAATTGTGTATGAAGTACGAGCGCATTCACTTGATTAGTTATTGATCCTGTTAGATAGAGCTCTCTCTTCCCCTTTTCGGATGTATGTGTGTGTATGTGTGCGTACGCGTTTTTGAGTGTGCATGTATGTGGACTATATACAATTATACATTTGTTAAACGTATATTATAAATAACTATTAGCGTAAAAATGTGAGAAGACAGAGAGAGTGACTAGTGGCGCAGTATGTTGGATTAAAATGGAATTGAAATAAATACAGGGAGCAGATAAATGAGCCTGCTGCTGTCTCATATATATATATTATTCGTCTGTGCAACTACGTCGACGTACAGTATATATACATATATATATACACTGCTGGTCAGAAGTTGGGACCATCTAGAATAACAATGCATTATATTTATTTTTGGTAATTTAATGATTTGTTATGAATGAAATAAAACGTCAGTACTTCATAAATGTTATATTTAATCTATATACAATAATATAAGCGATAAAAAAGTTCATTACAAAGTGTAAATATTTCCCAAAAATAAAATTCGACTAAACGGCTTTTCCATCAAAGTGACCACCTCTTCGCTTAATTAATTATCTTATAATTCTGGACTAACTCTCAATCAATTTATTGATTGTTTCGAATTCAATATTACTCCACACACTGTACAGTATCTGCCACAGAGCATCTGGAGAATTTGGGCACTTAAGACGAACTTTTCTTTCTAGTTCATCCCAAAAAAGTTCAATTGGGTTCAAGTCCGGGGATTGCGACAGCCAGACCATATTGGCACATATATTTTCATCCTCTTTTTCCTTAAGGTATTGTCTACATAATTAGGGTCATTGTCCTGTTGTATAATGAATTTTTCCTCAATCATTTCCGCAGGGTATGGCGTGATTTTCTAAAATGCTTTTATAATTTTCTTTTTTCATTATCCCGTCAATATGGACGAGATCACCTTTTCCAGACCTTGAAAAACATCCCCAAACCATGACCGAGCCCCCTCCGTCCATAACTGCGGTTATGTATTATGCTTATGTATGTAGTTTTTCTGACTCTGAACGTCTTAAAAACCCTTCTTCCACTAGCAAACACTTCAAACTTGGACTCATCAGATTATAGCATGTTCCTCCAATCTTCCACTGTGATATCTTTGTATTTCCAAGCCCCCTCTGAACGTTTCTTCTTGTTTGCACCTTTTAATAATGGTTCCAGCGTTGCAACCCTTCCTACTAAGTTAGCTTGACGAAATCGCCTTAGAACAATTGATATAGAAATTGGCCTCGAACTTGTTTTAATAAGTTCCCCTCTGATTTTTGGAGCTGTGAGTTGTCTGTTTCTTTTACTACATAAAATAATGAACTTATCCTCATCTGTGGTTGTTGATTTTGGTCTCCCGGAGCGGTGTAAATCTTCATGATCACCATCTTTTTTAAACCGTTCGATAGTACGGTGAACACTATTTTTTGAAATTTTAAGTTCAGCCACAATTTTTCGTTCTGATTTCCCGATTTTATGTAAAGTACAAATGACATTTCTGATAGCAACACTCAATTCTTTAACTCTGTCCATTTTGTATTAACTCAAAAGAGGAAAAATCACCGCTAGCACCAGAACTAATCAACGTTGCTATAATTAGTAATCACTGGTCAAATAGATATACTCGTAAACCATGAGGCTCAAGGAGTGAACTACGTAATCCCAATTAAATAAAAAGTAAGTAAATAATGATTTGTTGACAAACAATACAAATCCTAATCTATGAACATAATTTATAATTTGAAAGTAATTATCCTCAGTAATTACTGACAAATCCAAGAAGTAAATTGTTTCTCAAAGGGCAAACTGTGTATTACGTTAATAACATATTTATTTTAAAAGGTGCCACTTAAATAGGGCAGGTATTATACATAAATCAAGTTACTGTAAAATTCTTATTACAATGTAACTATACTTTTTTTAAAAGCATTTTAGTAAATAACTAAATTCTTTAGTTGGTCCCAAACTTTTGACCGGTAGCATATTATGGTAGGACATTGGTAGATTACGTTGTTAATAAAAAATAAATTTAAAATATTTCAAAATAAACTTGTAATTAAAAAATGCAGCGCCATAATTATCTCCATAATCTGACTCTTTCCTTTCCACTTTCGGGTTGACCACTAGAGATTGGGGCAACTAGGGTAGCAACATGTTAAAGAAACAGGCTATGCTGGAAAACGTCTCAGATATTATCCGGCACAGCGTATCAAATGATCTATGCGTTATGTTAAAAAGTCATATAGTATTATTTTCAAACACAATTTATGCAAAGTATGTAGTTAAAATGGCGTCTGCGGACTTTAAAGAGTTGTTATTTATTAAATAAGTAGTCTTGTACAATGTATTTGGTTTTTCATTTAATCTATTTCTTTCAACCCGACTTGATAATTGCCGTGTGGGATCAGGAAGAAAAGCAATCAGAAGAAAGTTTGAATGCTTCTGGATTTCCTTGGACTAAGAAACCCGGAAATTCATATTACAATCCAAGAAGCTTTGAAAAGGGCCACATCAATCTGGACCAATCCTGTTGGATTTCCAGTTGCCAAAGCGGTTCAACTTAAATTACATTGGGAGGACGGTAAAAAAAAAAGCATCTAGTTACGATGGAACTCCGTGCAATTCTTGGCTCAGTTGAAAGAATGACAGTTGTTTTCACTGAATCTTATGGAGGCAATTGGGCCGTCTAGTCATATGCATTGTTTCATTTATTTCATTCATCTATTTTAATATTGAAAAATATTTGTTACAAATAATCGTAATATGTTTATATATTTCAATTATTATTACCGTGCTGTTGTCAAAAAGTTATATAATAATTTTCAAATACAATTATATGAAGAGTCTGGGGTTTCAGGTACGGGGAGCAATTGGAAAAAGTTTTGAGAATCTTTTTAAAAAAAACTGTTTAAACTTCCGAGGAATATGCCGAACTACATTTTGTATATTGAATCAAATACTCTCCCTCTGCATTTATATAATTTTATAATTCATTATAATTATGTTTTAAAAATCTTGAATAACAAGGATGCACGCCTAACCAATCCTGTGGCCAAGCAGGTCATCAGTAAGAAAATTTCATGGGTTCAGAATTGGTACACTTGGGATGATAAAGTGGGTTGCCCCTTAAATTTGAGCCTCAACTCATTAGATAGTTGGAAATCTCAATTAATCCTGTTAGAAGAGCGGTTAGTTATCCATTATAAATTTGAATTTAGAACCAGAGCTATGAATAGTGTCTTTCATAGAATGTATGGGCAGCTCTCATTAAACATGGATTACATAAATAGTGGGCTAGATCTTCATTATATTGGTTTGTTGATGAAAATCCGAGGGGAGATGTTAGATTTAAATTACAAACCATACATCGAAGGCAAAAATTATAACTGTTCCTTATGCAATCTGAGGGAATTTGAGAGCGTATTCCATTTTCTTGGCAGGTGTCCGGTACTCGGGAATTTTAGGAGAAGTTATCTGGGCAAAAGTACCTTGTCCTAAGCAGAAATGCTTATACATTTAAACGGAAGCGAATGGTCAAATTTGCTTGGGTATATTAAAAAAGGGCTCATCTATCGAAGATTCTTGGTAGACAATTTTAATTTTTGATATGTAGTAAGTAGTAGATATTTTCTTTTACTTGTAATTTCTATTTTATTATTTATTCTACAAGATTGTTATATTGGTTCTTCTTGTTCAAGCATAAAATTTTATGTTTAATTAGAGGGTTTAATAATTTAGTTATTTCAATATGGAGGTTAACTTTATTTAAAATATATTTTTTTTTTTTCTTTTGGATTTCTATATGGTGTATTATTATTATTATTGTTATTGTATATTAAGGTCTGTCCGAAATATTGAATGATGAATTACAGTACTCCTGACCGACGGCATTAGCTATTGTCAGTTTTTTGTACTTAATTTAAAAAATTACTTCTATGTTGTATACTTTGGATAAATAAAGTACTTTTCTATCTATCTATCTATCTATCTATATGAAGTGAAAGGTTGTAGTTATTTAGAAAAAAATATATCGTTTAGTTTTAATTAAATTACGACAGTAATTATCAGAATAATTGTTTAATATACATTAAGATATAAAGAGAGTGAGAAATTGATATAACAATTTGGAATGAGGCAATTAACACGGCTAAAGTGATGAAACAATGTTATATAGGCTCACGACAGTTAATATAAATCTTATGCTGTAGGAGTACTACTATGTTAGTACTTACTGGCGCTGCAGGTAGTAGAAAACAGAACTACAAAAGGGGGGGGGATACCTGACTGGATGTTGCCAGAGTGGAAGTACCGTATTTTGAGGGGCAGGAGAGAGTGAGAGGGGAAACAAGTTTGGAATGTCTTTCAGTTGAATAGTTGTACGAAGAAGGAGGGTACGAGATATATATATAAAAAAAGAGGGTTGTACGGGTTGTAAGTTAGGACTGTTATTTGGAATCAAGCCAAATGTTAGAACTCTCCTCAGATGTGGAGAATGGTCGTCGTGCTTGCATCACACTACCAATCACCCCAGTTGGTTATCACCAACTTAACACCAAAAAGGAAAGGGGAATTCTTTCAACCATATTGAAAGATATTTTGTGGCAGGAAGAGGGGAGGGGGAACTGGACTGATATAAATCTTTTATAGATTGGTAAATAATGTGAAGATTTGTCTATTATTTAGCGCTCACGGACTGAACCAATTGTTATTTAGTAAATAAGTAGAAACAAACAAAAATCTGGTTTCAAACAATCACACGACTTTGTCTGTTAATGCCAATTTTATATAAAATGCCAAATTTTCTTAAAACATCAAACTTCGTTCATCTGTCTGATGGGAGGAGATAAGTACCATCCTAGCAACCTAACGATGTGGGGAAGTGAAGAGCGCGCCAAAAACATAGAACCATCCCTATATATTTGAATTTTAACGGCATAAATTCTGCAAAGTTATCTAAAATCCATGTTTACTTCCTGTTACAAATAGTAGATTTTTGAAATGGAGTTTTTCCCGAAAATACAGGTTTTGAGGTCCCTTGAGTCCAAAAAAAAAAAAGCGATTTTTAGTAAATGGTCTTTATGTGTGTCTGTGATAGTTAACAGAATATCTCAAAAACGAAAAGTCGCAGGAAGCTCAAACATGGTATTCTATTTAGGCACATTCATCAACCGGAAGTGCCACTTTACTGAATGTTTTTTTTTTGTTTAGTTTTTGTGATTTTCTCCGTTTTGTACAACGGCTCCAATAATTTTTTTTACTTGACATATCTACTACACATATAATGGAGCTACAACTTTTATTTGGAACATTTCTCCGGAAAAATTCATTTAAGAGGACTTGGGGGGTGAAGGTATGTTTCCCTCTTAAGTGCTATCTTAATTTATTACACAATTCTCTCATATAAATAACATTAATTAGTATTAAATATGTTGCCATAATTCCAAATTTGAAGAAAATCGAATGACCGGAGAAGTGCATTCCTACTGAAAAGTTTTTTTCAGTTTTCTACTATTGTCTTTAAAACGGCTCCAACAATTTTCTTTAAATTAAGTACGTGAACTGCACATACAAAGAGCTACAACTTTTATTTGCAACATTACTCCGAAATAGGCTTCTTTTTTTTATTATATTTCTCTAAAGTGCTATTTCAATTTTTTATATACTTGTGCCATCTAAATAACATTAAATAGTATTAAATATATTGCCAAAGTTTCGAGTTTGAAGTAAATTAGTTAACCAGAAGTATTTTTCTACTGAACAATATTTTCAGTTTTCTTGTTTTTTTCCATAAAAACACCGAGGGATTTCATTAAATTTGACACACTAACTGTGAATATAGAGATTTATAATTTTTGTTTGAAACTTTGTTTCGAGAAGTTCATTTGAAAAAAGTTTTTGGGGGATTGGGATGAGGTTGGGGCTTTCCCTAAAAAAAAGTCATTTTATTCTCCCAATAGATTTCAAAACTGAAAGACAAACATTTTGTAAAAATTTTAAATTTTTGAAAATATAAAAGAAACTTGTCAATTACCACTTAGAAAAACTGCAGCAAGTGAAAGTTGTGTGTTTCACTTTTTTGGGGGGGGCGGGGCGGTATGTTTCAAATAAAAGTGATAGGTTTATCTATGCAATTAACTTTCCAAGTTGAAAGGTAAGGTTGTAATCGTATAGTAGTGTGAATAAAATAGTTTGGAGCTAAACATTTGTTTGTGTAAAATGAAAAAAATACAGAGCAGGACACAAGAAAATGAAGAATATCGTCTGGATTGTTCGCGGGAGGACACAAATTGCAATTAAAGCTGAAATTAAATTTGTAACAATTTCTGTATAAAATAAAGACTACAGAAAAAAAACGATTTAATAAAATGGAATTTCGTTGATTCTATTAAATAATTAAATTTGCAAACAGGATGTTAATATATATAGACCTATTAAGTACTAGAACATATAATTCATTTTTAAATTGCATTTTTGTGTGAGTGTTTCATGCCAGTTTTTTTTTTTTTTACTTTGTATTTTGAGTATATTATCAGTTGTGGAGGAGGACAAGTTTTCAAAAGCTCAGATGTTAGACATTTGATAAAAGGATAGAAAGGATAATAAGAAAGTGATGGTAGGGTGTAGAGTGAATGAATGGCGGCCTTATGTTTGTGTGGCCAGGACCAGCCTATGTCGGCAACCTCTTCATCAAAAACACTTTGTGATTCTACTTCATCTTCTTTATAACTTAGGAAGTCCCTTTTACTATACATGTCTGGGTCAAAAAATAAAAATAAAACTGAATAAAAATAATAAAAAAAGTAGAAAGAAAAAAGCTCTTTAATCTCAAATAAGAGGGGAGAGAGAAAAATTTAAAGATACGTGTGTATATATATACATATACAGCATCCAAGGATACAGCCATGTTATATATATATATACACTATACATATAAACACTATCCTTTCGCAGGTAGAAATATTTGTTCGTATATATATATATATATATAGTACGTACTTGTTTATAACTTTCAGCAGAAAGTATTGCTATTGTGTGAAATTTACGAAATTCATTTCATCATGAGAAATACAAGTTTCGGGAAACCTGAATACCAACAAATATTTCTACTAGCGAAAGGATAGTGTTTGTGTGTGTTCGTGTGTTTGTGTGTGTGTGTGTGTGTGTGTGTGTGTAAAAAAAAAAAGAAAAAAATATTACCAGAAGTTCAAACTGGGTGTTCAGTTTAGATTATCATTATTGAATCTCAACCACACAATGCTTAAATATCAAAATCCATCATCCGTGAAAACGTGATGACGTCATTGAATTTTTTTTTTTTTTCATGTACCAATACGTCTTTTACTTCGGTATATGGGTGCCCCAGTTTAGTGGAGAAACCGTTACCGAGGCTAGTGACAGAGGTGACAGAGCGACGAGGGTGGTAGGTGATGGCCATGGGTGGGGGAGGGAGTTTACTGAAACCTATAAAAGAAGGTGTTTTCAGATTAGAGCGCTTATCTTAATTTATTACTAGCTGTGATAATAAATTTGAAAATTTATAAAAATGTGGAATAAACATGGCACTCAGTAAAAATAATAATAATAATAATAATAATAATAATAGTACATTATTCTCAAAATAAATTATAAAAAATAACAAAATAGATAAAGCCACTGCACAGCATGGAAAAATCCGTCTGCTGGAGGTCGATGTGAAAAACAGAAATAAGATTTCAATGTACAAAAAAATAAAGAGACAGAATTTAATAATGAGTTATGTAATGAAATGAGTGAATAAGGATGTGATAATAGATAACAATCTATCTATGTATAGAATAAGTAATTATAAGTAAGATTAAAGTAAATATTTACAGATAAAACTAAAAAATTAAATTGTTCAGTTAGACATTGGTGATACTTCCACAAATTGCGAGCATATTGAATAACTTTGCGGTTAGGAAAATTTAACACATCAATCAATTGGGCTGTTGTCAAAACGGCGGCTCTATCGAGATATAAAACTCTAACTTCAGATAAAACATTGCACTCAGTAGAGCAGAAATTAAAAAAAAAAATTGAAGCAGTCACTGAGAACCACAGCCACCTACGCGTTATTGTTTGATCATGATGTAAAGTACTTACTATTTGTGTCGACGAATTCTACGGCTTTAACGTTTACGGCTGTGTTTCTCCGCAGTCTGCGTCATTTTTTTTTTTTTTTTGAGTTATTCGTGATTTTTCTCGAAAATTGGTCCGACGATTTTTCTTAAGATTTTACGTATATTTACTAAACACACATGCGCGCGTGCCCACACACACACAAACACATACAACCAAATCAATTTAAAATGAAATCCGTCAGCATTTTTATGAACAAAATCGTGAAAACTGAAAAACTATTCAGTAAAACCGCACTTCCGGTTAACTTGTTTTCGTGAAACTTGGAATCTTTGGTAGTTACTCTAATTATTTCTAATTAATTTTGTTTAGATGGTAGAATTGTATAATCCACTAAGTTAGCAAGAGAAAAACATTACCCCACCATTTCACCAAAAGCCCCCTTAAATAACTACCAGGAGAAATGTTTCAAATAAAAGTTATAGCTCTTTATATGTATAGATCACAAGTTTACAGAAATCGTTGGAGCCGTACTAGACAAAAATACCAGAAAATTGAAAAATACTTTTTCCAATAAAAATGCGCTTCTAATCATTCGATTTTCTTCAAACTTGGAATTATGGCAACACATATTTAATATTAATTAATATTATTTATATGATAGAATTGTGTAATAAATTAAGATACGTAGCACTTCAGAGATAAACATAACCCCACCGCTCCCCCAAAAATCCCTTTTAATGAATTTTTCCGGAGAAATGTTGTTCAAATAAAAGTTGTAGCTCATTATTTGTATACTTGATGTAATCAAGTTTTAAGAAAATCATTGGAGCTATTTTTGAGAAAATCATGAAAAACTATAAAAAAAAAAATCATTCAGTGAGGCCAAACTTCCGGTTGACGGATTTTGCCCGAAATCTTCGTGTCTGCTGCCGGTAATAGTGGCTAAATGGAGTTCCGAGTTTGAGTTTCCTGTGACCTTTTTGTTTTCAAGATATTCTGTTTCACACACACACGCGCGCGCACGCAAAGGCCTTTTACACGACTTTCACTTACTGCTATAATATTGTTATATATTAAAACTAAATTTTGGCGACTGCGGAGCAGTTGTAACGTTGAACTTTTCTCTAATGTTTCTTTTTCTGTACAATATGAGTGTATGTTTGGTCCTGCCACTACTTATAATGTTAAGATACATTTTCCAAAGTTTAAAGTGAATCGATTAATCGAAATTACATCTTTTCAGCCTTGGTTTCCGAGTTTTTGTAGAGATTTTTCGAACGCAGTACCACTGATTAACTGGACAAATATATTCAAGTTAAAAGAACCAAAAAAAAAAAAAAAAGTAAAGTGTAGTTGATTTTTATTTTTGCGTTTTAGTACTGGGGAACCCATGGTTTTCTCATCTCCACCAACTTTGTCATCATCGACATTGTCGAGAAATGGAGGATGGTGGTTAAAAGAACATCAGTACGCCTATCCACAAGGTAATAGGGAACAGATTAGCTCTATATACAGGCAGTTTGTGTGTGTGTGTGTGTGTGTGTGTGTCTTCGTGGACAAACTGCTTTAGAACACGAAAACTTCATTAACGATCAGCTTTTAGCCACCACCGGTGGTGGCAGGATGTTGTTGGCAGCGGTAGCCTTTAGCCACTTCCTACTTACCAAGCACCATATCTATCACTCACACACAGATAAGAGACAGTGAAGGACACGGTCATAGTGTGTGTGTGTGTGTGTGTGTATGTAAGCTGTGCTGATGGGGACGTTGAACAACAAAAAACACACCCCACTACAAGTTGACGGACCTATTTAGGCAGTCGCCAGAGGTACTGCTCTCCTCTGGCCGGCCCTAGTACTACTAGTTAAGTGTTACTAATCATAGTGGCAGTGTTACTTGCCCGCCTTTCCGCTGACCGCTCTTCCACTTCCATACCACTTCCTTCACTTCCTCTTTAATTCATTCATTCAAAGAGTTATTTTACAAATGTCGTTGTTTTTTTTGTGGTTGGTGTTTTCATTTTTCTTCTCGTCTTATTGTTGTGTGTAGGACAATGTTATTATTACAGTTTTTCACATTGCTTTTCGTAATTTCCTTTTGTGTTTCCTCTATTCTTTTATTTATCTAATTAGGCATATTACTCATTCTTACTGTTTAATGTTTACTGAGGGAACAGTAGCGTTATCTACCGAAAGAACGGGTTACTACTTTACAGAATAGGTTTTTGAATTTCTTTGGAACTTTCTCGAAAATGGCTCCAACGATTTACTTGGAACTCTTTTACTAACTGCACACATAAATACCTATCACTTTTATTAGTAACTTCCCTTCACCCTCCAAATAAAAGATTTAAGAGAGGTTTTAAAATTTAAACTGCCGCTACAAGCTTTGTTGGTCGCGTCAGAGGCGCCCATAATGTCCATTCAGGTATATATATATATATATATGTCTAACCCCTATTATCTTTTTTTATGGCCAGCTCAACTAAACATTTGTTAGCCCGCAAGGGGGATCTGTTGCATGCAGTTACTTAGGGAGTAGCGATCCCATGGGTTACCAAAGGTCAGTACTCCATGCACTTCATCAGAACAGTACACAATACAATTGATAGACAAGGAGAAATACAGTACACAAACTAGGATCTCTGTCCCTAGTTAATTGGCGAAAGCCAAGGAGAAGGAAGGGATTAACTCACTAGTGATAGCGCGCTGGACTAGCAACGTGGAGGTCCCGGTTCGAATCCAACATGCTGCCCTTAGATTTTTTCTTCCTAGGAGCCTCTACAACTCACTGTCCGATGATGGACAGTTGTCTGCAGCTAGAGAACGCTGGTTGGTGGCCGGCTGTGCATTGGAGAAGGCTCCGGGGAGCACAATAGATCTTTCAGGTCGCAGTGCAATAATCCCCTACAACAATCTCCAATCTACAAACATTTGTTACCAACTTTAAAGAAAACTTGTTAATTAAATTGTATCAATAATTGCCGTAAGATAAAGTCTAGTGAAATTTACTTTTCACCAGAAATCCAAGTTTTGGTGTATATCTGACAACGAAATTCGCCACTTCCTGTCAACAGATTTTCTTCCATACATTCAAAATTTTACCGACATAAAGGATATAAAAATTGGTAAGAATCTGAGTTAATCACTAAGGAAATGTGATCCATTGAAAAAAGGGAAGTTTACTTTCAGAAAGATTGTAGAACATTGGATTAAAGTTAAGCAATTGTGTTTTTCGATATTTATCCGATTGTCAAATTGATTTTAAAAATGTTAAAACAAATAATAAATTTAAGAACTTCTTTTTTTGCAGATTTTTATTGGAATAATTGTCAAACTATTGAAATGGCATAGAAAAAAGTAAAAAGTAGTAATTTATCGAAAAGCGAGCGTTGAAACTAAACGAGAGGGTCAAAATATTTATTGCGTGTTCACTCCACTATTTTTGATTTAATAATTGTCACATTATTCGACGTTTGTAAAAAAAACAAAAAAACAAAAAAATTATTATTACATATAAACTTAAATATATTTAATTATTAATAGTGAAATATTCGAAATACTTCGTCAATGAAATTAAAAATGCATAATTAAAAATTTTGTCTTTATGGAAACTTTCATCTGATTGAAAAAAGAAGTATACGTATTATATACAAGATAAAGGCAATAAATTAGGTGAAGGGAAGGGATTGTGCTGCTCTCTGTCGACAAGAATGTTGATTAAAACCTTTCCAAAATTAAGTTTAGAAATGTAACACTGGTGGAATTTAGGTCTATCACAGAGACGGGGGGAAGGGGTACTTCTCTTACAGAGAAGCAGACAGAGAGTGAGAGTTTCCCCCTAAATATGGCGTCAGCGGTCTGATAGTGAACAAGGTATTATCGGAATTTCATTCCATTCTCTTAAGACTGAATATTGTTCAGTGAAATTGTAGTATGTAAACTGGGTCATGCTGCTGCGTTTTTTTTAAAAGAAAAAAAGCTTTCCAGTTTACGTTATTCAGAGGTGTTGTGAATGAAAGATTAACGATTTTCTCTTCAGGAGCAGTTTTCATACAGTTTTAACTGACCCTCGAGGGAACTGGGGCAGGATTGTTTGGACCTAGAACCACACACTTGGAACCCATGGGTATGCTTCCCAGCATCCTCCAGGCAGAAATTCAGACTATTGGAAGGTGCGTCCATTTTAACCTAAAATAGGGGGTTGCGGAATCAGAAGATAGTTATCCTATCCGACAGTCAGGCTGCTTCTTATCAGTGGTTTGGGAATGCCTAGGTAAGCTTAATGACTTAGGCAGAAGAAATAAAATTCCCCTATTCTGGGTGCCGGAACATGTCGGCGTGGAAGGTAATGAAGTGGCCGACACTCTGACAAAAGAAAGCGCTGCATCTTCTCTCTTGCGGCCTGACCCCTTTTGCGGAGTCAACGACCCAGGTATTTTTTGGAAGAAATCAAGAAAGAGGAAGTGGCGTAAAGAGCTCGTCTCTGGAATACTCTCCCGGGACCGATGCTGGCCAAGGTCTGTCTGGGAGGTTATAATCAGGAAAGGTCGAAGGTACCTGCTTCAGTCTGAGTAAAAGCAATATCCGTATTCTTGCGGGGCACTGCAGGTTCAGGGGACACCTGAGAAAGCTTGGCCTAGAAGATGATGGCACTCGCAGATTCTATGGGGAGATGGAGGAAACTCCAATACATCTCCTCATCGACTGCGACGCCGTTATCCAAAGAAGATTGAATAGCCTGGGTTGTTACCAGTGGGGGAGGAGGAAATATCCACCCAAGAACCCTCCATGATTCTGCGATTGCTTAGGAAGCTCAACTTGGAGAGGGTGTTGTAGATGAGCAAGTTCAGCTACGGTACCAGAAAGGGTACAATAGATGGACATTGATCTATGATCAATGATGGTTGCAGCACACGGACCCTCAAAAACAAAAAAAATAGAACTGATCGTCTTAGAACCCCTGCCAGATAGTGATCGGAGACTGTATTTGTCCTGATGCAACATGAGATCTTAGCTCTCGCAACCCTCAAAATCATACTCAATTTTCATTGAGTTTTGCTGAAGGCTGACAGTCGGCCTATATACGAGAATATGTTCAGGTAAATCTATAAACCAATAAATGTAAATCCCCCTCCCCCCAACTTATTTATAGTATTATTTAGATCTAACTATATACCTTTGGCAAAAATATCATGTTTAAAGCTAATTTTCAATCACTAAAAAGATAGCAGTAAGAGAGTAAGTCGTGTGAATATTTCACACAATCAGGTGGTTTGTTTTTGTAATTCACTAAATCAACAGTTCGCCATGTGAATTTTCTTTAAATGCAAAATGTGGTGTGAAACAGTCACACGACTTTCTCCTTTAGTGCGTTTATTGAAATGGCAAATTTGCATAGTACGTATAAATTCTTATCCCAGAAAACTGAAAAATCCTGTTCAGTAAATTCACACCCCGGTGAACTAATTTGCTTCAAATTCGGAATTTTGACACATATTTCATTGTAATTAATATTATGTAGATGATAGAATGATTATAATAAACTGAAATAACACTTTAGAGGAAAACATAACCCCACCCCTTCCCACCAAACCCCTCTTAAATAATTTTATCCGGAAAAATGTGTCAAATGAAAGTTTATCTCTGTATTATGTGTAGTTAACATTAAAACAAACAAAAAATCGTTGGAGCCATTTTCGCGAAAATCGCAAAAACTGGAAAATCCTTTCAGAAACGTGGTACTTCCGGTTGACCGATTTTGATCAAAACCTTATTGTCAGATCCGATGCTCTAGCATTTTAACCAAAATATTTATGATGACCACACACTCACACACACACAAACTAATTTCTAAAAACCACTTTTTTCGGCATCAGGTGACCTCAAAACGTGTATATCCGGTGAAAACTCAATATCGAAAATTTGACTTGATTGCAATACTTTTTCTTACTAGGAGTAAGAGTGAGTAAAAATGTGGTGTGTGAAACTCTCACACAACTTTCTCTTACTCTAGTTATAGAAAATGACCTTCAAAATTTAGCTCATTTGTCCTAACATAAATATAGAGGCGGTGGGGAGACAAGGAACCAACCCCACCCAGGCGGCAGCTAGAAGTAATCCACAAGAGCGCACTAACAACATTGAATCAATCCAAACAAAATTTGAAAAATTTTGCAAAATTATATAAAATACATTATTTTGAAAAAATGTTTCACATAAAAGTGATAGGTATAAATATGTGCAGTTACTATTCCAATTTTAAAATGTCAAATTATTCAAGAACATTACTGTAAAAGTCGCACTTCCGGTTAACTAATTCTTTTCAACAGTGAAATTTATTCTATCAATCCTTCTAATATTATTATGTATTTAATTAATATTATGTAGGTGATAGTAATGGCCATATTCCATAAATTGTATGGAAGTCGTACTGTAAAAGTCGCACTTCCGATTGATGGATTTTGCCGGAAACCTTCGTGTCAGATGTGGTGGTAGTATTTAGACGAAATATCAAATTTGAGCTTCCGGGAATGTTTGTTTTTGAGATATTTTGTACACACATACATACAGACGATTCGCTAAAAACAGTTGTTTATATTTCCGGTGAAAACTCAATTTCCAAAATTTGACATGATCGCAATACTAAAAGTAAGAGAATGTAAAAAAGTTCTACAGGGAATAGCTATTAAACTAAATCCAATGCCAGCTAAATCTGAATTATTAGAAGTAAGGAGAAAAGTTAGTACTTTGCCCCTGGTAGTAGGAGACGCTAAACCCTAAAATAGTTGTTGAACAAATCCAACTACCTCTGCAGGCTTCTATGTGTGAGTACTGGGGGTGTAGTGTAAATATTGCTCGGGGGGATGTTCGCTGGGATTCCAACAGTCCATAAGATGTGACACCACCTCCACCTAAGCAGATTGTACTTTTTATTGCAATTTGTTTTTTGTTTTTTTAAATTTAAGGCTTGTCAACATCTATGGTCATTGGCGCCCGGAGCCTTCTCAGTGCACTGCCGGCCTCCAGACAGTGTTCTCTCGTTACAGATAACACTGTCCATCACCGGACAGTGAGCTGTAGGGGCTCCTAGGAAGAAAAAAAATCTAAGGGTAGCATAGCTGGACTTGAACCTGGGTCCTCCGCGTGGGAGTCCAGTACGCTAACCACTTAGCTATTCTCTTCCCTTTTTATTGCAAATAAAACTTAGAGCTTTAATAGTAAACAAGAAATTATGCACCGTAAATTTAAAAGAAACCCAACTCTGTCAAACTATGATAGCTTTTCATGTGTTAGGCCGAAATGTAAGAAGCTTAGTTTATTATGTTATAATGAATATATTGCTTCTGTACAACAATGTATACCACATAATATTAAATATTTCTGGAATTATGTTAACTCTATCAAGAAAAGTAATTCTTTGCCTAGTATAATGCAACTAGATAATTTACATAGTGATAACATTGTAGAAACTGCTAATATGCTTGGTCATCTTTCTCAAATGTTTACGCTAATCATACTCGTAATTCTGGCAATCCACATCCTATTTTTAATTTTCAACAAATCTACAGAAATTTCCTCAATTCGAATTACTTCTAAAGCAATACTAAAGAAATTAACTAGCCTCAATACCAACAACGGTTCCGGCCCTGACGAAATTCCTCCGTTTCTTCTTAAAGTTTCTGCTCACTCACTTGTCACTCCTTTACAATATTTATTTATCTCTTTCCAAAGGTGTATTTCCATCTTGTTTAAAAATTAGTGATATTGTACCCTTATATAAGTCTGGAGATTGGACAAATGTAAAAAATAATCGTCCAATCACTATTCAGTCTTCAGTTGGTAATCTATTTGAATCGCTTGTCTTAGATATGAAATCTCTCCCTCTGCCAGACCACTTATTTCCGATGATCAACACGGTTATTTCAAAGCTCGTTCTATGTCAACCAATCTCCTCACCTTCCAGCATTATATTATTAACGCCTTCAGTTTAAGGGCTCAGGTCGATGCAATATACACTGATTTTTCCAAGGCCTTCGACTTGGTCGATCATAATTTATTGTTTTTGAAACTTGAAGCATTCGGTATTACTGGTGCATTGCTACTCTGGTTTCATAGCTTTATAAGCAATCGCCAACAGAGGGTCAGAATTAAATCTGTATATTCTTCTAAATTTAATGTCTATTGTGGGGTACCACAAGGCTCACACCTTGGCCCGATTTTATTTCTTCTCTATATCAATGATTTATCCTCTTCCCTACAATCAGTTCGGTTTCTCAAGAGTGCAGATGACGTAAAACTATTTCTTTCAGTGCGCAATATTGGTGATTGTATCACTCTACAAAACTCTCTTATCACCCTTCATGATTGGTGCAGGCAAAATAATATGGCATTAAACATAAATAAATGCTCTGATATTACTTATTCTCGGAAAATCAACAAATTCTCTTCGATTACAATATTAATAATTCTGTATTAGCAAGATTATCGGCTACTAAAGAGCATGGCTGGATAGTAAGTTGACATTCATTCTTCACATAGATACCATTCGCAAACGAGCTTATAAATTGGTTGGGGTTCATATATAGATCTTCTCGTGATTTCACTAATGTGGCTCCAATAATATATCTTTATTGTTTCATTGTTCGTCCTGTACTTGAATATGCTAGTTGTATTTGGTCTCCATATACGGTTACTAATATTAGTATGATTGACAAAATACAAACAAAATTCTTAAAAATAGTTCATTTCCGTTGTCAATTCCTAAAAAAAGATCTATAAATCTGACTTCACTGGGCGAACGAAGAAACACTGCTGATTTAATGATCTCCTCAATAATAATATAGATTCTTCAGAACTATTATCGTTTTTCAATTTCAGTGTTTCATCCGTTTCTACCCGTAACACTAGTTTATTTTATCAACACTTCTCTCGCTCTAACTACATCTTTCACTCAGCAGTGAATAGGATGATGTACCTAGCAAACAGTCTTCTGAGGATGTTTACCTAAACAATATAACAAAAACTAATTTAAAGAAAATTCTAAGTTCTCTAGAGATTAAGTACCGCAATATTAAAAAAAAATCTAATCACGATTAATTTTCACATAACATAAACTGATTTATTGTATATTTTGTAATTTATATTTATGTTGTTACTTTATATAATTGCATAAGATTTCTGCAATTTATTTATTATTATTACATCTTCTTAGTTCTTATTGGAAACTATTTTATTTTGTATTACTTTCTTCTCTTCGTGCAAATGCAATTGATTGTTTTGTGTATTTTATTATTATGTAAAATGGGCATAGCCCGTATAAATAAATAAATAAAACCGAGCGAAAAAATTTCGGGAATTTTACCTATGAAAAAAAATGAAGACGTCATTTAAAGGAAGTTTTCATGGTTATACATGTTTTTGGAGGTCCCCTGAGTACGGAAAAAATATTTTTAGCAAATGGTTTGTGAAGGTGTATGTGTGTGTGTTCAATTTATCTGTATACAAAGTTGTTCGGTCAAAATCCATCAACCGGAAGTGCGCCTTTACTCAATGGTTTTATAGTATTTCGCGATTTTCTTTGAACATCTTACTTTCTTTGAACGATTTTCGTCTACATACATATCACTTTTATTGGCAAACATTTTACCCGGGCAAAGTGATTTTTGGGAAGTTCTGTGGAAACTGTAGTGTTATGGTTTTTCTCTAAAGTACAACTTGTTATGTGTTATACATTACAAGCATTTATAGAATTCCCAATTTTTAAAGAAAATCGGTTAACCGGAAGTGCGTCTTTACACAATAGGTGTTTGAGTTTTTTGTATTTTCTCCTAAACGGTTATAACGATCTTCTTAAACTTGTAATGCTTACTGGATAGATAGAAACCTATCAAGTTTATTTGATGCGGTTTCCTGAAAAAAAAAAAAAAAAAATGATTTTACAGGGGTATTGGAAGTCGGGCAGTTATTAAAATTTAAACAAGCTTTTTTGGTTTTGACAGAGAGTGCTTCATATAAAAGCGTTTAGGGATTTCTGGAAAATCCCTACTACCTACTTTTATAGTTAGCCTAACTAAACATTGTAACTTTGCGATTTTAATTAGAGTAAGAGAAAGTCGTGTGAGCGTTTCACACCAGAAATTCTTTTCATTTAAACTTCCCACCATTCTATTGATGTACATAAAGGCCTATCACTTTTATTTCTAGGAAAATTCATTTTTTTTTGGGTGGGAGATTTTAGGCAGATCACAGCTTTAAACTCTTCCCTCGCAAGTGCCTCCCCCCCATCTTGGAATAATGTGCTGCTGTTGTACCATCTATTATAATATTAAGTTGCAATTAAAAGCATTACTAGAATTCTGCGTTTGAAGAAAAAACGAATAACCGGAACTGCGATTTTATAAAATTGGTTTCGGTATATTTTTGTTTTGTTTTGAAAATTGATAAAAAAACGGATGTTTTTTTTTTCTTTTTTTAAACTTGAAAAGATAACTGCATTATGGAACCAACCACTTTTATAGGAAACATATTTTTGGAAATTATTTATTTAAGGAATTCTAGAAAGTCTCTGGCGTTGGGTTTTTTTTCTCTTCTTTAGTCAGCTGCTGTCTTACAATGTAGACGTATTCAATCTCAAAACCAAAGTGTTTTTAATGTATATATATTATGCTCTTTACTAAGAGGGGGCTAATTTTTACTTTCAATAAAAATTACTAAGTTTTTAAGAAAATTAGTGACAATTACAATTGTGATATTTGCACTAAGAGAAAGCCGTGTGAATCTTTCACTTCCGGAATATTTATTTTATTTTATTTTTTGTGTGTATCACAAAATGTGTTATTAGACTTTTTAAATTAGATTGGATTGCTGATTAAATCTCAAAATTATTATTATTTAAGTAATTAAACATTAAGTAATTAATATTATTTACTGTAGAAAAGCGTGGGTATGGTAATTCGGTAAATTTAAAAGACAAAATAATGATAATGACAATAATAGCGCTAATGGCCAAAGAAGTCGATGAGCTTTGCCCTCCCCCCCCCCAAAGACGATAATAATATAAAATAAAACCCCAATTTATAAGAATCGATTTCGTAAATTTGTTCACATTACCTTTGTTTTACTTAGTGGCTAGAAAAGTAGGCCAAATGTGAGGAGAGATAATTTTTATTGATTAAAATAAACATGCATCATATCAAAACAATAAAGTTTTTCAACTTCAAAAGAAAATCTGGTGAAAAAAACACACACACAATGACATTCTCTTATTGGATTGAATACAGACGGACAGACAAATTTACTTTAAAATTATAATGTTTACAAATGTTTAGTTAGGCTTGCCATAGAGAGATGGTAGGGGATACTCATATATATATATCTGAGTGTAATTAGTATTTTTACAGCGCCTTCTGTCTCAACCAAGAATGCTTGTAGAGGCAGTTAAAATTCTAACTTCACATGATAACCCCAAAATGAAGCAGGCTACCACGGAAAATGTCTCTGAAAAGTAATATGTTTTTATCTGTGCAGTTTTCATTCCAAATTTAAAAAATAATCATTATCGCCATTTTCGGGAAAACTCCGATAAACTCGAAATACCAATTCTGTAAAAATTACTTTTACCTTTCTTGCAACGTTTTTAATACGGACGTTACGATTCCCCCCCCCCCCTAGAACCACCCAAAAATCAGTTTATTTGTCTTGGGTATAAAATGAAGAAAAAATAAACTTTTCCGGTAACTTCCCCAGTTGACAGATTTTGACCGAAACCTTCGTGTCAAATGCGGGGTGTTACCTCAAGTTTGAGCATCCTGCAATTTTTCATTTTTGAGATACTGTGTTCACACACACATGAACAAACAAATCGCTACAATTTTTTTTTTATACTTGGGGACCTCAGTACTTGTATTTCCGGTGGAAACTGAATATCTAATTTTGAAAATATCGCAGTACTTCCATCACCAAATGTGGTGAGGGGAATTAAAAAAATAATATTACATCCATTTTTAAGCGGTATTA
Source organism: Triatoma infestans (assembly GCA_011037195.1). Taxonomy (NCBI): domain Eukaryota; kingdom Metazoa; phylum Arthropoda; class Insecta; order Hemiptera; family Reduviidae; genus Triatoma; species Triatoma infestans. Next base: position 134,847 of record JAAEAF010000056.1, read on the forward strand.
ATATTAATAATAATAATAATAATAATGATAAAAACTTTAATAAAGTTAAAGTAATAAAATAAAAGAAAGGAATATAAAGAAACAGAAATATATCGATTTGCCTAAGGTGAAAGGTGGGATACCTCATTTAAGTTAGTAATCAGGGGTATTTTCTATTTCGCAGAAAGATCGATGTGGCAATACTAAATTAGATTGTTCTCCATTAAAGTTCTTATCCCGGATGTATTTGCTAATAGTAAATTGGAAAAAAATTTAAAATTTATTAAAAAAAAAAAAATATCGATATATGTTTTGTTTAAAAAAAAAATAAAGCGGAAAATTACATGCTTTGTAACTTGAAAAAAAATATCGATATATAAAAATCGATAAGTAAAGCTTGCAAAATTTCACTAAATTTCCCACGTAGTGGTTGGTAGGCGATATAAATAAGTAGTGCTGTTGAATCATGGGTATTCCCCACGGTCGGCTGGCCACGGCCTACATGTGATCGGTTTAGCATGTTGCTTGCATCGTCTGTATTTTTTTTCTTTTATGTCTATTTTAATAAGATGGGGGGCCCCGCTTTTTTTTCCCCCAGCCGGGATATTAACAGATATTAAAAAGTTGATTGTTTTAATTTCAAAATTTCTTTTGAAATTAAAACAATCAACAAAAATCATGAAATGATTTTTGTTTAAATTTATTTTGTGTAGAAATAAAACAAACTGAATATCGTATATAGACAAAAAAAAGTTGTTTAAAACTACCATATTTAATTCTCATTAATATTTTGTAGCTTTAGAGGAATTATTTTGTGGCGCTTTAGGAGGAAAACTAATGTTACCCCTTTTATAGCCCCCTTTCCAAATAGGTATCTGTTAACATGCAGAGCTTCTATTAAAAGAGAGAATATCAAATTTTGAGTTACCGGCGATTTTTCCCCTCTCTCTCTTACACGCACACAACACACAGATTGAATTTCAGGTGAAAGCACAGTTTCAGAAATTCGGCACGAATTGCAATACTTCCACTTACGAAATGAGAGAGATTCAATAAAATGAAAATTAGAAATCTTACCTGTTTGGCGAAGCATCTAGGAGCCTTGAATGTTGATGGCTATCGCACAACTAGGATCTAGTGTCTATTTTACGATAGACTAACTCAATGCTGAAATAGAGATTAACGTAAACAATCATAAAAAATTAATTTAAAACTTTTTTTTTTTTTAATGTAAATCTTAAATAAATAAAAAAGACTTGTAGAGTGTATTATTAGAGATAATAATGTTGGAAAGTATGAGGCTCACATCTGAAATTAGGCGGAAACCCACGTGAAACCATAAACTCTTCAGTGTGTGCACGATGGTTAAACGCAGAGCGGCGGCACTGCCTGGGTTGCGGTGCCGGAAATCGGAACTCCGCGTGGTTGTTCTCTCTCTCTTGCTTTCACTCTTACCGCTCTTCTCTCCTAAATTCTGACCTCCTAAATCCAAAGCATTCCACCTACTACTACCACCCACTACGGTTACTACTACTACAACAGCAACACTACCATTGTAGCAGTGTTGCCAACCTTAAACTATTCTGCCTGCTTTTGCACTGCCTATCTAATCGACAGGTTGGCGCGCATATTCCCCGCGCCATTATACATTGTAGCAGCGCGCTGCTCATACATGCACGCACATACACACACCAATCATGCCACTCGACCCTGCTTAAAAATAAAATGCCCCTTATTTTGTTTTTTTATCTCACTTTTCTTCTTCGAAATCTCTTAGACCGATGATACATTTTTTTCAAAATGCTTATTTAATACAAATTATTTTAAATCTTAATTTTTGTAATAATAAAAACTAAGTTTAGTATGTTATTATATTTTCATTTGCGCTCACTGCTTATACAGGAAGTGTCGCGAATTTTCCAGAAAATTATTATTTAAAAATGAAAGAGAAAAAAGAAAAAAAAAAATCCCTAAATTGGTACTTCCGGGTAAGGATGTTTGGTCCAAAACTATCAAGTCTGTTCCTTTTTGTATTCCATCCACTTACATTCAAACGGAATTTAAAGTCTGGATTTCCACGATTCAAATGGTGTGATCGCACACTGAAATGACGTGGTATTATAAAAGGCTGCCTAGATGAAAAAAAGTTTCAATTAAAATTAGAAGGCTTATATTTGTGGATAATAATATCCGAAGTTAAAAGAAAATAGTTGGCGCCCTATATAGAGAAAATCGCAAGAAAATTAAAAAAAAAGAAAAACGGAATATCGATTCGATTTTCTCCAATTTTTTTTTCAAATATTGAGATATTTTGTTCAAATGTACATCATTTACAATCCAGACTATTTTTTCCAAAACATTTTTTTTTCGTACTAACAGATATTGATAATATTCTGTCACTGTTACAAACAATATTATTAACCAAGGATTACATAGTAAAAAAAAAAAAATATAACTTTTATTTTTTAACAATACCTATTTTAAAAAAAAGCAGAAGGAAAAATTGACTTTGATATTTTTGTGTGTATATATGTACGTGAAACGATGGTGTAGTGGTAGTAAAGTAGGGGAAACAGAAGGGGTGTCCCCGGCAGTGATAATACAGTGATGTGCCGCGCCCCTCCAACATTACCACCACCATCGCCACTACATCGAAAGCCCCCTCCCTTCCCGACGTTTTCTAATACTGTATGGCGGGAACGTTGTGCGCCTCACGCGCGAAGCCGGTAGTAGTAGTGGTGGTGATGGTTGCTGGTTTGGGCGGGAGAACGTCGAGCGCGCGCGCGCCTCCGCTGCCGCCTACCCTCCTCATTGATTGTTCCGTGTGTTTTGTGTGTGTGTGTGTATGTGTCGATGGGTTGGCGGCCGTGCTCTCTCTCTCTCTCTCGGCTCAGGGCTGGCTCGCTGCCTGCTGCCTCCACAGTTATGGCCGCTCGGCTGCAGCCTTCGCTTCTTGGACGTTGCCGTCACTATATATACGGCCATGTCGCTTTTATTACCGCTACAACAATATCTTGTGGTCATTAGTTTAGTGAACTCTGTTAATAACAATAATTTTAGATCTATCATTGTTATTGTTATTTTTATAGTTATTATTGTTACTTTTATAATAATTGTTTATTATTACTATTATTATTGCCTACAACGATATAGTTTGATATACACGACATGTGCGATAAAGATGGCACTTCTGGTTGTTTCTTCTCATCATCCAAAAAGGTTTGCTGTTTTTTTTTATTATTATCTTATTTAATTAACCCAGAACATACAATTCAAATAGGATCGCTTAGACGCCCCCTCCCAATATGCCTCAAAAATCTTAATCCTCCGTAAATTACTCAATTCACCATTTCATTTTTCCAAGTAAAATTCTTTAGTAAAGATAAAATTCATGTCTATTAAAAAGAAAATATTAAAAAAAAAAAAATTACTCGACTAGACTCCAGGGCTTTCAACCTATATATTTGACATCTATCTTTTACCGGACAAAATTTATTATTAGCTGGATTATTATTTTATTTTTTATTCATTTGATTAAAGGGTAATTTTATCTCCCTTTACTGATCTATACCATTGCCTTAGTGATCTATAAACCCCGTTTTTTTTTTTTTTATTATTTTAAAAATCTACAAGATTTCTTTCATCCCTCTCTTCCACACCTATAAAAAACGTACACACGCACAGCCGTATATGGGGGATATATATATTTAACGTGCGTATGCACGTCAGTATGTCAGTTTAGCCACCCTGCCCTCCAGCGATCTTTCCCTAACTTCTAGGAGGAGTGTTTGGTTCATGGGGAAAATCCAGTTTTTAGTTACTTACATTAATAGATTTATTTTATTCAGAGCAATCATTTAAATTTCATACGATAATTTTCACATAAGACAACAATTACTAGTAACACAAAAATACAGCAACACTGTCCCCCTATTTAATTTTTTAAGTAAACCTTTTTTTTTAAAGTCAATTTGTATAGGAAGTACGGCATTGTAGGTTAGGCTAAACATGCAAAGCACATAAGTAAAGCGTGTTCTATAAACATCGAAATCCTTATACTATTGTTACTTAGTTTTGTGTTCTCTTATATATTTGTCTGACTGTATTTATTGTGGGGGTAGGAAATATCTCAAAAATGAAAAAACACAAGGAAGCTGAAAAACTGGATATTCCGTTTAGGAAAGACAGGAAAGTTTTTTGAATTATCATATTATTTCAGTTTTTCCGCGATTTCCTAGAAACTGACTACAAAGATTTTTTTTTTCTTTAAACATTCATTTTAATATACATAGAGCTCACATGTAAGTCGTGAATCACTTTTATTTGTATATATACATATTTTTCGTGGGAAAATTAATTTTTAAAGGTATTCTGGGCAATTTTATATAAGTGTATTTCTAACAAATTTCCTAAACTTTTTTCCCATTTTTCTATGATTTTTCTTGATAAAGAATTATTACGTTTTTTTTTTTTTTTTGTACACTTGGTATGGTAAACTACTAGTATAAATAAATAGCTTTTGCTTGAATTTTCCTTTCCTTAGGAAATTGATTTTTGGGTGGTCCTGTGGAAGCTGGGACGTAATGCTTCAAGTCACAAAATGTTGGTCTAATATATAGTTAAAAAAGTTGTCTTTTTCTTCTGCACCACAAATACACAGTAGTTAATACGTTTAAGGGATTGATTGATATTTGATTATATATATATATATGTATTTGCAACCCTGATATATTTTCTAGATTACAGAATATCTATTATTACACGTACACACGTTCAAAGATTGACTAAAAAATAAAGAACTTTTGGGAGGGGATAGGATGCTGTCAAAGAAATCATACAACGAAGATGAATGCAAGAAAGAAGAAGGGTCATGACCTGTTATATTGCTCACCTATACACATACACACACGCTCACGCCTATAATTCAGGCCATCTAGGATCTAGGGTTTTCTCTGCCTTTCCATTCTCCATAGAGGTTTTCTCTTTTTCATTTTTTTTTATTATTCGCATAACAAAGAGATATATTCTTTATTCAGCAATCTTTTTTTTTTATTGTTCGTTTTTTTTTTTTAAATCCAAACTACAGATTGCACTATTTTTGAGCCATGTTTCACGTATAGGTGGGGCCAGTCTTTTGCAGCATCAGTTCACCGGAACTTATATATATATATATTTTTTTTTAAACTGTAGTTTTCAAAAGAAACAAAAAGAATAGTTCAAACTTGATATTTTATTGTTACCAACTTTGAAACTGGTAAGCTTAACTCTGCATCTCATCACCCGTCCAGAATCCTCTGAAAATCAATTATCTCAGTAAAATATTCAATACAAGTTGATAAGCCTATTATTTTCTTTTTGTCCTTACGCCATAACTTTGGCTATTCCAGCCATTCTGCGTCGCGAGGCCCAGTATAAAATTTGAGTATGTTCTGGCGATTGTTGTTTTTCGTTTAGTTGGATATCCATTGGGCTCGTGAAAACAATCTCGGACGCGAACAACTTCACCCTCCCCTGCCGCAAAAAGCCTATTATTGTAAAGTGTAATGAAAGTGGAAATTATTTTCGATAAAATTACAAAATATCTATATACAAAAAATCGCCATTGCACTTTTTTTTAAAAACAAATTCTGACCGAAATTTTCAAAACGGAAACTTCTTGTGATATCAAAACGGAATATGAATGTTTGAGCTTCCTGTGGATTCCACCCCCCCCCACCCTTTTGTGATATTTTGTTCACTGACAAAGAGACACACAAAATCGCATACAGACAGATGATGTTCGCTGGAAACATTGTTTTTTTTTTTATCATACTTTTGAGGATCTTCTTTTTTATGTGATTTTTTTAAAATATATTTTATTTTGTTTTTAGCGTTGTGATTTTTCGGAAGGAAAAACATGAATCACAAACATAGACGAAGTGGTTTAAAATAAATAAATTTATTGTTAGTGAGGCAGTTTTTTTAAGCATTTACTTATTTATTTATTTTACTGGTTCACTGGCGGCAATTTCAGTCTACTACGTCATTGATGTTTGAACGAGTTTTTTGATTAATAGCATCATCTTATCTTCGTCTCTGAAGAAGAGCCGTCTTGTTTTGTTTTTTTCTTTACCAAACTTTTCCTTACAATCTTTCTCTCATTTCCCGCCTCAGTGTTACTATAGATTTTCCTTTCTACCTTATTTTTTTCCGTTCAACTATTTTCCAGAGGAAAAAACAAAACCATTTTATTGTTTTTTTACATTCTCTTAGTTGCTGTAAGAGAAAGTTTAATATTACGATTATGTAAAACTTTTGAAATTAAATTTTTACCGGATATTCTTATTTAGCAGAACTCTGAAATTAAAAGGAAATGCTCTTTACTGAATTAAATTTTTTTTACATTTTTTTTCTTGTTTTGACGAAAATGGTTGCAATGATAATTTTAGAATTTAGTTATGTAGAGGGAGGTGGCTATGCAAATTAAATCACTGTTGATAAAGTAGAGTGTGGGTACGCTAAACTCAAATAGTTGCACATATCAATCTAAATCTCTTTGCAGACGACCATAGGTGTCTGTTTGTAGGTGTGTATTGTTCATGATGTTAAACTGGAATAGCTGCAGGAAATACCCCCCCCCCTCAAGTTCCCTGAAGAATTAGCTAGTCCAATTCCGCATTCCCCTCCTACACATGTATAATAATTAAGTTACATTAAAAATGTAGGCTAGAATTCCTAATTTAAAGAATATTCGCGTTTAACGGGAAACGTGGAATTTATAGAGTAAGATAGTCACTATATTCTTCGTCAATGTCTCCGATTTACCCCCACGCAAATATTAGAGCTTAACCCCCACTACCATACAAATGTATTAAGTTCCCTCTATTGTAGACCAACTTTTCCATCTATTAGAAAATATTCATAGTAAAGTTTACAATATAGTTTGTAAGTTGCACTAAGTGCTATAAGCATACTGCTATCCCTCATTACACACATGTGTACCACTACAAGTTTTATACTATAGTCAAAATTTACAGTTAAATTGTGTTAATAAAGTTCTATAATATAATATTATAAACTTTTAAAAGTAGTTTAAAAAAAAACAATATAAATCAGGCCGGCCAACATACAATCAAAATATCCCTCTTTATTTTTCTTTCTTTCTTTTTTTTTAATAAATTTTTATTACATACAAATATATCACATTATTATTTTTTCCGATACAGATGACAATAATTTTTGTTTCTTTTTTTAAAAAAAAGAAAGTTTATAATACCATTTTAGGATGGAGACTGTTAAAGATAAAAGGGATAAAAAATCTGGACATGCGCACTATGACCTATTTGTGATCTTTTTCCTAAACCTACTCCAGTACACCCGAGTAAATCTGTTTGAGCTTTAGCTTGAACTTCTAACAATATATACATTCTTATACATGTGATTTTCTACTTTATTTATTTACATTCTCTTACTACTGTAAGAGATTTAATCACTTTTATTTGAAACAATTCTAAGGGAGCGGTGTGAGTTCACTGTATTGCAATTTCACTTGAAAAAAAAAAAAACGAACTTTGAAAGAAATCCATTTCAAACCGGAAATGACGGACATTAAAGACATCTTTGTATAATACTGTATCAGCCAATGTACGCTAATAAAATTACATTTTTGAGAATCGCAATAAAAACAATTTTTTTGAAAAAGAAGTTCTATAAACAAAAGCGTTGCAAGGTGTATGTAAGTAAGATGATGTAAACCAATTGATGTCTTCTTTATCAATAAAATCGCTGAAAACTTTTAAAAAAAATAAAATCTGGTGCGAAACATATACACGATTTACTCTGACTACAATAACACAATATTATTAAAAAAATTGTCTTTAAAATTGTTAAGTTTTACAAATGTTTAAAATGGATTTGTCATAAAAAAAAAAAAAAAAGGTTAACATGCATAACTAAGTGTAACCAAAGCCAGAACAATCCTTAAATCAATTTTTATGGGAAATTCTTTTAATTAGAATTTATAGAATTGTAAGTGTGCAATGACTATTGTAAGTTTAAAGAAAACCGTTTCAACCGTTTTCGAGAAAATTCTAAAAAATTCAAAAACCATTTCTTCGGTTAACCGATTTTCTTCAAATTTGAAATTCCTCAATGCTTTTATTGTTTATATTAATATTATATTGGCGGTAAAACCATATATTATACTATAAAGTGGTACTTTAAGAGAAAAGCATAACGCTTGCGTTCCCCCAGAACTCCCAAATAATTAATTTTCCCGGGAAAAATGTTTCAGATAACAATGTAAGTAGATGGTGTACGAAGTTTAAGGAAAATCATTGGAATAATTGTCGAGAAAATCGTGAAAAGCTGACAATAAAGCCTGAAACTCAGTAAAGTCGCACTTACTGAGATGGGTTTTGCCCGATGCGAGTTTTGTGTCGGTTCGCGACAATAAACGGAATACTAAGCTTGAGCTTTCTTCTATTTTTCGTTTTCGAAATTATTTTTTATTAAAACACATACATACAAATACACACACACATAAAAACATGCTAAAAAACTCCTGCTAGAAAATCGCGAAAACTCTTTTTAAAAAAATAAATCCGGTGAACAGTCACACACAAGTTTCCCTCAATACAATGATAAATTTGATAAATTTTCATTATATTTGGATATTTTTATTTATCACCAACAGAAATATAGATGTATCTACTCAAGACAGGGATAATTCTTGAAGTAATGATAATAGTCAGATAGTGACGTTGTACCAATACCAATAACATTTGGGATTGGAAATAATTCAGGTTCCTGAGAGTGACCCAAAAAAATAAAATTACAAAAATCTCAAAATACTCCCCCCCCCCCAAATTAAATTATCCCAGGAAAGTGTTTCACATAAAAGTGATAAATATTTATCTGTTTAGATAGTATTTGTAGGGATAGCCCAAAAGGCATCAATTTGTTTGCAATAAGCAGTTACTCTCGGGCTGCGAGTGGAGTACCTCCGTCAGGTTAAATAATTACGCTCCTCTTCGTGGAGAACCGGCGTCAGGAGATGTTGGACCCCCCTGCCGCCGATGTGGCAGGAGAATGAAACACCAGTCCATATAAGTTTGGTAATTGTCCACACAACATGCTCCTTGTCACTCGCGGGCACCACCGTGTCAAAACACACCATCATGGAGCTACTGCTGGAAGGCACGAAGGATTTTGTGTGCCACGAGGAGGTGCTTGCTGTCGATGACACAGGGTCTACCCGGTATGCAGATATCCTGATCTTCAAGAAGAGCAGCAAGCTGGCATATATCCTGAATCCCACAATTAGATACGAGTCCAACGATCCTGATCAGGCAGACAAGATCGACATGGAGAAGCGCCCTATCTATGAAAAGTGCGTTGCCTACTACAAGAAGAAGTACAGGGAGCAGTTCGGTGATAGAGAGTTCCAGGTCCGGGGACTCTAGTTCGGTTCGAGAGGAACCATACCGGCAAAGTTTTTCGATACAGTCTGTATCGACCAGAGCAAACTTACTTCGCTTAGTGAGCTCATTCTTATTGACTTACTAGCGATTATAAAACATATTTACTAATAGTGACAAATGATTTTTTATTGGGCCTAAGTAGTGAGTTGTGTGTTTATTTTCTTTTATTCGCTAAAAGTGTGTAAATGTTTGTTTTTTGATTTTACTTTATTTTTGTGATTTGTCCTTGTTGATTGATTAATATGCTGTGTTGTTTGCAACTCAACATAGTTGAGCAGCCCCACTTATCTCTCGATACACCTCGAGGGACCGCACACATGTATTTCCTGTGAAAATGTAATTTCGAAAATTTGACAGGATCGCAATACTTCCTGTTACTAGGGGAAACACACAGTCTTCCTGTTAGTTAGAGAAAGGAAAACACAAAAAAAAAATACATTCAATCAAGTCGTACTTCCGGTTATGGTATTTTGACTGATGATTTCTTGTCGAATCTATAAATAGAAAAAGATAAATATATTTCCGGTGTGAATTCCATTTTAAAAATTTGTCAAGACAGCAGTGTGACAGCAGTTTGTTTTTTTTTTTTAATCTTAAGTGAAAGTAAGAATATCTATATACATAACCTTAATCATGGATATCGATGACAATCTTCAAATTTGATTTGGAGCATTCTATTTAATAGTAATTATAAACAAGTATGATCTTACGGTGATATCAATGTTGGATATCACTCTTTAATTTATTGACCGAACTAAAGACGACGTATAAAGGTCAGGCTGGAAGGATAAGGAACAGTAGGAGGAAGTTCAATAAAGTACTTTGATATTAACATCCGCTCGGCCGAATATTACTTTGCCCTGACTTCCGGTTTATCTTTTTTGCTTTAAGGGTGGAAATTAAGGCTCAAATATCTTAAATTACTTTATAGCATTATTCTAGGAAAATATTGTACAAAGACGTTAGATGAGTCTGTTAAAAATTGTAAACAAAATTTTGGAGCATTATGTACGTGCAAGCTCACAGAATTGTGAGTTGCTTTATTTCTCTTCAAGCAGTTCCTCGTAGACCATATATTTCCTAGTATATCCTCTTCTAAAGTAAAACGTAAACAAAATTAGACGCTATAAATACCAAAAATAGTCTCTCTTTCTCTCTACTTGTGTGTTTGTGTGTGTGTGCGCACGCGCGCGTGTGTGTGAACAAAAAATTTCAAAAACATAAGAAAAATTAAAAGAAGCTCAAACTTGATATTTCGTATCCGACAGAAAGTTTTCCTCAAAAAACCGACTGAAACTGTGGAAGTGCGACTTTAATGAAAGTGTTTATCGCGATTTTCTTGATAACGGTTTCCAACGATATTTTTTTTTCTAAACTCAAATACTATCTAAACAGGTAAATATTTATCACTTTTTTTTGAAAAATTTTCCTGGGATAATTGATTTTTGGGGGGGGAGTAGTATTTGAAATTTTTGGAATTTTATTTTTTTGGGTCACACTCTCAGGAACCTGATTATTTCCAATCCCAAATGTTATTGGGATACTTCAAGAATTATCCCTGTCTTGAGTAGATAAATCTATATTTATGTTGGTGATAAATAAAAATGTCCAAATATAATGAAAATTTATCAACTTTATCATTGTATTGAGGGAAAGTGTTGTGTGTGAGTGTTCACCGGATTTATTTTTTTAAAAAGAGTTTTCACGATTTTCTGAAAAATAAAACATCTTCAAAGATTTTCTTAAAACTTATGCACATATATAATATATATATAGATATATATATAACTATTATATTTATTTAAAAATAATTTTCCGGTAAAATTGATTTTAGTAAGGTTCTCGGGAAACGCTTTTTCCCTTGTCTCAGAAGGGTATTCTTCAGCTTTAGCGAACTGTGCAGTTCTTCTTCGTCAAAGAAATAGATTACTTACCCAAAATAATATACCATATTAATATTATTTGAAAGTAATAGAAACGATCTGGTCTCCCATATAGAAAGGTAGCACTCCAGATAGCCAAGGTGGGCTACGAGCGAAAATCTTACCGTTGCGAGGTCAAGGATACGGAAACATTTTCCTTCAACAAGTAAATGCGGACCCCGACCAGAACTCTGTATGGTTATTACTGGCTTCCTACCTCCTCTGGTTACAATTTCCTAACAGTAGAGAACTAGTCCGCTAATAGTCTTTAAATCGGACAAAAAAAATCAAAATTAGAGCACACACCAGGCCACCGTACCTAGTGCATAGCGCCAAAACCGATGCCTATGTCATTTAGCCTTGCCTACATTGTAGGCAAGTTACCATCCCTGCCACGTGGAGGCGGACCTCTACATATACGTCTAGTCCTTCGCATTACCGCTACTTCGCGAGCAAACTTAACAAAGTCTTTAAAATGTATAGCACTTTTCATCAACTCTTTGCAATTTCCCGGCCAGTTCTCTCCCTTTCTTTTCAGCATGAATTCCAAATGGATTCTTGCCTCGTCGAGGAGAGAACATCAGAGGAGAACGTGATGCACTATGTCCCATTCACTGCATTCGCAATTCGGAGAATCTTTCAGTCCTAGCTCATGGAGCTTAGAATTGAACTCCCTGTGGCCCGTGAAATATTGCGTTACTGTTTCAAATAGCTCCAGCCATCGAATCGACAGTCTGTGATGCAAGTTCGGGAAGAAGTCACATTAAGTCGGTGAGTTCTTAAGTCGGACATTCTTCCCATGATACCCCTTTCCTCTTGGTACTGGGGGGTAGTTTTAGAACCGTACCCCCTGTCAGGTTTACCACTCCCTCGTTACAAGCGACGGGATCGTTTAACAAGAGAGGGATGTCACCACAATGGAGAGATTGTTAGTGCTATACCTCTCAAGGGCGGAAGTGCCTAGGCACTCCCCCGTTTGACCCATTTAAGGGCAGGTTGAGATATGCTCAAGCAGCGCAAAAGTGATCCCACCATATGGTCACAGTTCACTCCCAGAAGCTAGGGAAGGTACCCCCTAGCAGGCTTCTGTAAACCGCGCACACCCAGCAAATGCGCTTCCAGCTACGGGCTGGCACCGGGGTTAATTATATTGCGAGTCTCTTCCCGCTCAACTCATGACCTCGGTCATTGGAGTTGTTGCTTAAAACACGGCTACTACGAATCCAACCTCAATTGCAAGCAATGGGTTGGAAACTAGTGCTTGCACCCATAGATCATTATACTCTAACGAGTTAGCGTGACTGATCGCACGCCCGATGGATCTACAGATTCCATCTACTGATTCCTGTCCATTGCCTCAATTACAGGGGTTCAGTAACCCAGGATACTTACAGGCAACCCTGCAAGGGGAAAGGATCAGGATAGGATTGGTCGGGGTGAGGGATTCCCCAACCTGGAGAGCCAGAGGCTGATTGCACCCCGAAGGGTGGGCGATGGTGACGTCACATACCCACGGCCCTTCTTAAGTTGGACATGTGATCGAAGAGCGCAGAATCATGGGCTGGCGTATCTAGTCCCGCAGGTACTCCAAACTAGCTCACCTCTCAACTAGCACGGGGACACTACTATCATCATTGCAAAACCTCGACCACCACGAAACCTTTTCTCAACTCGTGAGCCCGGAGAAAGAACTCCGGCGGGCTGTCTGACGATCCCGTGGTACCATTGTGACAGTAGAGATAACTTCCTACCGCTTAAAGGCTCAGAATGGTCTCAGGCCCGGAATTACAAGTAATTCCTACAGTTTCACCTCACCCTCCTGGCACCCGCTCACGCCCACCCACGTCCTTCTTAAGTCGGACAGTTAATTAGAGGCCAACTAAGGCAACCATACAGCGTTATTAACTCTACCCACGTTCTTGATAAAGTTATGTCCGCCCTGCAGAAGCGCCGCTACTTATGTCTCTTGCTTGCCCTTAAGCAAGCATTATTTTCCATATCAAATATCTCGATAAATAACAGCTGCGCGCAAAGCTTTAAATAGCGACCCCCTTCCTCCACAGATAAAACCCTATGGTTTCTGTTTTTGGCATTATAATCGATGTTTTAATCGAGTGGGAGGAGCGCAAAACAAACGCTTTTACACAAAGTAACAAGGGTAGCTATTAATTTATTTACCCACCCTCATAGACTGAAAGATCCAGCCAATAAGATACGAGCCATGTACCTTTAATCAAGATAGCATAGATTTTTATTTCTAAGAAAAGAAGTATCTCTATTTCACAACATTTAGATTAGTTTATCTCGATAATTTTAGTTTCTTCTACTGCATTTTCACCGGAAATACGTGTATTTGAAGTTCCCCCGGAGTAAGATTTTTTTTTTTTTTTTTTTTTTTTGTATGAAACTCACCCAACTTTCTCTTACCCCAGTAAATACAAATTTCAACGTTTGCAATGATTAGTTGAGTTAGCCATAATAAAAGGTGGTAGGGATTATACTTTTATACCTGAACGTACTTTGTGGAGCGTTCTGTATCTTTATCAAGAAAGCTTGTTCAGTTTAAATTTAAACCAAACTGATACAGACGCCCCAAAACCCTCTAAAATCCGTTTTTTCAGGAAAGTGTTTCAAATAAAAGTGATACGCTTTCATTTGTGCAGCAAGCATTCCAAGTTTAAAAAAAAAATCGTTGTAATCGTTTTTTGAGAAAACTCCAAAAAATTTAGTAACGTATTCCGGAAAAATCGCAATTTCGCTTAATTGATATTTTCCAAATCTAGAATTCTATCAGTGCTTCTAATGTACGTACGTAAGTGATAATACCATACACTGTACTGAAGTGGGTGCTTTGGAGACAACCACAACGCTAATCTTCCTTCAGAACCCCCCACCAAATTTTCCCGGGATAAGATTTCAAATAAAAGTGAAAAAAAAAATTCATGGGTTTAATATTCGAAGTTCAAAAAAAAATCTTTAAAGCCATTGTTTTCGAGAAAATCGCCAAAAAAAAAAAAAAAAAATTCAGATGCGGTGATTGTTGGCCAAACGGAATACCCAGATAATTGAGCTTTTTACGATGTTGTAAGTTTTTGAGACATTTTGTTCATACATACGTACATACATACATACAGATCATTCGCTAAAAAAAAATTTTTTTCGTACTCTGGGGACCTCAAAACATGAATTTCCGGTGAGAAATAAATTTCGAAAATTTGGTACATCGCAGTACTTCCTCCTTCTTAAATGGAGAGCTAAGAGAAAGTGAAAATCAATTTTTTTTTCAGGAAAAATATTTGGAATAAAAGTGATATACAGTAAACTCCCGATTATCCGGGCGATGGTGGATAGAGGCGGCACGGATAATCGAAAAACACGTACAATCTGAACTATAATTATTTATTTCTAAAATGCAACATATTGTACACTTCTAAGGCAGACAATTATTTTAACATGTTTAATGCTCATTATTATTAAAAAAAATCTGTGATTTTTGTTTGTTTGTAGGAATCTTTTAATGATTTTTTAATATCAGTTTGAATGTTACTAAGAGCTATTATGTCATTATACTTGAATTCCTATTGGTCGATGTACTCCAACAAAGTGCCATCAGAATTCAGGGCCGCATTGTAACTAATGCGATTGATAATTTCTTCTCCACTTTCAGCTTCATTCGCTTGCTCTTCTGTTGTATGAGATCGGAAATAATATTCGCGTCATTCATTATTTGAAAACCTCCATCACATGAATCATGTTCTAACTACTCCTCAATATTTTCTCTATCAGCATTTTCAAAGCCATCTAAATTTGCCATTAGCTCACTCATTTCAGATACTGTTTCACTTGTCTCGGGCTCGATAGAATCCAAAAAAATCACCTTCTACATTTGGTAGAATTTTCCTCTACGATCGAACGAGTGTTATTGGCTTTATTTTGTTCCAAGATTGAGTTACACCATGTATCACATCCAGTATTGTCATTTTTTTCCCAAAATTTAATCAAATCATCACCTTCAATACAAAGGCTTTTAATAAGGTCATTGCGGTAATGTCGTTTCATAAATGAGATAACCACTTGATCCATGCGTTGAATTTTTAAATTAAATTCATGCACGGATAATCCGCAAACCAGATAATCCGCACACAAATAATCGGGAGTTTACTGCATTTATAAACATAGGTATGTGTTTAAAGTACGTATGTTAAGTTTAAATGAAAATCAGTACACTCATTTGCGAAATAATTCAAAAAAACTCTGGAAATTGTTCTGTTAAGTTGTATTTCCGTTCAACCGTATATATATATATATATATATATATATATATAATGTTGAAGTTTACTAAATTTGTAGTAAAAAGTCCAAGTTTGAAGAAAATTTGCCACCTAGAATTGTACTATTTGAAGAAAGTGTTGTACTGAGAGTGTTTCATACCAGATTTTTACTTTTTTACTTTCTCTTACTCCTGGTGAGAAGGCGTATTGCGGATGTGCCAGTTTTCGAAATTGAGCTTTCACCGGAAATACGAGTACATGTTTTGGCATCCCCAAGTACGGAAAAACGGGTTTCCTTACGGGGCATTACCCACTTAGAGGACACCTGACGAAGCTGGGCTTGGAAAGTGGCAGCTCATGCAGACTCTGTGGAGAGTTAAAAGGAAACTCCATTATATCTCCTAACAGACTGCGAGGATGCCACTCAGAGAAGATTGAAGAACCTGGGTAGTTACCAGGTGGAGGATATACTTCTAGAGCCCGTCAGGTTAGGAGGGCGCAGTGCATTGGCCCCCCCTTAAAAAAAAAAAAAAGAAATGGTCAGTATATAATATATATGTTAACGAAATATCTCATAAACGAAAAGTCGGAGGAAGTTTAAACTTGGTATTCAGTTTAGACACTACCACGGCACCAGACAAACAAAAATTCGGGCAAAATTCATCAACCGAAATTGCGACTTTACCGAATTTTTTTTTTTAGTTTTACGAATTTCCTTAAAAATCGGCTCCAACGATTTTCTTTAAACTTAGTATTTTATCTACACACATAAAAACATATCACTTTTATTTGAAACATTTCCCCGAAGAAAAATTGATATTTGGGGGGGGGGGGGCAGTAGTGTTATATTTTCCTCTAAAATACAAATTCAATATAATATGTGGTATTACCACCAATATAATATTAATACCATTGGAAGCAATGATAGAATTCCAAATTTGTAGAAATTTACCGGAAATGCTATTTTATACAATAGGTTTTTGTGTTTTTTATGGTATTTTCTCGAAAATGACCCTAACGAGTTCCTTTAAACTTGGTTTGCTAACTTTACTTTTATTTGTAACATTTTTACATAAAGTTAATTATTTTGGATAGTTAAGCGGAATTTATGGCGTTGATTTCAAATTTTATATGGAGTTAGTTGAGTGTTTTTAGAGCGCTCTACTGGACCGTAATATAATTATCACTTCTCTCCCTGCCATGATTAGTATAGGCTGTTACTTAACCCCCTCCAAAAGTGTTAGGTCAAGTAAGTAAAATGTGAGTTTAAAGAACATTTGCCATTTTATATATAATTATACAATTGTCTTTTACATATATAATTGTCTAATTGTCTTGTAAGAGAAAGTCGTGTGAGTGTTTCACACCAGATTTATATATATATATATAATTATATAAAGATAGATCCACGTTCAACTTCTTCCGTAATACCATCTTTGAAGTGAATGTTTGATCCAAAGACCCCCCCGCTTCAGTGATTCGAAACTAAATGTTGAATGATAAAATCAATAACGTTTGAAAGTGTATTTAACCAGTATATGCGGATATGGTCAAACCAGTTCCGGCTAATTCAAATCAATGAAATTGAACAACGTGTAAGCTATTGATTCTCGTGGTCAATAGGCTGTGTGCAATTCTCGTGTCAGATGAGGTTAGGCGTGAGCGGTTACTATTGGGGGTTGCGGAATGAGGATATAATGGGGGGGGGGAGTGTATGATTAAATTGACAGATGATTGTACACTTTGACCCATTGAATCCAGGTCACCATGTCATATACAGATCGTTGCATACATCCAACTGTATAATTAACTAGAGTTGTGGTTTTCTATAAAATGCCTGCCCCCCTCTCCACCAGGAACTTTCAATTCTTTCCTGGCTATTATTTCAATTATCTATTATCTAGTGAACATTGAACGTTTGGCAGGAATTTCCTTACTCTGAATTTTCCATTCTCTCTTCAGTTATATGTACAATATTCTGACATTGAATTTATTGCAGGATAACTAAATTAAGGATACAGTATTCATGGTATTTTCTACCATGTTTCAAACAAATGCACCCCCTCTCATTTCCTTGATAATGGAAGCTAGATGTCCAAGCTAAATCGAATTGGCTATTTTGCAAAGTTACCGCTCCCGCCATTAGTTCAAGGAACCTGGAGTCCATGCGGGTAACCTAGACTGCAAAAAGGACAACAGCCCGTACGCGTAGGATCTGCAGAGTTAGCTTACAGGCACATTTCTTTGAGGTTTAGTATGCCCACACCACTGGCAAGGCCAGCCACTATGCACATACAACACGCCCACACATACGTATATATTTATAATCATTCATACTTACACAGTGTACAGTTTATAGACGACTATTTCCTCTGTACAGACACAAACTTAATATACCAGAAAGCCAAACAATCTGAGTCACTTTCACGACACCCATCTTAACATCTTTATCGATAAGTTCATATAAAAATGTTCACTTTCTTTTATTATCGATAAAAGGAATTCGTGTCATATTTTACAAGTTCTTAGTTTTCACCGGAAATACATATTTTGAGATCTCATGAGCTCTTAAAAAAAAATGTGTTTAAAAAATGGTTTTTAAAGTAATTGATCTGCTTTTTTAGCATAATTCCAAAAAGCGATGTTACCTCAAACTTGATATTCCGTTTTGGATATCATCAGTACGTTAGAAAGAAAGATTTCGGTCAAAAATTCCCCAAAACCTAGAAAATGTCATTTTACTGTAGAGATTTTTACTTTCTCTTACTGCTAACTGTAATTTTCGATATCGAATTTTCATCGGAAATACGGTATTTGAGGCTCCGGAGTCAGAAAAAGTGGTTTTTTGAAAGTGGTCTTTGCGTAATGTATGTGTGCGTGTGTGTGTGTGTGAACATCCTAATTCAAGAATGGAAAATCGCAGTAAGTTCAAAGTTCCATATAATAATGGGATCCGTCAAAATTCCTCATCAATCGGAAGTACCACTTTACTAAATGGATTTTTTGCAATTTTCTCGAAAATGGTGCTCGAACGATTTTCTTTAAACTTAGTATATCGACTACACACATAAAGAGCTATGCAATTATAATTAGAATGACGCAGGGGGGGGGGAATCCAACCCAGGCCCTGCAGCCTACCCATTGAGGCTTATTGTGCCAACCCTTCTTGCAGTACGATATCCTCCGGTCTCAACGTGCCAAAGATCTCTACCACAATCTGCCGATAGCGACACAATCAACAACAGGTGAAAGACCTGTTGTCCTATGTCTTCCTGACATAGTTTGCACAAGGGTTCCGACTCAATTAACCCCAGCTTGTGAAGAAGTTTCTTGAACCTACCATGACGTGTAAACATGCCCGCTATGAAACAAATCTGATACCTGCTTAAACCCAGAGTTTCTCTGGTCCTTCTCTTACCAGACCTGGCATAACCAGTTTGCCTTGTCTTGCCCCCCGTTCTTAGCCTCCATTGGCGACTATGTCTCTACGAGTCCAGTCCTTTGCCATACTTTTGGCTATCCTCAGAACAGGTTCCGGCCCACAGAATGGAGTGTGTTCCATTCCTGGCCAGCTCATTACCTTTTATCCCCTTGTGTCCCGCACCCATACTAGCCACACTTTATTGTGCCGGGAAAGCATCTCCAGAGAGTCTCTACACTCCCTGACTAGGGAAGAAGTGATTCTGAAGCCCCTAAGAGCCTTCATAGCCGCCTGGCTGTCGGAGAAGATGCATATCTCCCTATTCATAGGGTCCATACTTAAATTCTCTTCAGCACAGACCTTTATAGCAAAGACTTCAGCCTGGAATATCGTGGAATATCCGCCGAGAGGCCTCTCAATGAGTACCTCCGATTTGAGCCCCATATACTCTGGCTCAGTTCCGCAGCCACAGGCCATTCATCCAGTGGATCCATCCGTGAACCAGGATCCCCCAGTCCGGCCTCGTTTTTCACAGCTTTTAGCCCATTCCGACCTTGATATAAAGATCACCTGGAAGTGGACAACATCCTTCCCCAGCCATCTTTCCCTAACCTTTTGTATAATGTCCAATTGCTTGGTCAGTGAACTCTTCTGTTTCCAGAGGCCATTGTTCATCAGTCTGTACGCACTGGCCCTAGCCTCCGCTTATAAAGAGCTTTTATTTGAAGTATTTTTCCGGTAAAATTTGATTTTCGGGCTTTGGGGGAGGGATGACATATGTTTCTCTCTAAAGTACTATTTCAGTTTATTATATCATTCTATTGTCTATATAATGTTAATTACGATTAAATGGATCGCCAAAATTCCGAATTTGAAGAAATCAGTTGATCGGAAGTAGATATTACTCCATAATTTCAGCGGATTTCATTGAACTTGGGATACTAACTACACAAACAGAAACCCTGTCACTTTTGTTTGAAACTATTTTTCCTAGCAATATTATATTTAAGGAGATACTGTGAAGCTGGAAGGTCATGCGCCATGAAATGATTGTTGAAGACTCTGCCATACATTTAGTAAAAATTAGAAAGTTAAAGTAAGTTTGTCTTTTTGAATTGTAATAACCTGCAGTTAAGAGAAATTCAGTAAGTGATCTGCTTTACATATCATCACGTGTGTTTTCTAACTTTAATAGAGCTGATGGGGGAAGAACTACTACAGTTGTGTCAGTACATTATACTGTCATGAAATCAGACAGTAAGATTACGGCCAAAAAGTCGCTACTCTGAAGGAATTTTCAATTTTTTTTTTATTTCCTTCACTTTTTACTCCCCCCCCTAGCAAGATTTCGATCGTGCCAGTTTTTCGAAAGTTGAGTTTTCAACGGAAGTACACATTTTCTGGGGTCCCCTGAATACGAGAAAAATGTTTCTAGCGAATGGTGATATGTGTGTAAGTAGCGTGTATTAACAGATTATTTCAAAATCGAAAAGTAGCAGGAAGCTCAGACTTGATATTCTTTAGGCATTAAATACGACCGCATTTCTGAATGCACGAAGATTTCGGGCAAAATACATCAATCGGAATTGCAATTTTACTGAATGGTTTTTTTTTTTTTTCAGTTCTTCGTGATTTTCGCGAAAGTGCTCGATCGATTTTCTTTAAACATTGTACACTATCTACACACAAAAATACCTACCATTTTTATTTAAAATATTTTCACGGGAAAATTGATTTTTGGGGGGTTCAGTAGGACAAGAGAAGCGTCATGTACGCTTTAAAGTATCACTTCAGGATAATATATGGTTTGAACACCTACATAATATTAATACACATTAGAAGTCTTGATCGAATTCTAAATATGAAGAAAATTGGTTAACCAGAAGTGCAAGTAAGAACAAACTCCACATTCTTACAGGTTTTCTCACGGGGCACTATAGATTCAGGGAACAGTGACAGCATGTTCAGATTCTATGCGGAGATGGAGGAATATCCATGCCACACAGAGAACATTTAAGAACCTGGGTAGTCACCAGGAGGTGGAGGGAAATATATCCTGCCAGGGGATTAGGACTCCTTAGGGATCTTAACTGATGGTGGTGCCCCTCCTTTCCTTCAAAGTTGTCTCAGTCATCATCTTCTGCACAGTACCTCTGGAATCCATTCCAACGTCCCGCTAGACCATTTCGTCGAGTTCATTCCCCTTGATATGGCCAAACCAGCCAGCTTCCTCTTTATTAAACTTTCCCCAACATTCTCAACCTATCTGTTTGTCTTCCTTCATGGCTCGATCTTCATCTATCTATCCTGGTCCTACAGATTGATCCGTCGCCAGAAATCTATTTCCACCTTCTTTTTTTTATTTTTAATTCTTGACTTCTACGAAACGATCCAAGTTTCTGTCGCATAAAAGAGGATTTCCTCTATAATTGAATAATAGATAAGTTTTCAAATACTGCCGGTTTCCACAGCATTTGATTGCACCGTTCTTGTGGCCTTACTCTCTGTAATTGGATTTCCGAACCTCCACACCTATCCAATATTCAAATTCTTTAACTCCTTCCACTCTCTCCCGTCCAACCTGTCAATCATCCACTTCCATAACCGATTCAACATATTTATTTTTTAATTTCCTCACAACGAAAATGAAGTTTTTAGCGAATGGTAGTCTATGTGTGTTTTATATAAACGTATGTATAAACAAAATATCTGAAGATATCGGATTTTTTCCCTCATTATCGTAATTGCTTAAACTGTTTTCTTTAAACTCCGCTTCCTAACTACCCAGAAAAAAAGGCTTATTACTTGTATTTGTTACATTTTTCTAGGAAAACTAATTTTCCGACGTTCTGACGGGGGCGGATATCTTCTACGAAAGTATAAAATGCTATTTCAGAGGGCGTAAAACTCGGTCAATCGGAAGTGTTCTTTTATTAGATGTTTTGTAGAGGAATTGGCCGTCATATCCAGTGCGATCTGAAAGATCTATTATGGCGCCCTAGGGTGTAATTTTTTACAGTTACATGCACAGAGAGAACGTAATCCTCTTAAAGTATACAATATATAAGTAAATGTGATGGTGAACTGAACTCTGACCCAACCATGTGGGTTTGCCAAACCTAACTTAGTTGCATACATTAAATATCTTTGCAGCTCTCATCCTTATTGTCTAAATGTTAGACAGCGTCAGCTGTGTTAGTTTAGTTCGCGTTGTTAGCCGAAGGAACGCCTAGATCCCTGAAGTAGAGGCTAGACTACTTCCTTCCGGCGGCGTTCTTCGGATTTTCATGGATTATCTCAGAAACGTCTAAGAAGTGTATATTTATATCTGGAACCGTTTATTAATCTATCACATTTATTTGGGAACATTTTTCTGGTAAAATTGATTCTTGGAAGGTTCGAAGATATTGGGCTTCTCTTAATAAGGTATTTTCTATAAAGTGGAAGATAAAGGATAATGTGAAATTTATCTAAAATTCCGACTTTTAGGGAAAAATTCAAGGAAATCATATGACAGTTTTACACCAGATTTTTTTTTTTTACTTTCCGTAACTACTGTTGCAGGAAATATTGTATCGTGTCAAATTTTCGATTAGAGTTTTCACCGGAAATACACATTTTGAGGGCCCCTGAATCCAAAAATAAGTGATTTTTAGAAAATGGGCTCTGTGTACAGCAAAAATCAAACACGAAAAATCGCAGAAACTTCAAAATTGGCATTCGTTTCGGTTTCACCAGGAATTTACCTGTCAAAATTCCTCAACCGGAAATGGTACTTCTCATTGATTTTTCAGTTTTTCACGATTTCTAGAAAACGGCTTCAACGATATTTCGTTAAACTTATTATTATATCAACTTTGCCCGCAAGGGGTATCTGTTGCATGCAGTTACTTGGGAAGTAGCGACCTCACGGGTTAGCACAGATCAGTACTCCATGCACTTCTTCAGAACAGTTCACAATATTCTTTACAGACAATGACAAACACAGTACACAAACTAGGGTCTCCGTCCCTAGTTAATTGGCGTAAGCCAAGGGAGAAGGAAGGGATTAGCTCAATGGTAGTGCGCTGGACTAGCAACGCGGAGGTCCCGGGTTCGAATCCAGCATGCTGCCCTTAGATTTTCTCTTCCTAGGAGCCTCTACAACTCACTGTGCGGTGATGAGCAGTGTTGTCTGTAGCTGGAGAACACTGCTTGGAGGCCGGCAGTGCTCTAAGAAGGCTCCGGGGGGCACAGTAGATCTTCCAGGTCGCAGTGCGATAATCCTACAACAATCGACATCTATTATATCAACTATACTTACAACTTTTATTTGAAATATTTCTCTGGAAAAAATCATTTAAGGTTTTTTTTTTTTTTTTTTTTTTTGAGGAAGGGAGGATTATATTTTCCTCTAAAGTGTTATTTCACTTTATTATAGAATTCTATCGACAAAATAATATTGATTAGAATTGAATGTGTTCTGATTTTGGAAAAAAGAATCGGTTGACCGGAAGTGCATTTTTACTGAAGTTATTTCAGTTTTGTACGATTTATTTCCATAAAAAACCCTAATCATTAAATTATGAATACAGAGAGACCTATCACTTTTCTTGGGATCTTTTTCCGTGAAAGTTCATTTAATGAAGTTTTGGGGGGCGGGGGAGTATACAGGGTTTCCTCAAAAACAGTCATTATATTAGTTTAGATTCTCTAGTTGATATAAAATTGAAGAAGACAAGCGAACATTCAATACAAATTATATAAGTTTGAAGAAAATTTGTCAAATAAATCTTGAAAACTGCCGCAGTAATAGAAAGTCGCGTGAGTGTTTCAAAGCAGATTTTTGTTTATTAAATATCTGTACTGTGACCATATTAGAAACAAAAATAATTGAAAATTGTTAACGTTTTATTCACTTGGTTCCCCCTCACTTCTTGATGAAAATATTAATTCCTAGCAAGTTAAAACTTTCTGAGCTGTTACATTATATTTTTCGTTTTTTGTTTGAAATTGATAAAATATCACAGCTAATCTTTTGTTGTATATGTTTTTGTTTAGACAGGCCGAGAGACAACACCGGATCTTGCTACCAGTCCTAGAAGACAGCCCAATCATAAACAACCTCCACCCATGGTCATACAGCCTGACTTCAGGAAGGTAAATTATCTAAATAAATAAATAAAAAAAAATCCATACAATTTTCAACCGATTTTCTCTTTACGATAATTGAGATTATTTTTATTAATTTCATTTTATATATTAGGTGAGCGGTATTTCATCTGAAATTTTCCGTCAAATAGAATCAATTGAAAATGAAGTCAGTCCGACAGTACTGGATGGCCGGGGAGAGATGTTGGTACGATTGTTGGATACCAAGAGTCTGGGGCAGGCAGCTGCAAATGCTGCAAGACCTTGGCTCGCTATGCAGGTAGCTAACTATGTTTTACTAGTACCAGTTTGTAAACTTGTATATAATTGATGATGAACTAGGTGAGCACCTCCCTCCCTTCTATATGCTCCAGGATACCTCTAATATTGAGTGGTTGGGTCTGCAATGCTGTATAATATCTGAGAATTTATCCGTCGTGGCATGCTTATTTAGGTCGCTTCTGACTGGTTTCGATTCTCATCTATCGTCAGAGCAAGTTAGTATATGACTTCAACTTTATGTTTCTAGAACCCCATGGATGATTGTATCAGAAGCAATCAAAATAAGCATGCTCTGCGGATAAAATCCCAGAATAGATACCTTTCCTTTGCTAGATGGAGAAAATCTTTCTAAAAATTTTCTTAAGGAGGAACAGTGACCTGTGACTGGCACCGATCCTCTTACTTCATCTTTCTTTCTCTACGGGGAGAAAGGCTTATATTCCTCTCTCTGGAAAGCCTTAATAGGCCCTCCAACAATTCTTGGATTACTTTTTGTCCTGCTGTATTTCTATAGCAGAGGATGTGTTTTCCTTCATGTTAAGTCAAGCCTCCTCTTAATGTCATCACAAGCAGCTCTTTACAACTGGCCCACCTTTCTGAGCAGGCGAATCGCGGTTATCTATCCTGAACTTTTAGAGTGCCAGGACAATAGCGGAGATTGTATACGTTGTATAGGCCAACCATGAAGAGAGAAACTTCAATTGTTTACTGTTTTATCTACTTAAATTTTTCAATTGTTACAGCAAGATTCTAAGTACCAGATACGATTGGTGGAGATAGTAAAACGGCCTGGTCAAACTTTAGGTTTATACATTAGAGAAGGAAATGGGATGGACCGAAGCGATGGTGTATTCATTTCCAGAATAGCCCTGGAATCGTCTGTTTATAATAGTGGCTGTCTTAAGGTAAATATGACGTATTAACAAAAAAAAATGGCAAATCTTTTTTTCTCCCTCTTTTTCTGAAAATGTGGATCATTCATCCACCTCTTCTGATAGGTAGGAGATGAGATCCTGGCGGTGAACATGGTGGACGTTACACGTATGTCTTTAGACGATGTTGTGATCATCATGTCCATACCTAGACGTTTGATTCTGGTCACCAGAGAAGGCGCTTCATGTCCTGTCGGCGTGCAGAGCCAATCACATCATAAACCTTTACCAGTTGTCGTCATGAAAGGACAAATTGGCTCCAGGTATTTATTAAATACAATAAATTTAGGCAGGAAATTTGCCTAAAAAATTTACCTAATATCAAATAACAGCATAAATAAGTTTAAACATAAAAAAAAGTCATCATCAACAGCATGTCCTGAAATTAAGGATTAAGCGTTTAAATCGCCAGTTCCGGCAAAATTTCTGACCATCTCTTTCTTGGCCTATCGATTCTTGGATGCATTTTGGTGATAATATTGTAGCGTCTGCCGTTGCACTCGGTTATCCTCCATTCTCGCCGATATTCGTCACATTTCACAGCCATATTAGAGTAGTTGACACAGTCATTATTTCATTAAAATTTGATTTGTGTCTCCGACTCTGGCGTTGGCCTCTCGAGGATTGCCTTGATTTTACTACACATCACTCTGCAACTTCATATTTTCCCGTCAAATTATAAAATATTCGCGTAAGACATATCACAGCCCAGGTGATTCCTGCCTCACCGTCAAACTTCTATCACTATTTTAGATCTCATACATAGGTTCCTATCCGTAAAATACCCAATATCTTAGTTTATTTGATGGAGATGTTCAGTTTAAATTCCTTGGCTAGGTATCAAAACGAGACGTTGGAGACAGGTTAGTGCTGCTGACCAGACGCTGTAGGCTCAGAAAACTTAAGGGCCTCCTAGCACTTGCTGACAGTATCAATGCAGGTGTTGCTTTTGCAGGCTGAGAAAGAATGGCAGTCCCTCCCTTGTTCTCTACCATTGCAAGGGTTCTTGCAAGAGAGACATTCTTCCACTTGGAGATTAAGTTGACTATGGCAATACAGAAGAACCTCTCGGACGACTTTAGAGCCTGATGTGAGAACTAATATGCTCTGGGCCAGTGATTAACCGCAGGGAATTCACAATAAATGAGAAAGTTTTCACCGATGTTTTGGTGCACCTAGCGCCGCCATTAGGAACTGCACTTTACTTCTTGTTTCGTTTCATTTTTTATTTAATATTCAACTTCGTAATGCTTTTTGTAACCCCGGAACGGATCCTGAAGAAATTTGCCAAAAAAATCTTTCTTCTTCTAACGGAACATTAGACACCAAGTTTATAATAATACAGCATAGTGTTAGTGTAGACAACAAGACCAACTAACAGTCGCAAATATAAAAGACTTTTATTCCATTCTTACAAGATCTTCCATAATATACATCAAACAACACGGGTGATAAACAACCACCTTGTCGGGCCCCTATTAGTAATATCTTATCTAATTTAAATGCAAATTTTTTTGCGAATAAACATAATCGGATAGCTTAAATTTAATGTTAAGGAGATAAATATAACGCCTTGTTAGTTTCTGAATTTCCCTTCAAAGAAAAATGAAAAAAAAAGGAAATTTCAGTGACTAACTAGGCATTTTCTGTAAATATTCTTACAGTTTTTCTGATTTGGTGAAGACTATTTATTTATTTTATATTATTTTATTTTTACTTTTTGATTTGATCCAACTGGAAATCCTTTTGTACCTTTTATATATTACTAAGGTAGTAAATTGAATTTTCTTTTTATCCCTTTTGATATGTGAGTTATTTTTTTTTTAATGTTCTTGTTCATGTTTGCACTTCACCCGTTTTATTTTATTTTATTATTATTTTATTTTTTTTTTTCAAGGAATGAATTTATCAAGTATTGTAAAAACAAGCTGCATATTTTCATATGGAACATTATGGTATTGGTAAATTAAGTAAGTGTGTTTAGTTTTATTTGAAGATGGTGATTGGGTATGGTGATATTACTGAGTAGTGATAATGTATGCGTGCTATCTTTATAGGTAATGCAGTGGTTGCCTCACTGAATTACAGAAACCTCAACAAAACAAATTCAGTAAAAACGCACTTCCGCTTGACAGATTTTTTGATGGATACCTTCGTATCTGATTCGATAGTGGACCTAAACGGGAGAATCAAGTTTGAGCTTGCTGCGATCTTTCTCATTTTTGAGATATTTTGTTTTCACATATTAATATTATCATATTAATATTAAAGTCGTCTACTTCTATTAATTGACTCACACAATAAATGGAACCACAATAGCTCCAGCAGTATAGTTCTACGATGGATTTGGCTTTATGGCCACTCTCCTTCTATATCATTCCCATTCGGGGAAATGGACTAGCCACTTCTCTAGAGCGGTATCCCAGCCTCTCACATCACGAATGGCACTCCAACTTTCACTGAAACAAACGTCCTGCAGTTGTGTCCATGGGTTTAACATATCCACACAGGTAAACTTTAGTTTACCAATATTAGATTGGATTGCATTGATCCATGGCGTGGGTCCCACTACAGCCAGTAAGGGGTAGGCACTGCAGCCAGTAGAGGCTTATTGTGCCTACCCCTTCTTAGGTTTAGTATGAGAAACCTCTCTTGTTCATGAGATGGGAACTTTAGTCCAACCAGCTCTTTTTACGCTATTATCTTCTCTGGTCTCAATATGCCAAAGGTCTTACGCATAACTTGGCGGTTGCAACGTAATCGAACAACAGGTGTGAAGCCGTTTCCTCCTTCTCCTGACACAGTCTATACACCAAAGGTTCTGAGCCAATTATCCTTGTGTTGGTGTTTCTTGAACATACCGTGCCTCTCTGGTTTCTTCCTAAGCAGAGGGTCTCTTTAGTTCTGTACTTGCACAGCTTCGACATCATCATCTTCCTGTGTTTGGCTCCTGGACTTAGTTTCCAGATTGTGTCGTACTCCCATCAGAGTCAATATCTGCGCGATGCACATATGTCCTTTGGTTAACCTAGGACAGGTTCTGGCTGTTTCATTACCTCTAATCCTCTCACATACGCCTGCACCCATTCCAGCCGAAATTTATTATATCGGGAAAGTTGTGTCAGGGATTCTCTACATTCCCTAACTAAAGATGAGGTGGTTCTGAAGGCAGCAAGAGCCTTCAGTGCAGCCTGGCTGTCCGAGAATATGAGAATCTCCTTTTTTTTACGGCCCATTTTCAAGTTTTCCTCAGCATAGGCCTTGCAAAAATTTCAGCATGAAATATCGTGGAGTAATGCCAAAAGAACTCTTTATGAGTACCTCCGGCTTCATCCTATATATATCGACCCCAGCACAGCATGTCATCCTGGAGCCATCCGTAAACTAAATGTTCCCAGTCTGACCGCGCCCTGCTCAGCCTTTGGTCCACTCCGCCAAATTCACCAGGAATGCAATATTGAAGCTGCATTTTGGAGAGATACTGTCCCTCCCCTCCCCGTCATGTTGATCATAGTTCCTGGGTCGATCTTATGTATTATGTCCAGTAGCTTATCAATATGATCTCTTAAATTCAGTTTTCTCGGATTTTTCTTTTCTCTTAACAGTAGAAATATGTACTAAATCACTACTTCCCTAAATGCCTATTATTTGGTCGAACCGTATAATGTACTGATATTATGGAAGAAATACCTAAATTCTCAGCTTTCCCAGAATCAGCCTAGAACTAGTTTTTCTGTAAGAATGTTTGAAATAAAAGTGATAGTTTTATATATTATGTCTATAAAATTTAAGAAAAATCTCGTATCTACTTTGGGAAAAATAGCAAAAGAAAACCCATTCTATAAAGATATATTCAACCAGTTTTAGAATAGAAACGGGAAGGGGTGAGCCTCATTCCACTGCGACCTACAAATTGAGATCTGTTGTGGATCCCCTTAAGTTACAGAACAGCCCCCAGCTTTGCCCTCTTAATCAATCCTAGCAAAGCTGAGAGCGGCTCCGTCATGAAGCTTTCAGCTTCGGGGTTGCCCGTCCCCAATTGAAGAAACCTAATCCTCGCCAGGCTGGCGCACTCCCAAAGGATTCGCGCCGGGGTCTCCTCCTCTACGTTGCAGAATCGGCATACCGCACTATCCGCAAGTTGTAGGTAGTGCATGTGTCTATTCAGCCTACAATGCCCTGTTAGTAGACCCACAATTAACCTTATATCCCTTCGGGTTTGGCTTAGTAGGTCTTTGGTGAATTTAGGCAAATGTCTTTTAATGAAGAGCTTTGCCTGCCTCTGTCCTGGTGTTCCCTCCCACCAACGCAGACGCTGATCTTCTATCCACCCCCTGATAGAAGTTTGAATGAGGCTCCTGGACAAGCCGCAGAAGGGTTCGGGGCCTATAAAGGTATCCTGCGAGCCCTCCCTCGCTAGGGCATCCGCCCTCTCATTGCCCAGGAACCCCGCATGTCCCGGCACCCAGGCGAGTGTCAGTTTATTCCGAGTACCCACCTCGGTGAGGGCAAGTAGGCAGTCCCACACCAGTCTTGAGACTATTTGGTGTGAGGAAAGTGCCTTCAGGGCTGCCTGACTGTCGGAGTATATGGCCACTCTTCTACCCACTATCCTTTGCCTTATAATCTCCCTAGCGCAGAGTTGTAACGCCACGACTTCAGCCTGAAAGACCGTGGCGTACTTCCCTAGGCTGGCCTTAATTTTAACTTTAGGCCTGCCCCCGTAGACCCCAGCTCCGACCCCAGTCGGAGTTTTGGATCCATCTGTATACCAGATCGAGTTACCGAACAGGGGTGGGTCGCAGCCCCATTCGCCTCTGCTCGGTATGACATTCAACCAGTTTTAATGACTTATCAATTTTTGTTCAAAATTTCAAATTTTAAAATATTTTGTTTTTCTCTTTATTATGTAAGAAATAGAACTGTAATATTTTGACATTCAACAATTTCCTCTTGACTAAAATCTTCATTTTACACGCAAACATATAGACAATTTGCTAAAAATATTTTTTCTATACCAGGGATCGCAGAAGTGTGATTCCAGTGGTAACTGATATACGGCACTCTCTAATACTCAGAAGTAAAAATTGTTTACGGTATCCAATTGATCGCAGGATATTTGGACTCCACAAAATAAAAATAAAAAAGCCTGCCATTACATGATAGTAATGATTCTTATAGCAGCAAGTAAGAGAAAGTAACAAAAGTTGCGGGGGGGGGGGGGGAATCTAGTGTGAAATACTCAGACGACTTTCACTCTTCACCCTGTTAATACAATAATTGTGAAAAAAATGACAAATTTCTGTAAACTACAAATTTTGCTCATTTGTCCTAAGGTAGATATGGCGGGGAGGGCAAGGGACACGCTCAGTTTACTAACCCAAGAAGGTAGGGAAATGAAGAGTGCGCCACTAACACTGAACAAGCCAATATTTTTGGCATTTAACGCCACAAATTCCTCAAAACTCTCTAAATCAATTTTATTTGTCTTTAATGTTTTAAATAAAATGATAGGACTATATGTGTGTAGTTAACATTCCAAGTTTAAAAATTATAATAATTTTCTAGATTTTAAAAAACTTGAAAACCTAGTCTGTAAAGTCGCACTTCCGGTTAACCGATTTTCTTCAAATTTGGAATTATAACAATGCTTCTAATTCATATTAATATTATATAAGTGGTGCTTTAAATAATAAAATGTTCTTAAATATTTCCATTATTTAATATCATTCACTTTTATTTATTTATTTATTTTTTTTTTTGTTAGCAGAGAGACTTCTCCAAGTCCATGCCGAACACAGCCTCAAGATGAGCCACCCACACAACAGCCTTTACGTCATTCAAGCAGCCGATCCAGACTGGAATCTTCCAGATCTGATATTGCCCTAGCACTAGCTGATAATGATTACTCATCTTCATCTAGGCACTATTTAATACCTCAATCGCAATCGCAACAGGTTTGATATTTTTTTATTCATTTATTTATTTATTTTTAAATATCCCCACATAACAGCTAACTAGATATGTAGAAATGGGGGAACACTTACAAACACCCACCCAGACGTTAGGCGTCGCTTTGAAAGACGTATTTGTGGCCCTGCTGATAGCCCCTGACAGAAGACACAATAGATCTAGCTAGCAGAGAACATGGCTTTATAATCACTCCCTCCTCACAGTAACATACCCAATTAAATATGATCTGTCTAAAACCTATTAATTGTCTAGCTTTTCATGCTCTGCTCTACTGGTTCTTTTTTGCCCCCTCGACTTTAACGGACCTCATATTTCACTCTCTTAAATAACTGTTCACCCAACAGATGGACAGAAGCAGCTGGCTATACCAGCCCCCACCACCGCCAGTGGTCACCGAACAACCAAAATCCCAGTATTATCAAAACCAATACGATAAAGTGTATCCAAAGACGTTGGAATCGCTGGCTGAGAAGGTGAGTGGAGAACAGGTCAGAAAATTCACGCACATTTTTCCAAATTTACTTTTGTTTCTTACTCAATTAATTTTTATTTCTTAATTTTGAATTTTAACTTTTCTCTTTGTATCACTTTTTTTTATGAATGCAGCACGATTGTTTTAGTGAAAATTCTGTTTCTTCTAGTTTCTGGTTTTTCAGTCTTAGTTCGAATAAAATTTCTAGTGTTTTAATTTTTTTCTTTTTAATATATTAAATAAATGTATTTCAGCTTACAATAAGAGATACAAAAAAATTATTAAAAGATTCACTTAATAGCGAATCGTCGTAGAAGAGAACCGTCTGCTGTTCTTCCTTCTACAAACAATCGTATCTAATAGAACATGGTTATAGAAACTTCATTTTTCTTTAGATTGCATGCTTTCGATAAATTTCGAATGTCAGCATGATACTTTAGTTTTTTTTCCCAGCATTTTGTCTTTTGTGCTCTTCTTATCCAACTAATTACTTTTATTTTACAGTTTTTTTGTTACAATGTACATAAAATTACATATTATTACATTGTACATTATAAAAATTTACCATTTCAATATTCTGTACCGTTTAAGAATTTAATTATTATTATTATTATTTTTACTCATTCTTATTGTAGCACAACTTATTACTTTCTCTTGGTGCTGAAAGAGAAAGTATTGCGATTTTGTCAAATTTTCGATATCGAGTTTTCATCGGAAATATCGCGTTTTGGGATCCGCTGAGTACGAAAAAACGGTGTGAAAATGGTGTATATGTATGTGAACGGCATAGCTCAAAAACGAAAAATCCCAGAAAGTTCAAACTTGACATTACTACTATGGGATCCGATAGGAGATTATCTAACAAAACTGCTCCACCGAAAGTACACTTTATTCAATAGATTTTTTTCAGTTTTTACGCAATTTTCTTGAAACTTACTTCATAAACGACAAATTTAAAGAGTTATAACTTTTTTTTTGAAAGATTTCTCCGAGAAATTTCATATAGGGGAGCTTTTTCTGGGGCATGGTGGATTTATGTATTCCTTTAAAAAGCTATATAAGTTTATTATACAATTCTATCGTCTATATAATATAATAGAATTGAAGATGTTGCTGATTGTTGAATTCTGGTGTTTGAAGAAAATCGGTTGCCCGAAATTGCGTTTTTTACTGAACAGTTTTTTCCATCTTGTTGCGATTTTCTCCATACAAACACCAATGGATTTCATTAAATTTCTTACATTAACAATGAATACAGAGACCACTTTTGTTGAAAACTCATTATGCCGAGAAAGTTTATTTAAGTAAGTATGGAAAGATTATGGTTTCCTCAAAAGTCATTATATTAAGTTTAGATTCTCCAATTGACATAAAATTGAAATATAAGTAAATATTGAGTAGAAATTGTAAGTGATGATGAAAATTTTTCAATTACAATTTTGTAAACTGCAGAAAGAGTTGTGTGAGTGTTTTACACCAGATTTTTACTTTCTCTAACTGCTGTTGGAGGAGCCTCTTACTGAGTGGACCACTGTTTTCCAGGCTGAGGTATATGCAATTATTTGTTGTATCTTGGATGGGAGGGTACATAACACTAACTGTTTGTATCTGCTCGAACAGGCAAGCTAAAGCTGAAGGCGCTCAGTTCATTTGTCTTCTCTTCCAGATTGGTGTTAGAATGTTCTAAAAGACTGGAAGAGCTTTCTTCTCTAAAGGATGTGCTTCTAGTCTGGGTACCAGGTCATGTGGGTATTTTTGGGAATGAGGAGGTGGATAGGTTTGCCAGATTAGGAGCCTCTCTATCTTTCATTGGTCCCGAGCCAGTTGTTGGTGTGTCTGTTGGCTGAAATGTCTGTCACGGTTCCAGTCATGGACGGCCTCACAGCCTCATCCTTATGGATGAGTACAGTGGGTTGTCGGCAGTCTAAAATGCTCATTGGGGGTCCAGGCAGGGCTTTCAGTGAAGGTTCCTGGGTCTTTTACGGACCTCCCTCTCACGAAACTGCTTGGTTTCCTCACTGGGCATTGTGGTTTAAGGAGACATTTCTATAAATGGGGCTCATGCCTAACCCCTTTTTTAGAGTCTGTGAGACGGAGGAGGAAACACCCATACATCTCATGACGGATTGTTTGGGCTGAGAGGAGATTAGGTTCAGGTCCTTTGGCCGGAATAGGATATCGGTAGAAGAGCTTAAACTATGTCCTTTCAAGGTTCTGGTCCGATTTGTTCGGACTATGGTAAAACTTAGATGGGTAAAACCCGGGCCTGGACTTTTGTACCAGACGTGGTAGTTGTTATTCTTTTGGGGTAGCTGTATGGGCCCAGGGAGGCTTTGGATAGCTTAGGGTTTTGCCCTCCCCTTTCGTGAATAACAATAATGCTGTTGGAGGAAGTATTGCGATCGTTTCAAATTTTCAATATCGTATTTTCACCGGAAGTACACATTTTGAGGTCCCTTGAATACAAAACAAATAAAAAATTGGGTGTGAAACATTCATACAACTGTTATAATTATAACTAATAAATTTTCAATAAATTTAAAATTTGAAATTATTTGTGCAGTTGGGATTCCAAGTTAGAACCCATAAAACTATGAACCCTATTTTTTAAATTCGCAGTACTGGTTAATCAATTTTCCTGAAACAAGGAATTCTAGTGAGGCATACCTTAGTATTTCATTGGTGGTAGAACCATAAATTACACCAGTAAATTGGTACTTAAAAGAAAGGTCAACATTGTAGTTTCCAGTCACCAATATTTCCCTTTACAATCAACTGTCAATGTTTTAAATAAAAAATTATAGGTCTTGAAAGAGCAATTAGTAAGCAGTTTAAGAAAGAAAAAAAAAATCATTTGATTAATTTTCAAGAAAATCGTGAAATACTGAAAATCAAAAACAAATCAATAAAAACCAGTAAAATGGAATATCAAGTTTGAGATTTTGCGATCACAAAGAAACGCACATACATTTAAGACCATTTGCTAAAAATATTTTTACTTAATCATTGGTCTCACAAAACTGTAGACTGTAAACATTCTGGTTCTGTATTTTAATTTCGAAAAATTTATGGAACCAAAAACTAAATTGACTTAATGGATTGGAAAACAAATATCATAGGCTAATGATTATATTTCCAGAATTGCCAACATTCCGTCAGTTTTGTTTCATAATTTCATTACAAACACAACAGCCTTTACAGTACATAACTAATCCTTGATGATAACCCAACCTACTCTACATTACATGTTCAAATATTTACTAAATTACTAGGTTTCATTATTATTTCATTATACCGCATTTACACTTGCTTTTTTTCTCAGACAGTTCATTTCATTGTAGCTTGCAACTCACTGACAGCTTGTACAGCATTATTACTTTTTAATGTCGATAATTATGTTTGAAATGAATTAAAACTAATTATATGATAGCCATGAAAATGTAAAATATTTATTATATAGGTGCATTCATTCTATCCGGGAGGTTCATCGACCACTCCACGAAGAATGTCCGCCACCACATCATCCAGTTTGTTGTCTTATTATGGAGGTAGCGGCGGAGGTTCCAGGGCTAAAGTTATGCCACGTTCCGGTTCTGATCAACATCTACCTAGGGTGGAATATCTAGACTTCAGTGAGTAATTTGTTTCTGGGTGGGATATGATGCGACTTTTAAGGATCTACTATCTCCCTACAGGGTCCAAGTTGAGGGCAAACTCTTTTTAGTCTAAAGTACCCTAATGTATATCATGACGTTCTAAGATGGCTATATACGCCTCCTATTCCCTATCAATCTCCGAATAATAGCTTGCAGTCTCAAGCGAAATGGACTAGCCATTTCTTCATATATCTTGATCTCTGCAGATATCCCAGTTTAAGAACACGAACAAAACTTATACTGATAGAACCATCCACTGGATTTGAATTTCTCTTTCCCACACACAAATTGTAGCTCCGTTTACACTCATTCTTTACACAGTGTACATTTTATAGATTTGATCCTAAGAACAAACACCGACATCCAAGAGAGCCACAGGTCACCGTGAATTTGACTTTAAGCCCATTAACCCTACAATCTAACACCTAACGTCACAGTTCATTAGGGTATATTGGAAAATCCTTTACCCGCTATAAAATCTGCATGCGTCATCATTTTTGAAGCTCTTTCCCGGAGATATCCTTTTGCCTACGATGCCCCTTGCGGAAAACCTGTTAGCATAAGCTGGTTGTTCTTCTGAGATCTTTTCCTTATAACACTCCATAATTCCTTAGTCTGTCATTAGTCCCGAGAGGGATCTTCAGAAGTTATTTCTAAGCCCTCGTGGAGGAACTTGTTGCTTATCCCATAAAAGGATTTCGATCTTATGGGCCATAGAACCTCATGTATTATACAGACAGAAATACGTTCAAACCTGGAATATCATGAGAGATTTTTATGAGTGAAATCTACAGATTCTTTCAAATTCTTGACTTTTTTTAATAGAATCGAGTATAGATCGAAGTACCAGCGGGAGTGGAAGCGGTGGAGGCAGTCAGAGAAGGAATTACAGGACGAGTGGCCTTCCATTGTACAGCAGTAGTGTAACCAGACAGAGATCTGTAGATTACAGTTCGGATACTGAAGTTACATCAAGACCTTCGTATTACTATTACAGGCATCAATATACAAGTAAGTGAAAATATTTAATTTTTAAAGATAGTTTTTATGCTTATCCTATCTCTAAATTTACATCTTGATTATGTATCCGCCATCTATACATGAAATTAGAAAAAAGACATAGATCTCGCTGACTTCTCTCCCAACCCCTCATTCAGTGATCTATTGCCATAAAACTTAGAGCTCTGGTTCTTGACTTGCGCAATTAGCCTCTGATATCGTCGTTATTCACATTTTTATTTCACATGAGGCTTCCTTATCAAGGACAGTAAACATTCACCTTTACCATTTCAATAAATTATTGCCAGTGGGGCAGACACTAAAGTTTAGAATCGGTCATATTATTTGTGTTGTTTTTCTTGTCAATAAGACTGGTTTTCATTTCTTTCATCTCATCATAAATGTTTGAGTCAATTCGTTTCTATCTTATCATAATTTACGAGTGAAACGATTGGTCTATTTTAGTGTTAAATACTTGGAATTGACCCATTTTAAATAAATATACACAAAATCACATTAATAACAGGCAATGTTCATTCTATAATAACTATGCATTAACGTGGGTAAACATAAGCTCTGGTTGCAGTTGTCCCAAGCTAAGGGTATTTCTACAAAGGTTATGTGTGTTTAGGGTAACAGTATACAATAAAAACAGGATACCAACAATGGGAACTTCATCTAGTTTTGAAATGAAACAAATTGTGATTTAGATGGTACAGCTGGGCAAAGTGTGGTCAGTTCTGGTCTGGATGGTGCACATACTAGGATATCTTCATTAAGATCAAACTCCTTGCCAAGAGATACAAGACAACCAAGAACTCATGTACCAACTTTACCTACACACAGGTAAAAACAAAAAAAAGGTCTACAATAGTTGATGGCCACATTACAATAAAGAAAATTGCAAGATTTATATGGCCATTAACGTTAATTCTATAACATTTCAATTATTTTTGCAGAGGGTCTACTCTAAGATTGGAAAGAGACCCGTCTCATTCTTTACTTCCCAGCACTGTATCATCACTTGTAGATCAGGACGATGATGGAGCACTTTCTGCACCTGAAATGACAATTACTAGAAAACATAGAGGTCAGTTGTGAATGTTTAGATTTCTGGATCGGAATAATGTAATAATACAAATTGTATGGATGTTGTTAATGAATCAGCCCTGAATTGTCACCGGAAATACATAAATTTTTACCCATTGCTTCCTAAGCAATGGCATAAATAGAATTTGTAGGCTTCCCTGCAAATCATACTTGGGACACCATAATAAAAAAAAACGCTATTATTATTCATGTTTATTTTTATTCAATCAATACATACATACAGGCTCACATTATCTATTCATACTTCTCATATTTTTATTAGCAAAATCAGAAATTAAATCATTCATAGCAGTTAATGGACTCATTTTCAACTGCCAATGAAGATAGAAATTTCAATTGTTCTTCCTTTATACTATTTCTGATATAATATTTTATTAATTTTAGTTTGAATGAACGTCCTGCAGATACTATTGTTTCCAGCATAGTTGAATACAGTAATGCCGTAATTACTTCTGGAAAATTACCGTCCATAAATGGATACATATTTAACCAATAGTAAATCTGCAAATTGTTTAATAGTATCTTTTCTGATTTAAATAACGTTTTTAAATTTAATTTAATTAAATAATTAACTAGCATGTAGTAACGGTACGTATTTTTAAATGGTTTCAAAGAACGAAATGTTACCCATATAATAATGAATCTTCCAATATATAGAAATAATATTATCCACAAAACGTTCCATATCATCGTCATGGACGACGGATGAGAATCCGGAACCGGTCAAGAACAACAAAAATAAGCGTACCACCACGGATAAAATCCCAGCATTGCGAACCCACTCATATTATAAATATCAGTATGTTATTATATTATAACATATCATATATGTTCCATATCAGTTGGGGATATGCATCAATTTCTCTATTAGATGAACTACCGGCCCTACTCATCTACAATTCCTGATGCATCATGTTTCCTTGGATTAGATCAACCAAGCCTTGTACATCTATACTGATTCTTTATTAGCTGTGTACCTATACTTCATATTCTTCTTTACTTCTTGTCCTGCCCCCAAGCGGTAAATATGTTATAGGTAACATTTGTCCTAAAACCCAATACAACAATTTATAAGAAACCCAATACAACAAACAATTTTATTTATTAGATAGTTAGAAAAATGTCATTTTTATTGACTGCTTTTATAATGAATTTAGGTCGACTTGTATCATCTCCAAGTGTATTCACGTCTGATGAATACAGAGCTTGGCTAACACGAGCTCCTTCATCATCAGCCATCTACCAGTCATCAACGCTGAGAGGTGGCCCGTCATTATTGGCGCAAAGAGCTTCTCAGAGATTGGCTTTCTCCTCTGAAAATCTTCCACAAAGGACGAGACAGGTGAATAGTAGATTTAATTTGTTTTTTAAATAGTTCTGTTTTTTTTTTTAAGTTGTAACCAATTTTGCAACACTTGATTTTGTTTTACCAATAACTGAAACATAATTTTTCCCTTCTGTTTTCACAGTCAGAACTTTTGTACTCAACATATAGACCTGGCCAGCTAGCAGCAATGGGACCTCTTGTTCCGCCATCAAGCAGTACTGGCCACCTGAAATCCTCCACATTAGACAGACATTCCTTGTTAGATCGGCACAGTAGCACATTGGATCGTCATTTGGAAAGGCATTCGTCCACGTTAGACCGGCACAGCACAGCACTGGATCGTCACAGTTCCACACTTGATCGTCATAGTACATTGGATAGACATACTTCCACTTTAGATCGGCACACAACTTTAGATCGACATACTTCTACACTAGATCGTCATGCTTCCACTATTGACCGGCATGCGTCCACTCTTGACCGGCATACGTCCACTCTGGACCGACATACTTCAACACTGGACAGGCATAGTTCCACATTGGATCGTCACAGTTCCACACTGGATAGGCATTCAACATCGTTGACTTCACGGTCGGCATCATTGAGGCGGATGCATAATCTGTTGGAATTAGAGGCGAAATCAATGGGGAAGGGTACTAGTCCAAGTAGTGGCGTGCTAACTGATGGCACTGCTGGTACTACGAAGCAGTCTAGGCATCCTTCCTCATCTTCAGTACTTCATATAAATCCTGCAGGTATATACCCACCCATTGAAAACAAAATTGAAATTATAGTTCTTTAGACTAGCTAAATTCATTTACTAAATTCACTTACGAATATACTTACTTTGTAGAGTTCCTTAAATACAAACAACAGACTGCTTTGAACCGATCTGGCAATACTCAATTGGAAGTCAGCGGCCTATTGTGGCTACATCTATTGTCAGGAAGAGGCCTGCGGACATCGTCCAGTCAACAGGTTTCAAGTGCCAATCTTGGTAGGTTAAAGAGTTTTAGATTTTACAGAATTACTATTTCTATTAGTCCATCCCAGAGCAGATGTTTCCAGCGGTAGGATCCCATTCAACATCTCGAGACACTGTTGGGGATATCTCCACTTAATATTCTGAACCTGTTCCTGAACTCCACTTAATATTCCCTGTTCATAATTTAATTCGTATGTTTAAGTGTGACACAAGATCTTCACGATCTGTTAATATGATCTTTCCGTTATTCTAAATAACTTTCCTCACACAGATAGAGCGGAATCCGATATACAGCCGTAGTGATAAAAATTGCATTGTTTATAGTAATCATTGATGAATGAAATCATTTATTGCTATAAATATTTAACATTGGTTTGTATTTTAATTTTTATCTTTTTAATTTATTTTCTATTTTGGGAATTTTATTTGTTGTTTAAAGGCAACTAAACCCTGACAGTGCGAAACGACCAAGAGAGTATGTCTGTCTTAATAAGATTGTATATTTTATTATTATTATTAAGCTTTATTGCAAAAAAATGTAGGTACAATCTGGCGAAAATAAATAAATTTTGTTTATATTAATAAAAATAAAGACTTTATTATTATTACTAGTAATAGTAATAAAATGATGGGTTAAAGAGTGTAACATATTTACAAGTATAGGAAAATATCTTAGCAAAAGAGGTAGGGCGACAGAAGGCGATGAAGGTAGATGTGACAAGGAAGGGGTTGTAAAACCGAATGTACTGCGAGCTGAAGATATATTGTGGCGCCTTAGGTTCCAATGTTTGTAAAATAAAGTACTCACCTGTAAATGTTACAGTGAGGTGAATGTGTGCGATGGTGAACCAGAGTTATGCCTATATGGGTTTGGGTGTGCTAAACCCATAAATAGTTGCGCGCATCAGATATCTCTACGGGTCCTAGTTATTGTGTGAATTCTGAGAGTAACCCAGAAGAACACCAGTAACCCTGAAGAAGAGAAACCATACGACATCTGCAGGTTTCTCATAAAATCCATAGTATAAAAGTTGACGTTGCATATCTAGACTAAATAAGTAAAATTAAGTGCATTATTGCTTTAGTGTTCGAATTCTCAACAAAGTTTCAAAAGAATTAATTCTGCGTTGCAATCAGTGTTACAATGATACAGCTATGTTCTTCGCTCTAAAGCATTAGGATCCATTACACCAGTTTTAAAAACTGTATTCGCCATTCAACATCAGTTGAATATTCTGGGTTCATTATGCTAACTTTATTTTTTTACACAAATAATATTTGTTATATCCAAATGTTCACAAAGTATAATTAAAAAAAAAAATTCTCAACATTTCTAACTCCTTTTTTTTGTCATTACAGGCGGAGGTTCTTCAGTAGTACGAGATCTTTATTGCGTCCTAGAATGTGATGGAGTTCATAAAGCAAGAACTGTTGTCCGAACTGCGGATCTAGTTTTCGATTGGGATGAAACATTCGAATTAGATTTAGTATCGAATACAGAACTAGATTTCCTCATTTATTCCTGGGATCCTCAATATAGGCACAAACTTTGCTATAAGGTTATTAAAAAAATGTGTTATCTTAATCTTTCATTGTCGGCTTATTTCCAATATTTTTAAATAATATACTATTAGCCAGGGAAATAGTTATAAGAAATGGTAAGGTGTCTTTTCTTATTTTTTACCAGGGTTCAGTGCAGCTAGCCGCTCTCCTGCAAGAATCGCCTGTACATCAGTTAGCAGTGAAAATCGAGCCACGAGGCACTTTGTACATGAGACTGCATCATACGACAGCAATACAAACTTATCTGCGCAAACCCAAACAGCCTGTTTTGCCAAGAGGAAGAATGCAAGGTGCTTGCTTTAATTACTATTTAATTTTTCCTAAAGCACAATTCTTAGCATTTTTATTAACAAATTTTCTTAAAAATTGATATTTTTATTGAATGTTTATTTCTTTAACTTCCCACTAGATAATTGTACAGTAGTTTATACTGAAATGGCATTATAGAGTGAAGCCTATAACCTCAAATTTCCCAAGAATAATTGATATCACATCCCTTGATTTTAATTAAATGTGATTAACCAATATGCGAAGTTTAAAGGAAAATCGTTGGAATCATTTTCGAGAAAATCAGGAAAAAACTGTTAGTAAATTTGCACTGGTGTTTGACGAATGTTTGAGAGAAACCCTGTTTTGGATCTCATGGGCATTCTTGAACGGAATAACAAATCTGAGTTCCGCCGTTCTTTTTTTAAATTGTTCACACACCCCCAACAAACAGACATTTACTTTCACTTCCTGCTGTAAGACGAATTTGATGAGGCCTTATATTAAGGAAAAAAATGTTCTTAGAGAATCGCCCTGATGTGTGTTGGAGAGAGTCAAATTTAAAAAAAAAAATTTGGTGTGAAACACTCACACAACTTTCTCTTACACCAGTTCTCAAAATTATAATTGACAAATGTTATAGTTAGTGTACCAAATTTGATGAAATTCGTCGAAAACTGAAAAAACTGTTCAGTAAAAGCGCACTTTCGGTTTACTAATTTTTTTGAAACTTGGAATTTTGGCCATCTATTTATTTCTAATTTGTTTTGTTTGGATGATAGAATTGCAAATCAACTATGGTAGCATTTAAAAGAAAAACATAACCCTTCCCTAAAAGTGCCCTTAAATGAATGTTCCTAGAGAAATGTTTTAAGTAAAAGTTGTAGATCTTTGTATGCGTAGTTTATATAAGACGTTTCAAGAAAATCATCGGAGCCATTTTTGAGAAAATCGCGAAAAAGTGAAAAAACCATTTAGTAAAGTGGTAAAGTAAACGCACTTCCGGTTATGCGATTTATTTCAAACTTGCGACTTATTTCAACAATATAATTAACATTATTGAAAATTAATAACGCTCATTTAATTCTAATTAACATTATTTAGATGAGCGAATTGTCCAATAAACTGAAATAGCACTTTAGATGAAAACCTAACCCCACCCCT
Source organism: Triatoma infestans (assembly GCA_011037195.1). Lineage (NCBI taxonomy): Eukaryota > Metazoa > Arthropoda > Insecta > Hemiptera > Reduviidae > Triatoma > Triatoma infestans. The sequence continues at coordinate 177,761 of JAAEAF010000056.1, forward strand.
CCCTCAAAAGTGCCGTTAAATGAATTTTCCCAGAGAAATGTTTGAAATAAAAGTTGTAGCTCTTTTGTATGTGTGTTGATGCGTAATAAGTTTGAAGAAAATTGTCGGAGCCATTTCTGAGAAAATCGCAAAAAAACAAAAAAAAAACTAGTAAAGTGGTACTTCCGGTTGTGGAATTTTGACAGATAACGTACTGTCAGATCCCATGGTGATACCTAAACGGAATATCAAGTTTGAATTTTGTACGATTTTTCGTTTTTGAGCTATGCTGTTCACATACATACACACACACACACATATACACCATTTGCTAAAAACCACTTTTTTGGATTCAGGGGACCTCAAAACGGATATTTCCGGTGAAAACTCAATATCGAAAATTTGACACGATTACAATACTTCCTCTTAAGTAATATATATTACACTTGATATTTCGTTTAGATATCGCCATCGCTTACGATACAACGATTTAAGTGAAAATCTGTTATCCCGGCAATGCGTTATGATATATGGCTATTTTTAATTTTTCACGATTTTTCCGAAAATGACTTGAGGTTTTCCCTTAAGCTGGGCTTAATAACTACACAGAAAGCCAATCAATTTTAGTTAATTATCTTCTTTCAGCACAATTTTTTTTTTTTTTTTGGACATTTCTGGGGAAGCTGCAATTTAAGTTTTCTTTTAAAGTGAAAAATCAGCTCAATGAAAATTTGAAGAAAATTGGTTAACCGAAATAAACGATTTTTTCTTGAAAATGAAATGCAGGCATTTTTATTAGAAATATTTTTTCCAGAAACTTGATTTTTTGGTATGTGAAATACTGGGGAATCGGTGAGTAAACATTTAGCAAACATTCCAAATTTGAAGAAAATTGCAATTATTGTAAGAAAATGTCCTCTTGAGTTCATACCAAAATAAAACAATAGAAAAGCTTAGTAAGAAATGTTTGTTTTTTTCATCTAATCCACTGGCGATCCTCAATATTCTGAACCAAATATATATTTACGAGTAATATAAACATCTCTATGCTTAATAACTATGGCAATCACAATTCTGAATAAATTTAAAAGGAATTATATACTTGTTTTTCAGGTATTTTCGGTACTGACATTGAAACAGTTGTAAATCGAGAAAGTATTGCTTCGGAATTAATGAAAGGCGATGCGTTTAGCATACCTACTATTGTAAGAAGATGTGTAGAGGAAGTGGAAAGGCGAGGTTTAGATATTATAGGTAAATTGTTACATATAACAAACATCTTTATTTTCCAAAGTTTGTTGAAAATGATTTAGAACAGTTTTAAAATTAAATATAGTAAAAATGAATACTTAAAAAAAAACAAAAATGTTTTAGGTTTGTATAGGTTATGTGGGTCGGCTACCAAGAAAAGAATACTACGTGAAGCTTTTGAACGTAATGCACGAACAGTAGATCTTTCGTCGGATAATGTACCCGATATTAATGTCATCACAGGTAAGTTGTTATTATTATTCCAGCGTTTACATATTGTAACCATTTCATGCAAATGATACAAGATACAAAATGCTAGATGCTGGTATGTTGTGCGTTCTACCAACCCTAATGATACTTAATGTATAAAATATGCGTTCTACTCTTGTAAGTATAACCTTTCCAAAGTAAGGCCTTCAGTAATCTGTTAAGGGGCCCATACACTATGCAACTTGTTGTAAACCAGGTTGTACAACTTGAAATGGTAGGAGCCCATACACTATGCGACGGTTTCAACAACTGTTGTACAAACTTCAGTAAGCTACTAGTGCAAGTTCATGTCGAATATATGTTCATATTCTATAAATTATATATAAGTAAAATTATAAAAAATGTCTGAAGAAACTCAAGCAGTAATCCTATGTTCCATAGTAATTGATTTGTGCTTTGAAAAACAAAAACGAAAGAAAAAGAAAGAGTGGGTTAAAGATTGGCTAACTAAACGACCCAAATATACCCACATGAATTTATTAAAAATAAAGTAATGCCTTTTTTTTCAGGCGGGCTTAACGTCCAACTACCAAATTAGGTGTCGCGGACGGGGGGCGGAAGCACCTACTTTACTATTAACATTTTTTAAACAAATATAAAATTTAGCAGTTATACGCTGGACTCGAACTGGGGTCCTCCCACTTACATGAATTTATTAATGGAAATGAAATGTTCATCACCAGCAGACTATAAAATTTTGCGGCTGGATGACAATGCTAACCAGGAACTTCTTTACACATAAAAGATATTAATTTTATGTGAATTATTTTAATGCACATTATATACTTTTTATTTTATTTTCGTTTTTTATTTTTTTCTCCATTTATTTTATTAATTGTTATTTATATATATATCTATTTTATTATCTCGTTTTAATGAATTGATTAAGTATGCTTATGGAGAAGGTTGTACTGTATTAGGTTATTACTATTCTGTCTTTGTCATCAACTAATATTGGAAGTAAAATTGTACAACAGGCCCATACACGTCCAAACATGTTCTACAACAATAAGCCACGCCCACAAAAAATCTACTCGTTTTTTATTTTATCCAACCGTTTGTGCAGCCTGGAAATATGACATGCAACCTGCCCATACACCTTCCAAAATTTTATACAACCAACCAAGTTGTACAACAAATTGCATAATGAATGGGCCCCTTTATAGGGGGGGTTCCGCCTCTCCGTACCTGTGGTCTCCCGAAAAAATTCTCAGCCGGTCATATTCGAAAATAAGTGGATCACTGTTCTATTTTAGCGCGTTACTGTCACGTCCATAAGTAAAGTTCAACCCTGATAATAAATGTTTTGGGACTAATAGTTACAATTGTAATTTTGGGGTAACATGACGGTAGAGTGCATACTGTCCAGAATCATGAGGGTAGAGCAATGCCTGCTCTAGGGGCGGGCAACCCGGACATTTGTCCGAGGCGCCAAAATTAAGGGGCGCCATTTTGGCTGTAAGTGTGAGAGAGAAATATTGATGTGTTAAATACTCAATAATAGAAAATTTCGATTCATATCGATTTTTTCGTTCGCTAAAAATTTACAGTACGTAGCGTATTTATATTGTTTATATCTAAAAGCTAAAAATATTTACACTATTATTAAGAAATTAACGCAGAATTTGTAAAGGACGATGTTTGAAATTCTTTGAACATGCATATACTTCTCTGAACAGTATAGCATAGCTCGCGAGCAGAGCACTGCTTCAGCTTGTGTTTGAACATGCATAGACTTGCTATCCATATTCCATTTGTGTCCGTTCTATTAAATACCTAGGAGCTTCTACAGCTCACTGTCCGGTGATGGACAGTGTTGTCTGTAACGAGAGAACACTGTCCGGAGGCCGGCAGTGCACTGAGAAGGCTCTGGGCGCCAATAGCCATAGTTGTTGACGCGCCTTAAATTAAATAAAAATTAGTTGGCACACAAGTTTTTATTTTTAAAACTTGATTCGATGTTTCGGACACCTTTGGTGTCCTTCCTCAGGAACTACATAAACAAAAAATACAGAAAATTGTATGATAAAAATTAGAACATTTCACGATTAAACAATATTAAAAAGATATGAAACCTGTTAAGGACGAATGGAGAGTTAAATATTGGACGAGGTTTGGTTATGGAGTAAGATATGCTTGCAAAGAAAACAGAGAAGGGAAAATTTACAAGTTGGGAAGTATAAAGGGTGATAGAAATGAAAAACAAATCAATTAAAAAAGGAAGAACTCCATCAACTACAAAAAAGACAAGGACGTCATTCCTCTTCTTACAACATCCCCCCCCCCCCCACACTAAATTACACATACCAACTTTCTACACTTTCCATTCATTTTCTTGTTTATTTATATTTCTTCATTTCTCTTATAATTACTAATTGATTTGTTTTTCGTTTCTATCACTCTTTATACTTCCCAACTTAGATTTATGTACTCAAGACATAATATGCAGCTACAAACCAAACCAGATTATTGACACGCATAATATTGATTTTTTTTTTAATATATCAATAAAAAAGAGGAATTTAATATCTTTATTTAAATTTCATAACTGTAACAATTTTGCAGGAGTATTAAAGGATTATTTAAGAGAACTTCCAGAACCAATAGTGACCAAATGTCTGTACGAAATGTTGGCTGATGCTGTATCAGTTTGTCTTCCCGACGACCCACAAGGAAATGCATCCTTGATCTTCTCAATTCTTGACTGTTTACCACATGTGAATAGGGTTAGTGTTGATTTTACTTTTATATATTGATATACGAGTATCATGTTGAATTTTCATTTAAGAAATTGAAGTTGCTCTCTTTAGATAACAGGAACAGTGCCCATCACCGAATAAAGAGCTGCGATGCTATAAAAGCTCCCAGGGCGAAAAAAAAGCAGTACCTGCATGGTCTCCACATTCCAATCCAGCAGCTACAAACCTCTGAGTTAATCCTATTAGTGGTAGTAACATCTTCTTTCCCGAAGCCTATATATCGCTCACGTTTTTATCGCTTAAGCAGTATGAGCTTCTTATCTAACTGTATACATTTTCCCCACTGCATATTTCTCTTTACAAAAGCTGCCTTTAGTCCCTCTTCCCATGTTTCTTAAGGACCTCCCTCGAGATCTTATCTGTTCTTTGCTTTTTAAGAAAAAAAATCGTGTACTATTTCAGGTCGAATGTCCATATCACGACAGTTCTCCTCTGCGAACGCATTTTCTGCTAGTCTTTGGTCCAGCGACGGTGCTTCTGAGATTCATTTGGGATTTTCTTTCATTTTTTTCCTCATCAAAATTACATATTCATTGCTTGTTGAGCACTTTATTGTACCATTTTACTGAAAGCTTTATTTTCCCAGTTTTTCCGTGTATTTGGAGAAGACTGCTCTAACAATTTTCTTTGCACTCTGTTCTTATACCTTCACTTTCTTCATTGTTAAACAAAACGCTTTTGTTTACTCTTTTTCCAGGAAAAGTTGTTTTTTGGGAAGATCTATGTCGTTGAGTGTTTTTCTAAAGTATATTGCTATGTATTGTTTTATCGCAACTACTCGACAGCATTAGAATGTGTTTGTTGTAGAATATATTTCTTCTAAGAGCGAAAAATAATCCCTTCCAAGTTCATTGAATTTGTACTCTTTTTTTTTTAAGAAAAGCAGCAAGGGGAAGTTTTACTTGATGATCGTGTCAAATTTTCATGTTTTTTGAGGTGAATCGAATACGAAAAAAAGTTTTTAGCAAAATCTGTTCAATCCTTTGTGCGACTTTGCTGAATGGTGTTTTCTGTTTTTCTCAATTTGCTCTAAAACAGCTCTAATAATTTTCTTCTACTGTCTATGTACATATTATAGTCCTGCCACTTTTATTTGAAACTTTTTTCTGAATAAATTGATTTGAGGATACTTCTAGACAAGCTGAGACGCTATGCTATCCTAGTGCCTCATTTACTGTGTATCCTGCAATTATTATTGGAATTAAGAATTTCTAAACATATTTATTGAAAATCCTAACTTTTAAGAAAAATTTTGTCAATCATTACTTTTGGAAAATTAATTTCATGAACATCAACATTGTTTATACTGTTGCAGTGTACATTTATATATTTGATGAATCATTTGGCATTGGTCGCTTCACAAACCGAACGGAACAAGATGTCCACACAAAGTCTTGCTACGTGTTTTGCACCAGTATTGGTACTACATTCAGATAGTGAAACAAAACAATTAGATTTCCATGGCCCAATATCTGTCATTAAATATCTATTGGATATATGGCCATTAGCAACGCCTACATCAGGTAAAATATTATAATGACATTATTACTATTATTAATTTTTTGTTTATTTTATTTTACACATTTTTTTATTTTATGTGATTGTTGCCTGTTTGTCTGTTTTCTGGATGTGAATAAAATTTAAAATAAAAACAAATAAATTAAAAATAAACCTACATAAAAAGTCTTATTTGCTAGAGAGGGGTCTCCTTGCTGATCTTGCAACATTCACTTTTTGGTTCTTATTTGAATTTCACAGAGGACTGTCGAGGTAAATTGTCGAAAGGATAAAACTCTCCTCTCCAATTCATACATCTTCAATACTTTAAGTATACCAACTTAACATTTTTCATTCTTAAAATCATTTCCTTTTTTTTAAAGGCCACCAACACCATATAACCTTCGATCATATACAGTAGATTTCTCTAAACTTTTTTTTTTCTTGACACGTCAACATGTCCACAGTATTGACAACTGGAGTCTTCTCAGTGCAATGTCGGCTTTCGCGCGGCGGAGGGGCTGCAGTGTTTTCTCATTTTACGGACAACACTGATAGTCCGTTCATCGCGGGAACAATGTGCTGAGCTCCTAGTGCACTCCTAGTGCTGTGAAAAATCTAAGTGAGCAGCGCTAGCTGGGCTTGAAATTGGAGTCTTCGCATTCCAGGCTAGCACGCTGCCATTGAGCTGATCCTGTCCTTAGTAACTGGCTTTCTTTCTTTCAATTATATTAATAATAATACTAAAAAAGCTTGCAATTAATATAGATTACTATGTCATTACGCTAAACATAAGCCTAAATCAGAATAGCTTTAATTGGCCAATTGCATGCTGGCGAAGTTGACATTTTCTACTGTTCCACCCTACATTCGTACGTCTCCTAATTAGGGAAGAAGTCCTCTTCATGATTCTATTGTTAAATTGAGTTCAATCGAGAAAGAAACAGCAAGGTTGTCTTATTCCACTCACCTACACAGACAAATTACACTGAAAAAATATTTGATTTTTATATATTTTTTAATGTAATCATTTAATTTTAGTATCGAAATTAATGTTTTAGTCTTTAGGTTTGTAATGACTTAGAACGTGTTAGTAGTTGCGAGCTAGAGATGTTCTTAACAAAATTTCCAATAAGTAGTTCAATAAACTATTTAAATAAGGTAGCATATTTTTAAGAATATTTGTATTCAAATTAGATAAATTATATTGCTTAAATGAACAAAAATTTAGGAATGAATATACCAATTTTCAATGAAGCTCAATTGAAATTTAATAAAAGAAAACTAAATTTTTGCATTACAACCAAAGCCTGCAAGACAGCAAAGTTTGACGACGATGTTCCCGTCGCCCGTTCGGTTCTGGCCTCGCTACCAGGTTTCCAGGTTCGCTACTAACTATGACTTCCACTAATGCAGATGAACAAACGGTCAGCACTGTTAGAACCCTCTTTGCTGACTTCACGCACCAAAGGCAAATGCTATAATCAATGCCGGGCATGTAATTTAGTAATAGAATTAAAAACGAATCCAAGAATCCAATCATTCATGGAATTGATGTGGAAAGAGCTTAAGTAGCCGAAACCACTGTGAAAGAGAAAATCTATTGTGCGTATTATCACGTGGTGTCTAGGAATGTAAATTATATGTAATAGTAACTAATTTCTATACCAAAGAGGAAATTGGAATGACTACATTTTTAGGGATATCTAAGTCAACCAGCATAAAAATTGCTCGACATCTCCTAACTCAATAACTATACTTAGGGTTTACAGCTTGTTTATAAAGTGAGTGCAAATTGAGCTACACAAATACATTCACGTAGGGATACTTCCGTCACTGCTGATTTTGGCTTTGTAGCTCTCCCTTTGTCTAAATTCGTACGTTTAAACATAATTTGGCCACATATACGAGGTAGAATAAATTCAAAGATGTAGAACTTAATGACCTATAACTAAATCAGCTTTCTTAGTTCAAAAAAGACCAGCCATACGGGTTTTGGCGATCTGTTGTTTTCCCTTTCAAAATTATGAGCTATTTATTAACTGTTGAACATGTTTATTTTCCCTGCTTTTTTAACAAACTTCGTTTTCTGTCAAAAAAAAAAAAGCAGTACAGCAGTTTACACGCAATGAGATGTCTTAATATTTAGCATTTATAGTTCGAAAATATTGAATGAAAAGAGCTTCGTAGTTGTTTTCCAATGCAAAACATTCCAAAAGGAGTTAAAAAAATGAACATTTTTTTAATTATGATATTTATATATATATAATTTTTAAATAAATTAATACACAGTATCATTAACAGAAATAAAGATGTCCAACGACTTTTTGACAGTTCTGGACACGGTATAGTTTGTTCTGTTAACAAAGTGTAAATACATTTTGTACAAAAAAAATTGGGCATGATTTTTTTTTAAGTTGTTTATAGGTTAATTCACATGAAACAGCTGATAAATTATAGAATATGCATTTACTATAGTTAAAGAATTATAACCAGGTGGAATTAGACAACTTGATTTATTCAAACTATAACAGTATTTCTTTCATTTTATTTATTTATTTTTTTTACTGTAAATTAATGCTTAGAGTGAGCATAAGTGCTTGAATTTTTTGGCGCATGTAAAAAAAAAGTGCTTGTGTACAAAAAAAAAAAGAAAATAATAAATTAAAATAGTAATAATCAGCTGATCGCTAAGGAGGCGCCCCCCCTTAATGAGCAAGTTCTTCAATATTTAATTGATGTTTAGTAGCTACAAATATTTTTTATTTTCTCATTTTTTTTTTTTTTTGTTTTTACACAAAATACCTTTTTTATAATTTCTATTTAATAATACTCACCTTAGAAGTAATGTTGAATTTTATGTGCAAATAAAAAAACAAAATAAATAAATTGATAAAGTTTTAAGTTGGCAGTATCTTCTATAGAAAGAAAGAAATGTTAAGTTTTAGTTACAAAGAAACTAATGCAGTTATTTGTGTGTTTTGATTGTTTAATGGAGTGTAGAATTTAATAAAATTGCAATTTTTAAGATAATCTTGTTTTAAAGATAATCTTTCCAAGTACAATTTCTCAAAGAAAAATTCTATTTCCAAGAAAAATTTCTGTGTAATTTTTTTTTTCATTTTTTTTTTTTTTGCCTGCCAGCTCCGAATAATTTATTTTTAATCGCCAATTCTTTTTTAACATTTTATGTTCATTTATTACGCATTGCAAAGCGCTTTTTGAAAGATGGCAAAGATCAGCACCTTTAATTCAACATTGTATCTAAGTAAGTAACTTTCCTATTGTAGTAGCTCTGTTCACTTATATTTTGAAAAGAAAAAAATGAAAACTCCTAAAAATTGAGTCCTAGTTAGCCTGCACACTTACTTTACAGAATTTTCCATTATAAAAATATATTCTATTTGCAGTCTACTTTGGAAGTATTGGATCGTAAAAATGGTAAGTTTGGGGCTCTATTACTTGATCAGAAAAAAAAGAACCTAACAAAACTAAAAAAAAATAAATAAATAAAGTACTAATATAAAACCGTATTTTATTTCCTATACCACAAAGAAATTGTCATACCCTTCGCCCACCATGAAACCAAAATTTGCGTGTAGCCTCCCTCTTACAAAACTTATGTACAGTTTCATCCGAAGAGCCCCCTGTTGTTTGCTTTATTGTTTTACCTTAAAAAGAAAAAAAAGTATACAAGCAAAAACCCTTTTTTTTTGTCAAAATTTTGTTTGTACATATATGTTGCGGTTAAATAGTAAAACTTCATGTGTATTTAATAGAAACCTTTTTCGAAACCCTCTGTTGATTTTTTGTTTTTCAGTCATTTGTAACACTGGAAAAGCCTGTTTTTGTTTGTTTGTGTTTTCTTTTCTTTTTTACCATGAATCTCAAAAAATTTGGAATATTCTTTAAAAAAAATCGTCGTGAAAGAATTGGTCGCCCCCCAAACTCCCACTGTTTTATATGTGTTTATAAATTTAAAAATAATTATGTAGACTTCAATAGAATATATAATATTTTTTTTTCTCTCTCTCTCTCTCTCTAACTCTCTATCTCCTTTAAAAAATACATTTCTATGTTCTCATGCTTTTGTATTTATTATCCGTACCATTGTGTTCATCATAGCATCTAAAGGACCCTAGGATAACCCTGAGTGTTTGTCCCTGTACCATTTGAATATTCTCTAAACCTTTGTATATATTTCGCACCCTTTCGATCAAATACCCGCACATTACGCCCAACTCATCATTATTCTTCGTTTTTTTGCACCTGTGTTTTTCATTTTTCCAAAAAAAAAATGCACTTTCACATTAGTTTTCTTTTTTTTTTTAAATGAACAAGATCAATATGAAATTATTAATGTATTTCGAATGCTTTGTGTTTGTTGAATGTCTAGTGTTTAATTAACTGCTGTCGATTGAAGCTGGTGTGCGTATTGACTATCTTATGGATATAACACTATCGATTATATATTGTAATAAACTTATGTCTTTTACTGTTTCAGTAAATATAAGAAACCAAACTAATGTTAACTCTGGCGGGGGGGGTGTTATCCAAATGGATCATATAATTTGAAGCGTTTTTTGGAGTTACGCTGTCCACACACATTCACGTACTCAGAATTTTTTTCGAATTCAGGGTACTTCAAAACATGTCTATCCGGTGATATTTCAGTTTCGACAATTTGACAATTGCAAAGTAAAAAAAAATCTAACTGTTGTGAAAATTCACACGACTTCCTCTTAGAAGAAAGAGAGAGACGCACTCTCTTCTGTCTTCACCCCCCCCCCAACTAAAAACTTGCAAAGGCAGTTAAAAATTAAGCCTAATATATAGATTTCGTAAAGTCCTTGTTCCGGAATGGACCAATATTTTCCAGGCTGAGGTTTATGCTATTTGATGATTTTGGAATGAGAGGGTATGTAACACTAGCTTAAAAGGTATTTGTATCTGCTCGGATAGTCAAGCTGCGTTGAAGGCACTGACTTTATGTGTCTTCACTTCCAGGTTGGTACTAGAATTTTAAAAGAAAAGCTTTCTTCTTTAGTTTGGGTACCAGGTCACATAGGAATTTTTGGGAATGAGGAGGTGGATAGGATTGCCTCTCTTCCTATCATTGGTCCCGAGCCTGCTGTTGGTGTTTCTTCAGGCACATGTTTGTCAAGCTTCCAGTCATGAATAGTTTCAAAGCATTCATCCCTATGGATGAGCACAGTGTGTTGTTGGCAGTCTTAGACCTCATTGGGGATCCGGACAGGGCTATTCCTGAGTTTTGTTGTGTAGGACCTTTGATCAGAACAGGATGTCTGTGGAAGAGCTTAGGCTATTTCCCTTCAAGGTTATTGTCCGATGCGTTCGGACTGCGGTGAATCTTAGATGGTTAGAGCTGTGTCTAGATTTTTGTTCTAGACCCGGTTTGTTGCTTTTCTTTGGGGTAACTATATGGGGCTGGATATCCCCAGTGGGGCTTTGCATAGCGTAAGGTTTGGTCCCTCCTCACAGACGAATAATAATACAGATTTCTTACAAAACCCTAAAGTCAATTTTTCGGGTAAAATGCTTAAATAAAAGTGCTAGTTTATATTTGTAAATAGCATTCCATGTTTAAAGAAAATCGTTGGAGTCGTTTTCGAGAAAGTTTCAAAAAATCAGAAAGACCGGGTAACCGATTCTCTTACAATGTGGAATTCAAGCAATGCTTTTAATGAACGTTAATATTATATAAGACATATAACTGTTTGGGCTTCAGCCATTGCATTAAGGACCATTTCAAGTTGATTCCTCGTATTTTTCCAAATAGTCAAATATATAGGTTCCCGTAATCGGAGTTCCCTCTCTAATTCTGTCTGTTAGAGACTCCTAGGTGATCCTTGGCATCCACCAGTCCTGTCTGATTTGTTAGACTTAGGATTCTTGAGAGAGGCTGTTGGCTGTAACTTGCAGGTGTTAGTTTCTCCTCTCCAAAGAGGAAAAACCGCAGTCATACAAGCACCTCATATTGACACAGAACATGCAGTGCTTCTTCTTTTTCAAGACAAAATTTGCACAGGCTATCCGTTGTCAGGCCCATCCAACGGCATGTGCTTGTTAAGTATACAGTGGCCAATAAGCAGGCTCACAGAAGCCTGGACGAGTAGCTATTAATAAACTTTTTCTCTGTTTCTTATTTGGGTTTTAACCCACCATTCTTGTGATCGATCGTGCACCTATGCTCTTAATGGCTCCGCTCCTGAGGCGCAGAAAGGATCAGGTCCAATAAGGGTTCCAATCTTCGCGGGCTAGGCAATCTGCCGCCTCATTGCCCTAATAACCTGAATGCCCGAGTACCAAAGTTAGACAAACCTTGTTTCGGCTGCTAATTTCCATGAGTATACCCCAGAAATCTCACACTAGCCTCGAATTGACCTGATACGAGCTAATTGCTCACAAAGCCGCCTGGCTATCTGAGTAAATGGCGACCCTGTAGTTTTTATTTCTCGACTTTTCATCAGAGTAGCGCAGGTAATTATTGCAACTAGCTCTGCTTTAAAACATGAGGCTAGCTTATCCAGGCTTACCGAGATGTGACACCTTGGCTCGGCCCCGTTACACACGAATTATAACTATATAATTTACTGTAAGAGGAAGTGTGAGTGTTTCAAACTGTTTTCTTCTTTATCTAATCAATCCTTCAGATTCCTTTAGCCGTATACCAGCTTTAATCTTGTAACATCTGCATTAATCATTTTTAAGTTTTCTTTATCAGTTCTTTATCAACTACTAAAAAATAGTTGGAAGTTAATTGATTAGATTTCATTTAATTATAAAACATTTTCTTTTTTTTTTTTGTATTATGCTATTTACAAATTTACAAGCAAATATTAGATATTTTTCCATAAACTGGAATAAATTTGAATGGAAAGAAGATTTCTTGTTAGGTTATTTTTATAATCGTATATTATCGTACGAAATCGTATTTTATATGCGAAATTTGTATAAGTTGATATATAAGCGCAAAGTTGCCCTGGTTGCGTGTAAAAATAATATAATCTTATTTCTTTCTATTTACGTCTATATGTTTATTACATTATTTGGTATATTAATCGTAAATTGGCTTTAAGAAAACTGCCCATTAATTCACAGATAAACACCATTTATTGTTGAATATTTAAACAATACAAAGCGATGTTCATTGATATATGCAAATAAGCTTTGGTAATCTTGGCTGAACTCAGTGCACTTTAAAAATGAACTTTTCAGTTGTCTGAGCTAATTTTAATTATAGCTAAATAATACCATTGGCCTTTATTTCAAATAAATTAGTAATTTGGATGATTTATGTACTTTTTATTAATCTTCCAAATTTACGTTTCCGAACTTATTTTCCTAAATCTTATTGTCAATGGTAATGGAAGGATTAAGATAAAGGGAAAGTCAAAATTAAAGATCTATGTATAACTTAATAGAAATAATAATAAACCTGACTGTTTTTACTGGAAAATTACATTTAACACTATAACAATGTAAAAAGCGAAGAAGTAAGTAAAGTAAAGTAATGCCCTACTTTTTCAGTCTGGAGGTAGATCCAGCCTGTAGGACTAGAATTTACAGTGTCTGTGTGAGATATATTATCCTATATTTATCCCCTCCCCCCAAAACGATCTGTTGTTGTTCTAAATTGATTCATGTTTTTTACTGCTAAACGTCTCCAGTTTATTAAAACCACTAAACATTGATACATAGCATAAATCTATGTAACCATGAATGACAATTTTTTATTTATTTATTTTGTTTTTAACATAGCATGGCTTATTCCTGCACTCTAGATTCACCATCACTATTAGAGCACTGAACTCCAGTTTGTGTTTACAATTTGTGATCATTTTAATCCCAAATAAACTTTTAATCATTCATCAAAAGAATCGTCATTGGATATGCGTTTATCGATTATATAATTTTTTAATTGAAAGTGATGTTGTCATTTATCATGTTTTTATTTTTATCCTTACATTCATTTCATTTAAGACGGATATAATGGGAATTGGCAAAGATGAAAACTAAATTACCAACTACTTAGTAAAAAAATGTTATTGTAAACTTCAAAATTCTTTACAAAGATAAGGCAGACAAAAGGCAGCTGATATACTTACTGGAAACACTGCTGAATACTTAATTGTGTATATGTTGTATACAGATAGTGTTATATACATATTATAAACAGAGTGTTATTAACTGAATTTGCTCTGTGGAAGTCTATGTTATCACAGTTTGGAAAAAACATCCTGATGATGGGCAAAAGCCCGAAACCGGTATGACCACAAAAAGAAGCAAGCTATCATGGAAAATATCTCTGATACATTCCAGCTCTGCGGAACCAATCACAACAACTCTTCTTTTGCTTGTAACAGGGAATTATTTATTTTTATAAGTTTATATTTAAACTTAATTTCCCAGAGAATGTTGTAGGAATTATTTTGAATTACTTCTTTGATGGAGCTTATGGCATTCTCTGATGTATCTGACGATCCTCCTTATGATATTTCTGTTAGAACATATCGTGTTTTAAATCATATCAAACTGTTGCATTTCAGCGGATGATATGGTGAAACATAACATACTCAAATAGAGACACACCAGAAATTCGTTAAACAATGTCTTCACACATCGCAGAATATGACACCACTATACGTCCCCTATACGACATGTTTAATTAAGCCAAGATTCCAATCGTATCAAATAAAAGAAGGGATATAAAGAGAATAGAAAATGTTCCAACCGGTCCACAATCACCGAAACCAAACATAATCTATTGTGAAAACTGAGTTAACCATTGGCCCAGAGCAAATATGCTCTCGTTTTTACAAGTAAGCTCCAGAGCCATCTGAGAGGCATTTCTGTATGGCTCATTGCCGCGGAGGTGTTTTGCTGTTGTCAAGCCGTCGCAATGCCACAAGACATGGAGCGTGTGCGTTTCTCAATTAAGCAAAACCTGCTCGGCTCAATAGGCTCATCTGTTTCTTGCAGTGCCGAGCCCATAGTGCCCGGTCATCAGAGCCTAGGCTCGTTGGCTCAGTTGAGCAGATATGCCGTGAAGCCCTAAGGAACTCTTTCGCCTAACTTTAGCCAGTTCACCACGTAAATAGCAAGTCTGTCACATTAATTTGTACTAGTTAAGGTTATTTAAAAAAAAAAAAAAGTAAAAAAATGTAATTATACTTTAAGAAGTTGTTCGTTAGTTTTCGCCTTTTACCAACACCACTACACAAATAAATATTACAATTCATGCATGGTATGTGGTTCTACTTTCCTTTCTTTTTTTAATTTTGTTTTCCTTATTTTGACATATTTAGGTGGCATTTGCCTACTAAATGTGTTGTATTAGTAATTTCTTTGCTACTTGAACCTCATTTCTGAGTTTTGGAGGCTCATTATTTACTTACTTTATTCCTCTCGTCTGATTACTACTTGTTGTGTGGCCCTTAAAAGAGAATGTTTGAGAGCATGTTTTCTTTTTATCTTGCAGCTTTTTTTTTTTTTACTGATGCAAAATATCAATAATAATAAGAATTAGATTAAGATTTCAGTTTTGAAGATATTAATTTAAAGAAAACAAAAACTTACTGGGTGCAGAGGCGAGCGTGATTAGCCAGTTAGAGAGAGCTCCCGATGTTCCTCCAAGGCCGGGAAAGGCGCCTCAGGCACCGCCTCCGCTGCCTGCCAAACCACCAGCTGTTAAACCACCGCCTTCTATAGCGTTGTCGCCGCCCCCATACAACAATCAAACACAAGTACCAGTTGTTACCAGTCCACCAGTGTCGACTCCACAACAACAACCACAACAACAACAGCAGCAGCAGCAGCAACAACAACAACAGCCAACGGTGGTCTCATCACCAGTGAGCGCAAGCTCTTCAGATGATGAATATGCTAGATCAAATTTCGACGCAAAGGCAAATTTTGAATCAAAGAAATCAGTATTTGAACAAGCAGCTGCTGCAGCAGCGGCAGCCGCTTCCATTACGACAACATCTCAACAACAACAACAACAGCAGGACGGTCTGACAACCATGGCGCCCGGTCAGATCGGTGGTATTACATCTTCAACTTCATCATCGTCCACCACGACTACAATCAACTATAGTCTATCATCGGATAAAGTATACAAGGTAAATAGTAATAATCCGTTTGCTGAAGAGATGGCCTCTTCAGTGAACGATGTTGTATCCGGTGCTGAACCGACAGGCGCTATTCACATTGTTACCACTACTGAGAATGGTATCGCCACACTTAATCTTAGCGATACAGATGGAGGTGGAGGAGCCACTGATTCGGATATTTAGGATGAATGGAATGGCTTCGATCTGAAGTAATTTAGATCGAAGCTGTTTGTTACTAATATTTTAAGTAAGTATTGGAATAAAATATTAAAAAAGCGACTTAAGCGCTTTATCGCGATGTTTTTCTTTTAAAAAAAACTTCTTGGGTGGACTATAAATAATTAAAAAAAATTTTTGACAATAATTCTTCATTAAAATATGATCCATTTCCATATTTTGCAGAATATTATTCCTGTTTTGTTTTCTAGTCACTTCTTAACAAATCGTGATCGATGCACAGTTGCTAGCAATTTTTTGGAAAGAATCGCTTATCGCCGGCAATTAATATCGAGGACCGGATGCTCAAAATTGGTTCTAAGACCTACGCAAAACCCATAATCATGGCTGGTGCCGTGAATGATTATTAACTTATAATTGCCACTAGGAGCTATAATATTTGGAATTTGTTAAAATATCTGGAGTCCTCCAATCTAACTATAGGACTATACAAACTAATTAATGACTTTCACTAATTATTGGAAATCAAACACTGCACATTCAAAGATCTATTATGCCTCCCGCTAGGGTAGGCTATATGGGGGGCCTATTGGCGCTTTGGATAGCGTAAGCTTTGGTCCCTCCCCACAGAAAACCATAATAAATATATGCTCCCGCAAGTTGTGCCAGGATGGGTACATTCTCAATCTTGAGGCCCCCAGATTTATTTCTTTCAGAAATTTCATAAAGTGGGTAGTTACAAGGGAAAAATGATAGCATCGCAGTCCGTAAGGATATAATATTGGAGTCTTCCCCATCTTCTAGGCCCAATATCTCCCCCTCCCCCCACCAAGGGTCTGTTTTCAGTCTGTGTTTACTCAGACGATCACGCTGCCAACGACTTTTCCAGACAAAAAAAAAGACACCCACTGTGTATCAACTAAATAATATATCCATTTTTGAGTGTTCTGCACTTTTCTTTTCTATTTTTGAGGTATGCTAACTTAACATAGATTTTTTCGTACTCAGAAGGCGACCACGAAATCGAGAGAATTTTCAGTTTAGAAAATCTGACACAAATGTTAGTATTTTTCTATTACAAAAAAGAATCTGCACGGAACATTGTCCATCCTTGAAGTTAATTTAGATTATTTTTTACCATGATTATTTGTGTTAGATTATTTTCGTTTATGATATAATCTTTCATATTCAACTGCTTTGAATTCTGGGAAAAAAAAGACGCGTGTAAATTTTATTATTAATTTCCAATAATAAAATATTAAATTTCACTTAAAAAGAAATTAATTAAATAATTCGCTGATAGTAAAAAAAAAAAAAAAAAAGTTAAGAGTGAGTGCTTTCAAATTAAAAGTGCAAATATTTCAAAATATTAAAGCTTAAATTTACTATAAAAATAAATTATATTTATATATATATGTATAGATAGAGATGCTGTAATATATGAGAAAGTAATTAAGTAATAATATAGTAAAGTGGAAAGCTCCAATAAAAGTTGATATGTCTGACTTGGTGTTTTTGAATTAAAAAAAAAATTAAAACATTTTCTAAGCTGCATTTTAACTTATCACTTTTTTTTTATAAATAAAAAATAAATTTTATAGGAAATTTTGCTTGTAAAAAAACAAAACAAAAGGAATGAATTTAAAATTGGTGAAAATGTTTATTAGGAGTATACGATGTTCGAAAATTGTCATGTTTGATGGTTTTATTTAGTGGTTATACTGTTGACAATGGTGTAACCTTCTCGCCAGCTGTTCGATAACAGTATATGCTCCTCCACTACATGGATAATGTTCTGCTTAATTATGAATTTAAGAATTTTTTTTAAATATTAATAAAAAAAGGTATTCACCTATATTTATTACGCATAAAAAATAAATATTTGAATTAATTTGTACAAAGAGAAAAAAAAAAATGTGTATATTAAAAAGTAAAGCTCTCTATGTGAGATCTAATTTGTAATATTGTACTGAAAATACGAGACGTACAAATTGATAAAGAAAAGTAAAGGAGAAAACCAAAAATATTGAAATTTAATTGGTAAGTTAACTGGATAAGTAAATATAATTTTAAGAACGCACTAATAAAAAAAACTATTTCATTTTTTACGTTTTTGTTATGACTTTCCAATGCGTGCTAAATTTCCAAGTGAAAACGCGCCAAAAAAAGTGTGAAAGTAAAGATTTTTGAATTTTATTTAATTGGACAACAATGTGTAAAACCTAAAAACCGCTTTCGAGAGGAGGTTAAATTTAAAGTAAAAATATAATTTTATTCATTTTTTTTTAATTAGTATTAAAATTGGGAGTTTTTTTTTTTAAAGAAATGATTGAATGATTTAGAAAGAAAAAGTTATATAAAATTAATTGTAACTAGGCGTATATAAATGCACTTGTAAGATGCAATAAAAAAAAACTATACAAAAAATGGACAAGTAATTAATTGAATTATAGCTATTGTAAATATATTTCTAGCAATCGTGTAAAATGTAACTTTTAAGTGTGTCTGTTGGGTATATATTTATATTAATTTATTATTCTGTTTTTTTTTGTTTTTAATATAAAAATGATAGTTGGAATCCCGTGTCCGTGGCATCCTTATTCTAGAGTTGAAACTTTTTTTTTTATTCCAGAAACTGTAGAAGAAATAATACTTGGTTTATTAATTTTCTTTAAATGTACACCGCAAATATTAAAAAAAAAATTAAATAATAAAAATCTAATTAGAAATGATAAAACAGTATATTAATGTTGGGATTTAACTTAACTATTATATAAAACAATCTTACCAACAGAAAAAAGAGAAACAGACGTGGGATTTCAACTTCGTCAGTATTATTGAAATTTCGCTAATATTGGTCAATAAAAACAATTTTAAAAAATAAGGCCTACAAGTTAATCTTTAAAATAAATAAATAATTTATTAAGAATAAATAAATAAAATTAAAAAAAAAAAAATCACCATTTTTTTTAAAGGAAAATTAAAAAGAAATTAAAACAGCGCACGTGGTCTCCAGCTTGAAGCAGCAGGGGCCTATTTTCTCTATTTCTTTTTTTTTATTTTTTAAATGAAAATATTTAAACTATAAAGGACAGACCAATTCTTTTTAATAAATAATAAAATTAATTAAAAAAAGAATAATTGGATCTTGTAATAAAACAAAATTAGAGAAAATGTATTTTGTACTTATAAATATAATGATATAGGCTTATAAAAATGTTTAAAAACACAATACGAAAAATGCAAATCTGCAAGGTCTGCCATCATCGAAGGAATATTTAGTATACATTCCCTAATTAAATGGATTTTTATTGATGGAGATCATTAATAACAATAAAAAAAAAGAAATTAAGAAATTATATCCATTATTTTAGAAAATACTATTTTGGGCCTCAAAAGTTTTTTTTTTTTTTAACTAGCTGGGATAGTACCCGCATTTAAAATCTTGGGAACATGGCCTTCCCCATCAAATTAAGGGGCATTTGAGTGAAGCTCATTCTGGTGTTGAATGTATTAAACAAAAATAAATAAATAAAACCTAACTGTAACCTTCAGGAAAAATATTTAGTTTGTGAAATGGACAAAAAGAAAAGCTTAAATTTGTAAAAGGCTTTTACACATTTATTTAATTATTATTTTTTCTTTTTTTAGGATAAATAAATAAATAAATTGGAAAATTTAACTTTTTTAGTCATTATTAAGAATAATGTTGTGGCTGATTTGTTTGGCAGAGGAATAAATATAACTGGGGCGGTAAAGTGGTAAGATGCGTGGACTCTGTGGAAAATCACCAGTTCTAGGACCCGTGCGGGATGACTGCTTAAATTTTATATTTATAAAAATAAATGTCGCTTGTAAAATATATGCTTAAGCTCCCTCATCTATGACATCTAGTTTGACGTGGACGTGTTTAAATTCGGATTAAATATTGTTATTACCGCCCCGCCATTAAAGAAAAAAAAATTCTAATATTCATATTATTATATATATTTATTTACCAATGGACAATTGGAAAGTGCGGTAAAACGGACACTTGATTTCTCCGTCTTCACTTTCCTGCCCTGCGAATCTGTAAAAGATCAGATCTGATAAATGTGCCCAAAAGAGAAAGAGAAATTTAAAATAAAAAGTGTATGAACATTCAAACGACCTATAATTTCTTCAACATTTTACGTTTGAGCAAATGATTCTGCTTTAAAATCAATTTTCTCCGAGTTTAAAAACAGTATTTAATTTTTATATGAGTAAATGAGTTTACACCCCAATTTAAAGAAAATCGTGTAAGAAAACACTTTTTGGAAATTCGTTCACATTTGGTCAACTGATTTTTCTTCAAGTTCGGAGATAAAGCAATAAATTTAAAGCTCATTAGCGATATACAGGCGCTAGAACCTTGTAATACAATAATTGCAATAAACTTTAGATAGAAGTCTAATATCATCTCTTACCCAGAAACACTAAAATCAATTTTCCCAGCAAAATATCTTTCAAATAAAAGTGACAAAACTACATTTCATTTATATAAATATGCGACCGCAGCTTGATGAAAATCGGTAGAACCATTTTCGAGAAATTCGTAAAAAATCAGAAAGATTTTGACAGATAACTTCCTGTTTGATGGGTGATAGATACCTCACGATATGTAAAGTTTAAGCTACCTGCAATTTTTTTTGTTTTTGAGCTATTCACATACATACACAGAGACGACAGTTTCGTGCCTGGGGAGACTGAAAACGGTGTTTTCGATGAAAACTGTTTTTTTCGAAATTTGACACGAACGCAAGGCTACCTCTTAAAGCAGTATAAAGGATTTAAAAACAAATTGAATTCAAATAATTTCCTTCATTTAGATACAATGTTAACACATCTCTCTTGTTAAACAAAAACCATATACTACTTTGTAAATGCTAATTTAAAATTAAGAAATTCATTACTTATTTATATTGTATATTCATAATCATAAATGGTGAAGAAGAAGAACATAAATTCATCAAAATCTCAGTATTAAAATGGTCTACCTCATGTAATTATTTCGATTTCTTTATTAATAAAAAAAGATTTTCGTGATTGAAAGTCTTTTTTTTTTATTGGATCCCACTCACTTTATATATGTAAAAAAAAAGAAAAGTTATTTAAAATTGAAACACAAAATTCAAAAACAAAACTTCGATTACATTGATTGAGAAAACAAGACAACAAATCGGCCACAACTATCATAAAACTCAACACTGCCATTTTTTGCTGCTTTGTATATTGACAAAAAAAAAATTTATATTTAAACTAAAAAAAAAAAAAAAATTTAAAGAAATGAAAAGCACAATTTGTATAACGGAAAAAAACAGTATTATATTTAAAAATAATATTAAACTTAAGACAGGTCAGTATTTTGGAAACAGTTCCTCGCGTTTATTATAACCTCCCTCACTGACATTATGCGCGTCACACGGCTGATTTTCAAACTATACTGTGTTAATATTTTGTTTACATTCGAAACCATAATTGTTTATATAAATAACGTGTGCTTTCAGATCTTTTTATTTTTAAATTTTTCACTCACTTGTATATTTTTTTATTTACCTTATCGAAAGATAAAAACAAAAAACTGATGTATATGTGAAAATGTGTTGTGAATAAATAAATTAAAATGTAGGTATTTTGCTTCATCTTTTTGTAATGTTTAATTTTTTTGGGGGACTTCTTGGCTAGAAATAAAATGATAATTTAGTGCGCCAAGTTCGAGTAAAAATTGTTCCTGGCTTCCAAAAAGAAATAAATTAGAATCAACTTGCTGGTACAATTTTCTGTTTGTTGATAATTTTATATTGGGATGGACGCCATTTGTACTGTAGGTTTCATTTATTATTATTATTATTATTATTATTATTTCAGAAAACAAAATTACATGAAAAGCATTCTCCATTACTATTTAGTGATTCAAATAAAAGTATAGTTTTCTATGTGACGCATGCTTTATTACCACACAAATGTAATTACCAAGCTGTTAAGTCTGGAATCATTATAAACAAATCTGGTGTGAATTGCTCATTCAGACCTTCTCTTACTGCAGTTCTCACTCATTAATGTACAAAGTTTAGAATTTTTATTGAATACTGATGTGTCATCATCACTTACAGATGGTGTAATTAAACGTTACACCAAACGAAACTATTAGATTATCCTAAAAATAGAAATTTTCCCCGAAAAATGTTGCGAATAAAAGTCAACTTTATATG
Source organism: Triatoma infestans (assembly GCA_011037195.1). NCBI lineage: Eukaryota > Metazoa > Arthropoda > Insecta > Hemiptera > Reduviidae > Triatoma > Triatoma infestans. The sequence goes on from JAAEAF010000056.1 coordinate 200,063, forward strand.
TGTAGATGGGTATTAAGTTTAAAGGGAAATTGGTAGAGCTAGATTTAAGAAAATTAGGATTTAAATATTAAAAATCAATCAGTATAAAGTGGAACGTCTGGTTGGCTGATTTTCTTCAAACTTGGAATATTTGCAACATTCAATTGCTGTTAATACTGGATAGCTGGGAAAAATGAAGAATTGGAACATGAGAGGAGTTTAACATGATCCAGCAACCAAACTTTCCAGAAAGAAAGTTTCAAATAAGACGTAAATTTAGACAAAGTTTAAAGAAAAACATACCCAAAGTTTGTAGAAAATATGGGGAAAAAAAATATATTCATTCAATAAAGTGTTCTTCCAAGTAAAGCAATTTTTACCGAAAGCTTCCTGTTCTCATATCCCCCATATCCCTTGGTGATACACGAAAGGAATATCAAGTTCGAAAAAGCCTATTCTTTGTTTTTAGGTTAATACTGTTTATATATTATTATATATGTATAAACACCGTGCAGTCACCCAAAAAGGTTTTTCCTGGCACCGGAAGTACGATTCTACTGACTAGTTTTTCGCGTTTTTTCTTTAAAAAATGGCTCCACCGATTGTCTATAAACTTTGTGTATGCACATTTCTATCAAATTTATTCAGAAAATAAAAAATAATGTCTAAGGGGCTAACTTCTATTGGAAGCAATAACTCGATGTTTGAAGAAAATTTGTCTAAGTATAAACATGTAAATTGTAAGTTTGAGAAAGTTGTGAGTATTTCATATCAGAATATTTTTTTTAAAACTTTAATTTTTCACTTTCAGCCATTACTTTAACATCTTAAAAAAAGTGGGAGTTTTTCATTTATTTATTTAGTTTTTTTTAAATAGCAACTTCATATTATATTTTATTTGGATAGTTACCCTTTTTTTTTTCGCTAATCTGCAGCTTTGTCGTTTTTAAACGAAGAAACAAAATGGAATAAAGAAATAAATGAACTGTTAATAAAAATGTGACTACTAGTAAATATATAAATAAAATGTAAAAGAATATATATATATATTATATACATAATATATAAAAAAATAAGATATATATATATAGATATATTGAAAAGATATATATATATATATATGAGATTAAATTAAACAAAGAAACAGGAAGCTAATATAAATTACTTGAATTAAAGAACAAAAAAAAAAAGAAATCTATGTTGCACAAAGTAATAAGTGTTTTATGTGTCGCTTGATTACATTTCCGGCCTCAAATCCTTCGAAAAAATGTTTACATAATTAATAATAATTGTACGTATAGTTTCTTATCATCAGAATTAAAATAAAAGATAAACTATGTACATTAAGTTTTTATATACTATATATAAATATATATATATACATGTTTAATACAAAAATATAATTGTAAATAAATTTTAAATGTTAAATAAAAAGAAAAAAATAAGAAAAGATTAAATTACTAAATAAAACAATAGATGTGTAATTTGTAAAATATTGTAAAGATTTGTATAATTCTGATTTTTTTGTTTTTTTTTTATTATGTAGTACAAACAAACAAAAAAGTTGTAAAATTTCCCGCTAGGTTGCGCGGTGTTGTGTAGATTTACTTACGTTAGTTACCTTATGAGAAAAAAAAATCTCTCATTTTTTCTCTTCTGTTAAGTTTAAATAAACAAAAAAATTTTGTTTTTAAAACCTTTTTTTTCAATTTTTTCTTCATATTCTTGTCGCTTTTTTCTTTCTCTTGCTCTCCTAGAAAAAAAAAAAATTGGAATTGAGGCTGGAATATTGTTGAAAAATATTGATTTTATTATGATTATTATTTTTAATTTTTAGGTTTTATTAATTTGAAGCAACAAAAAAACGAATTAGAAAATTAATTCTTGTTTTATAAATTATTGTTTTTTTCTTTTATAAATATTTTTTCTTTTTTTCTAAATCACATTTTCTGAAAAAAAAAATTGTATCGATTATTGAAATATTAAATTTAGGTTTGGTAAAAATAAAGAAAATCATAATAATTTAGTTTCTTATGGTGTTTATTTACTTAGTATTGCAATCGTGTACAAATTTTCAAAACTCACTTTACACCAGATATAAATTAGGTTTTGGGGGGGTACGAAAAAATGGTTATTTCGAGAAAAGTAATGGTAGCCTTGTTTGTGTATTGTGTATTTGTCTGGGTAGGTAGTGTGCAAAATTTAAAGAAAATCGTCTGAATCATTTTGGAGGAAATGGTGAAAAGCAAAAAAAAATGAAAAGCAAAAAAAAAAAGTTCTACCTCATAACATTATTTCATAGTTGAAGAAAATCGAGTGACTGAAAGTGCGACTTTACGAAATAGCTTTCCGAATTTTTAGGTGAACTTTTACTTTCTCTTACTATAAGAGGGAATTTCGAAATTGAGTTTTTACAGCTCACTGTTAGGGATGGGCAGTGTTGTCTATAGCCAGAGGAACTGTGCACATAAACCGGCAGTGCACTGAGAAGCCTCCACAGGGCATAATAAATCTTTCAGGTCTGATGAATCTAATCTAATGCTGTTTCTTACTTTGTGTATATTACACATTGGGGTAGCTCTTCGGGGAGGTGAAATAATTGTTACTTCCGCAACACTTCAAACTTGGAGATTTTACTGAACGTTCAGTTAGCCTTAATAGTTGTTGACATTAAATTATTGATCGGAACATGTTAAGTTACAGCAATAAAAGGCAATTATTTCTTTTGGCAATGTCGAAGAATTGAAAAGATAGGAAGTGGGAGATTAATCCCGAGATGATGTTTTTGGATTTATGGCATGTTTATTAAACCTACATTGTTATATGCGTCTATGTATGGAGGGTTTGCATTGAGATTAAGATCCGTTAGACTGCTGCTTAAAGGATCCCCCACACCTACGCGAAACATTCGCTGCCGCGGCGGACACGGAACCGCAGCGGAACGATAGTCATGGCGGTCTATGCATGTATTTACACTGGGTGAGGCGGATTCCGCAACTATGGCGGCAGTACAGCGTCGTTCCGCTCCAACGCTGCATGCAGAGTTTTTTCCGCTGCCGCTATTGTTTCGCCGCTTGGAATTGTTAAAAAAATGGTGTTTGCCATTTACGAAGTTCTAATTACGTGTTCTATTACGAAGTTCATTAATTTCATGAATCCATTTCCTTTTCTTTTTACTTCTGAAATAAAAAAGTGGTATTATTATTATTATTATAAAAATGTCTATATATCCACTTACCGGTTTTTTACACTTTCAGCAAGTGCCAATAATAACAGAGCTTCTTCTTCATCAGAATCAGACGAAGACATTGTAATACGTTAACGATAAATATTATTAAAAAATAAATTTTGGTAGAATGTCCAAACACTCACAAAGGAAATCCAATATGGAAAGATCTAATATTCGCTCCCGCGTCGGTGTGGGCAAACTTGTTTTGCTGCCGCGACGCCAGGAAATTTTCCGCCGCGGAAAGTTCGCATCCGCCGCGACAGCGAATGTTTCGCGTTGGTGTGGGGGATCCTTAAGGATATTCAACGCTAGGCGTGACTGGCGGTGCAATGCGGCCCATGCAGACAGCTGCTATGGAGACTGTTGGGAATCCCACCGCTCTTCGTGGAGGTAAAAACCTGGCAATGAAAGCTTGTTACAGAATTAAACAGGTGGGGTAAGCGATTTGGTCAATCTACCATTCATTGCGATATGATATTACAGGTTTTCCTTCTAACAGAATGTGAAGACTTTTGTTTTCAATCATTCTTACAGTATCAGGTTACTCTCTAGAGGGAAGATTGGGTTCGCCAGGTGTGATACCTGATAATTACCTCCGGTGTTACACGGACGGTCCCAGAATGGTTGGTAGTTCTGAAGCTGCGGTCTATTTTGAGAGATCACTTGACAGTACCCCTTGGTGAATAGACCACTGTTTTTCAGACTGAGATTTATGTTTATGCTATTATTGGTTGTATTTTGGATGAGACGGCACGTAACACTAATTTAAAAGGTGTTTTTATCTGCCCGGACAGTCGAGCAGCGTTAAAGGAGCTGAGTTCATGTGTCTTCGCTTCCTAAAATGTTCTTAAAGATGGAAGGGCTTTCCTCTTTAAAGGTTGTGCTTCTAGTCAGGAAACCACGTCATATGGGAATTTTTGGGAATGATGAAGTAGATAGGTTTGTCAAATTAGGAGCTTCCTTTCATAGGTCTCGAGCTTGCTGTTGGTGTGACTTCAGGCAAATGTTTGTAAAACTTCCAGTCATGGATAGCTAGCTTCACAGCATTCATCCCTATAGATGAGCACAGTGGGTTGTCAGCAGTTTAAGAAGCTCACTGGGCGTCCGGGCGGGGCTATTAGTGACAGGTTGCTGTGTCTTTCACGGACCTCTCTCAGACTTCTGGTTGGATCTCTTACTGGACATTGTGGTTTGACGGACATTACCTCTGCGTAATGGGGCCTCTATGGAACAGAGGAGGAAACACCTATTCTCTTATGACAGATTGCTTGCGTTGTGAGGACATTAGGTACAGAATCTTTGGTCGGCACAGGAGATCTGTGGAAGAGCTTAGGCTATTTCGCTTTAAGGTAACTGTCCGATTTGTTCGGACTGCGGTGAATCTTAGATAGGTTTAGACCTTGGTCTGGATATTTTGTTCGAGACCCAGTTTGTTGAGGTTTTTCTTTGGGTAGTTATATTGGCAGTGGGGCTTTAGATAGCGTAGGGTTTTAGTCCCTCTTCACAGTCGAATAATAATAAAAGCCTTAATAAAAAATAATGATGGCTGGGTGATAAGAGTAAGTATTGCGATCGACTCAAATTTTCGAAATTAAATTTTGACAGGAAATACACATTTTGCGATTCTCCTGCGTACGAACATAATGTTTTTAGCGCGTGGTCGGTCTGTGTGTAGGTGTGTGTGTGGGTGTGTATGCATGCATGAAATATCTCAACAATGGAAAATCGCTGGAAGCTCCAACTTGGTATTCTGTCTAGGCACTACTATCACATCTGTCACGTAGATTTCGTACAAAATCCAATCAACTGGCTGAATGACTTTTTACTGATTTTTTTTTTTCAGTTTTTCACGATTTTTTCGAAAACTGCTCCAACGGTTTTTTTAAACTTGCTATACTATCTACACATATATATTTGTAACATATTTCATAGGAAAATTTATTTATTTATTTTTTTTAGGTTTTTTAGTGTAGGATTCAACCATCTATATATTATTAATATTCACTAGGAGACCGCTAAAATTTAAAGAAAATCGGTTAACCGGAAATACGAGTTTATAGCATAGGATTTTTTTCGAAAACGACTATATAATGATATTGTTTGAAACTGGAATACTAACTGCTCAAATACAAACTATCAACTACATTTTTCCTGGGAAAATTTGTTTTTAGGCGCTCTGAGAGGAATCGGCCACATTACATTTCAAATGTGTTTATTGGAGATATAATCTCACTTGTACTACCTACTGGGTAGGTATTTGCCCCCCCCCCCCCGCCACCACCACACATCTATATCCATATTAGGGCAGATGAATAAATTTAGAAGTTTAAAGGAAAGTTGGTCATTTTATAGCAACAAGGTCGTGTGAGTGTTTCACACCATATTTTATTTCCCCCTGTTAATTAATCAGAGTATTTATTAAGCAAATGTGTGTGAAGGAAAAGTTTTCTAAAAATGAAAAAAAAAAAAAAAATTCAAAAGGAAAGTCTAAATGGTAAGTGAGCATTTTTTTCAACAGCCGTGCGATATAGGAGGCCGTGGGTTAGCTGCCGGCCATGGTTCTCTCTCTGCTGCAGCGCAGTAATTAAAGGAAGTACTCTGGAGGCGGCGGCCGGGTACACCCTTAGCACACACTGAATGCCAGCACCGCCTCACACTTCACTCTACTCTTATACTCTTTGTCTTAAAGTATGATGACATCACCCGGCTGAAGTACCACTCTTCACACAGAGTTATGGATTTTTTTTTCTTTTCTTTTTTCTCCAGCTTTTGTCTTCAGCTAGCTGTTCTTGCTGCTGGTATAGAACAGGTTGGGCTGGAAGGTGGTACAGCACTTCCTCCAACACTTCGACCGCCTTCAATCTACCGAGAGAGAGAATCTTCTTCTCCTCTTGAAACTCTCTCCCACAGTTTGGTCTTTAGACTTGGTCACGGTTACCAACTTGCAAAATATGCACTCACACACAGACACAGACATAATATATATACCCACTACACTAAACCCCGCTAGGCCGTGTCACTCTACAGATGTGATACAAAGCTTGGCCTGCACGATGATCCTTTGTAAAACACCTTCCTCCTACTTATTTCCGCTCCTTCACTTTTGCCGCCTTTTTCTTCTTATTCTATTGATCTGAAAAAATCTTGTTATGTGAGAGAAAAAAAGAAATTTTTTTTATATATTATTTTATCCATATTATAACATTAACATTAACTAAATAATGCAGACATATTTAAATTTTGGAACTTTGATCAATCTTATGCGTTTGAGGTGTCACCTGATGAAAGTTTCAGACCAAAAATCCATAAAGCAGAGAGTACTATTTGTTTTTTTACATGTATGTCTCCTTTCCCCCCAATTTTTCACAATTTTGTGATTAATGTCCGCAAGTGTGTGGCGGCGGCGGTTGGGTTCGCGCCGCCTATGGGAATAAAAAGGAGTGCAGAAGCCCACGCCAGATAAAAGCATCATATAGAAAAAAATAACATCTTCAGATACAAGTCCATAAAAATAGTTCTTTCTAAAAAAAAAAAAGTTACCTACAGAGTTAAGATTATGCAGTGTTAAAACGGCATAACTTGAAAGTTCTTGGACCAAAACAAATAAGAAAAATCTCTTCGACATATGTCCGGAAATGCTTTTTGTTTTCAAATTAAACGTAAAAACACCTCAAAAACCATGGTTTTTCTCAAAATAGTCAACTTTATCGAAAAAGATACCGAAATAGAGATTTAGAAAGGTAAATTCCAGATCTAATGAAACAAAAAAATATCTGCTTTCGAAGTGGTGATAAGATATTCTGCAGTGTTCCCATAAAGGCAGAAATTCCGCTACAAATACCCATACTTTACTAAAAAAATATGCCTTACATGGAAACATCTCACGTAACGAAAACTCGTCACGCCATGTAAGGTAGATTCTTTCTTGTTAAACGTTTACTCGACAAACGATCTAAATTAGATATGAAAAACAAATTTCACCTTTATAAGTCTGTAATATATCCAATGTGGGGCATATGGACTACAATTTGGGAAACTCCCTAACCTATTCACACTAAACGGATATAAGCCATACAAAACAAGATTTTATGTAATATCACGCTTTGTCACAAACATGACGTTGTTCACTGACTTATAATCCAATTCGCAACACAACAGCTTTACAAAAGATTCCACAACAAACCAGCATACACAACAACCCATCACCAACAAACAGATATACGTTTGGAACGCCATCGATCAGGAAGAGGAGTAACTTTCCCAGGAATATGCAAAGCGTAGCATTGGCCACTTCTCTCAACCCAGTTCAAGTCAAATTCAATCACTTGGTAATTTACTTATTGCATTTCCTTCGCAATTTGTAAATAACATAAATAAAAGTTAAAAAAGTAAAAAGAAGATATATATCATTAGTGGTCCATGAGATAAACAACTTCATAGGTAGATACATTTTATTTGATTAGCTTCAGGATCTGGTCTGAAGGGTGCTTTTAGACTGAGAATGTGCTCACCCAGTAGAGATCACGGTTGATCTTTCAAGGAGATTCACGGTAGAACATATATTCCCCCACCAAAAAAGAAATTGTAGTTCCCAAGGACTTTCTAAAATAAAGTTTTCAAGTTAAAGTGATAATGTTTTATAATAATAATAATAATAATAATAGGCTCTTATGTGTATGTATAATTTAGTATACGCAATTTAAGGAAAATTGTTGGAGCCGTTTGCAAGAAAGTCACAAAAAAAAAAGGAAAAAAAATGTTGAGTATAAGCTATCGCTAGAGTAAAAGCAAGTTGAGTATAAGCTATCGCTAGAGTAAAAGCAAGTTGAGTATAAGCTATCGCTAGAGTAAAAGCAAGTTGAGTATAAGCTATCGCTAGAGTAAAAGCAAGTTGAGTATAAGCTATCACTAGAGTACAAGCAATAAGAGAAATTTATTAACCAAATTTATCAGGAATGATCGATTTATCAATAAGAATATGTATCTGGTTCTTTGATGGTAAATTTGAACTAAAACACGATAGATTGCGCAATATTTCTGCTTATTAACATCTGCTACCTTTTTTAACCTTACGCGCCAGAATAGTTTTTATTTGTTGTATACAGATAGATATAATCAGTCTATATTCAATCGGTTGTAAAAAATAAAGTCATATTGTATAAATTGTTATCTCAATTGAATTTTATTTCAGATTTTTTAAGAACCTGAACGAATATGCAGGCAAGCCTTCATAGTGACAAGAAATAATTCAAATTTTGTCCACACGAGCCCAGGTTATTTACTTGGGGGTAATAGTATAAGTGAAAATGAGTTTTTATAATTTATGATATAATAATTCGCTAACCTGGTAACCTCTGCAGATGAAGGATGAATGACACTGTTGTTATGGACCTCTCCTAGTACTGATTTCTCATGGTGCTAGGATGTAAAATTTTTAATCGGCCTACCCACCAAAAGAAACCAGTGCTTGGCTGAGGTAGTTTTCAACTGGACACCATGGAGTCTCTGCTGTGTATATCCTGATCCTCACACTAATGCTGCAGATATAGCTGGTACAGCTTACTTATAACGCCGGCTATATGTCAAGCTCCGATGAATGTGCACAATAGATTTCTTTCTTCCATGACCTCCTCCTATTCAACATTTCAGATAGTGTGGTCTGTTTGGAGGCCGAGGGTGTCCTCTTACACGTATAAAGACGACCATCTTGTGTGAACTACCAGATAAAAAGAGACCCTGTAATCATAAATATTTAAATTACTGTTGGAAATATAATGTATTTAGTAATATAATTATATGGGCAAGTATATATATATTATACTCAAATTATTATAGCAATAATTTGAGCAAGTGATATATTATTATAATCAAATGTGTCAGGAGATATTCTTTTGTGTTCAGATTTTTATTAATTTGTAACTTGAGTAAAATACGATAAAAATAATTTATTTGTGCTGGTATTCCCTGTTTCTCATTGAAACTTCAACAGGTTAAGGGCCCAGATCACTGGATGAGATTACCACATCACGACTAGATAAATTATAATATTTTGTCAAAAAGAGAAGACAACAGAGGCCACAAGGTGGTATTATAAATTTTTTTTGTTTCAGCTGATATTTTTAATGTAATGTAATAATCTGCACCAGAAAAATTAGTAATTATTGAACAATTAAATAATAATAATCATCCATGGAAATGGTCATAAGAGGCGGTGTATGGAGCGTTGTAAGTGGTCAAGTAGCCGAAGATATAACTTCTGAATGGAAGGTAAAATATGAAAAAGCCCTAGAAACCAAATGTGGATGAGACTCACAAATAAGTAGTTTATATTGCAATTGCACTTCGGCAAAAGAAATGTGGTACACTTTATTAAGAAAATTGTATCAAAGTAAATTGCACGGAGGATTACCTAAGAAATACTATAGAGGTTATAGAAAAGTTAAGGGTTATCAGAGAATAAATTTATCTTTTAATTTATTATCGATAAATACAAACATGAAGTAGTTTTTGATTTGAATAGCTGTAGAATTTATGATACTAGGAAATGCCAGATAAAGGGCAAGCCAGAAGATACTATTTAAATGTTGATGGAATCTAAAAGTTAGATGAAAAAGAGAATGAAAGGGCTATCTTAAAATTTGGTAACGCAGGTCCTGGGATATTTGAATCGTAGAGGTATGAGAATCCTTAAAAATGGTTTAGCAAAGGGATTAGATTTTTCACAAATTGATTCTGAACAGAGTTTAAAAGAAAAATAATTTAAAAAAATGTTGGATCCGAAATCCAAAGTGATTACTATGGTACGATATTGATTGTGAAGATTCTAAGGGGTATAGGATTCAAGATTATTTACTTCTAGCTAGTGTAATTAAGGGCTCGAGATATTGAGTTTATCGAAACAGAATATATAGATAAACATGTTACAGGCAAAGATAATGAAATGACTGATACAAAAATTTTTTAAAGAAATAAACGAAAATATAATATGCTGGAAGAAAATTTCAAAGAAGAAGACGAAGAAATAGATGTGGAAGGAGAGCTTCAGAATTCGCTGAATGAAGAGGAAGAGATCTACAGGAGGAAGAGAAGATACCTGACCAGGGAGAGCAAAACCTACCAATCGCGACCAGTGTCTACTTTTAACTGAGAATAATTCGAGAATAGTAAATGATCAATTGCAGATACCAGTTAAAGCCAAGAGAAGTAAAGTTACAGGTAAACAGTACAGTCAGGAAATTGAGATTATAACTGAATAGTATATATGTAAGTTTTCACTGGGAGAAAAGACATATAGGAAAAAGTGGATAAATGCAAAGCATAATAAAAAGTTTAAGCTAAGGAAATTTAAATCATATATAGTTAAGGGAGAGTATTGGAAATATCATGATGTATTTAATAATATAAATATACATGACTAATATGTGCTTTGCATTTATCCACTTTTTCCTATATGTCTTTTCTCCCAGTGAAAACTTACATATATACTATTCAGTTATAATCTCAATTTCCTGACTGTACTGTTTACCTGTAACTTTACTTCTCTTGGCTTTAACTGGTATCTGCAATTGATCATTTACTATTCTCGAATTATTCTCAGTTAAAAGTAGACACTGGTCGCGATTGGTAGGTTTTGCTCTCCCTGGTCAGGTATCTTCTCTTCCTCCTGTAGATCTCTTTCTCTTCATTCAGCGAATTCTGAAGCTCTCCTTCCACATCTATTTCTTCGTCTTCTTCTTTGAAATTTTCTTCCAGCTATTATATTTTCGTTTATTTCTTTAAAAAATTTTTGTATCAGTCATTTCATTATCTTTGCCTGTAACATGTTTATCTATATATTCTGTTTCGATAAACTCAATATCTCGAGCCCTTAATTACACTAGCTAGAAGTAAATAATCTTGAATCCTATACCCCTTAGAATCTTCACAATCAATATCGTACCATAGTAATCACAGTTTTCACTGGGAGAAAAGACATATAGGAAAAAGTGGATAAATGCAAAGCATAATAAAAAGTTTAAGCTAAGGAAATTTAAATCATATATAGTTAAGGGAGAGTATTGGAAATATCATGATGTATTTAATAATATAAATATACATGACTAATATGTGCATGTCAATATATTTATAATCATATGAATCCAAGAGATAATATTCTTTTGGATTCAGCTTTTTATGATTTTGTAACTTGATTAAAATAAAAATAGTTTATTTGTATCAGAGACATTTTCCGTGGTAGCCTGCTTCATTTTGTGGTCATCGACCGGTTTCGGGTGTTCTTCAGGATGCGTTTTTCAGACAGTGTGCCAACACAGACTCGTATAGAGTAACTTAGTTTCACACTAACGCGTGTTAGTTGGTATTTTAACGAAATAGGAAGTTTAGGTCCCGAAACCGGTCGATGACCACAAAATGAAGCAGGCTACCACGGAAAATGTCTCTGATGCTTTCCAGCTCTGCGGAACCAACCACCACAACAAATAGTTTATTTGTGTTGTTATTCCCTGTTCCAACTTTAACAATTACTATGATTATAATCTTTAGTAAAAATTAAGGATGAAACAACGTACTCACTTGCTGCTAACGCTGTATAGATGTCAAAACTACACAATATATCAAGAGTTCATGAATCCTTATCAACAAATCTTGCCCAATAACACTCTTTACAACTATGGTTTGAAACAAACACTACTTTCTCTTATTGCTGTGAACAGAATAAAATATAAATTGATCAATTTTCTTTCAACTTCAAATTTTACTCATTTGTATTGAGATGGTGGGGGTACAAGTACCTAGCCAATCAGATAGTAGAAGTGATTACAGTGTAATCAAGAAGAGAGTGCCAATAGCATTGCAGAATCCCACAATATATTTATAATTAAACGCCAAAAATCACGCATAACTAGGTGCGGTTAGCATTTTAAGTTTAAAGAAAAACGTGATAGTCATTAACGATAAAATTACAAAAAAAAAACGGAAAAACCTATGCAAAGTCGCACTTCCGGTTAATCAATTTTCTTCAAAATAGAAATTCTACCAATGCTTCTAATATAATTAATATTATATAGGTGATAGAAACATATCTCGTACATTGTACTAAGGTAGTAATTTAAAGGAAAGCTTTAAAAACTACTGTTCTCCCAGAACCCTTCTAAAAAATCCTATTTTCCCCGGGAAAATACGTATTACAAATATAAGTTATAACTTATAAGTATTTAATATATGTAGATAATATACAAAGTTTAAATAGGGGCGGGTGTTGGTGTAGTGGTTATGAGCATGGACTTGTAAGTGGGAGGACCCCAGTTCGAGTCCAGCGTGTATAACTGCTAAATTTTATATTTGTTTAAAAAATGTTAATAATAAAGTAGGTGCTTCCGCCCCCGTCCACGACACCTAAATTTGGTAGTTGGACGTTAAGCCCGCCTGAAAAAATAGGGGTATTACTTTACTTTTTTATACAAAGTTTAAAGAAAATCGTTGGAGGCGTTTTTGAGAAAAATCACGAACATCTGCACTTCCGGTTAATGAATTTTTCTCGAAATCTTCGTGTCAAATACAGTGGTAGTACCTAAACAAAATTCTAAGTTTTGAGTTTCTTGCCATTTTTTGTTTTTGAGATATACTGTTTAAACAGAAACACACACTTTTTTCCTAACTCAGGGGACCTTAAATATACTTTCACTTCTCGCAGTTTTTCTTCCAACTTTCGTACGTACACATAAATAACTTATATTTTTGTAACATTTTGTTCAGGGAAAATTTGTTTTTGTAAGTATTGGGTGAAATGCATCGTTACGCTCCCCTGCAAAGTGCCATTTGATATAAATGTATGGTTTCAAACGTATATAATACTGAAACTATTAATGACATTGCTTAGAAGTTCAAATTTGAAAAACTTGGAATGCTTACTGAACGGACATAAAGACATAACGCTGTCACTTTCATTTGAAACTCTTTTGGGGAAAGTAGATATCTGGCGGGTTCTGTGGGGCGCTGGGATGTTCAGCTTTTCATTAAATTCCACAAAATGCAGTCTACAGTCCATGAGTACATAGAGATCATTTTGTGGTTGATAACTCAATTTCAAAAATTTTATACGATCGTCGCAATCCTTTTCTCTTATAACTGGCGATTAAAATAAAACTAAAAGTTGTTTTGGCCGACAGCTGCCACACCCTGCCAACAAAACCCCGCCGTAAAGGTTGTTGTATTATGTGTATGGAGGCAGCCGTACAGGGACCAAGTGGTGCCCTGATGCTTGCTTTGTACGCGTGCTCTTTATTGGGAATTGTGCACTCTATTGTTTCTCCATCACAATTAGAGTGGCACAGCCATGAACTGTGGAGAACCATTTAAGATTTCTTTGATTACTCATAACCGGCTCTATTGTTTGAGAAAGTTTGGGACTGTCAACGCATATGTCGCCATTACACTCTCATTATATAGGCTATGGGTTAACTCAATCCCGTCATCCTATCTATAGTTCCTTCAAAAACAAACAAATAGCCCACATTATACTAAATATAAGAACAAAACAAAAATTCATAAAGCATCCAGTTGTTTTATTTAATGTTTAAAATATGTCTCCGTAATTTTAAGGAGAACAATTATATTACATTCTCTTACTGTTGTTAAGAAAAAAAGAGCTGCATTCTTGTTAGATTTTGGAAATTGTGATTCATCGGGAAGTTAGGTTCTGGTCTCCTGTGAGCACGAAAAAATTGGATTGTAGAAATTAGTGTGTGTTTATTTATGGACAATAAAACCTAAAAGATGGAAAATTGCAGAAACTACAAACTTGCATGTTTCTTTTCAGTGGTATCAGGAGATCCGAAACTGCGATTAGCTAAACTAAGTCATATGTCTGGAGCTGCCAATGTAATTGTTCGTGCTTCCTTAGGTTGAGATAACCGCAGGGACATCAAGATTCCGGAAGAAACTGTACCTCCACATTCCCATTTACTTGGTAGCCTCAGATATAAATGGCATTTTTGAGATGTCTGGTGAATAAGTTAAATACTTGAAATAATGTAAGGGAGTTTTTCCAATTCAACCGCGGGGCACTAGATTGCAGAGTTTAGATTTTGATTTTATTCAAGTTGAACCGTTTAACTATTCCGCCGTAGGTCCAAGTCAATGCAAGGATGGCCCCAGTTATAACTCATTTTGTTCTGTAATATTACTCATAAATTCTATAGTGGATAATTTATTAGAAGGTTAACAAAGATTTGTTCGTTACTGCCTTGGTACTGCGATCGTTTCAAAGTTTCGAATTGCGTCTTTAACTAAAAGTACATCCCCCCTCTACCAATTTATTTAACATGTAATTTAATACGGTCATAATTTGAATGTAAAATATGAATGGGTGTGAAACAATTACACGACTTTCTCTTAATGCAGTTTTCAATTTAAACTTTAAATAAAAAGACTTTTTTGAGGTAAGCATCACTTTCCCCCTTTTCTCCATAACTTCTTTAAATTAACTTTCTCGGAACGAAGTTTCAAGCAAAAGAGGATTGTTCTCTACATTCATAGTGTAACAAATTTAATGAAATATGTTGGTGTTTTTATGGCGAAAATCGCGAAATACTTGAAAACTGTTCAGTAAAAAAAAAAGCATTTCCGCTGAACCGATTTTCTTCAAACTCGGAATTTCAACAACATATTTAATTGTAATTAATATTATTTAGATGGTAAAATTATATAATAAATTGAAATAGCACTTTAGAGGAAAACATTACTCCATCCCTCCCCCAAAAGATGAACTTTTCCCAGAGAAATGTTTCATTTAAAAGTTGTAGCTTTTAGTATGTGTAGTTAATATACTATCAAGTTTAAAGAAAATCGTTGGACCCGTTTTCAAGAAAATCGCAAAAAAAACTGAAAAATCCATTGAGTAGAGTAATACTTTTGTTGAGGAAGTTCCTGTCGAATCCCCATGGTCTGAAGAGTTAGTCCCTGAATGGATTTATGTGAACAAATAGCTTATAAACTGGGAGGGGGGGCGGGGATCGTAGATAACCTAAACTTCTTATTTCGTTAAAATACCAGTTTCGCATTCCACATGTAGGTTTCTGGTCAGGACCCATTTATTCCTCATTTATTTTTTTGCAATTTACTCAAAAATGAATCCAGTTTTTCTTTTTTTTATTTGATAATTTTTCCATGAAAATTGATATTTTGGAGGATCTGAGGGAGCTACAATCTTACAGTTTCCTCTAAAGTGACATTTCAGTATAATGTAAGATTCTTCCACCAATATAATATTAGGTTATATTGATAAAAGCATTGATGGGAAAATCACAATTTGAAGAAAATAGGTTAACCGGAAACCTATCATTTTTTTATTTTAAACTTTTTACCCGGAAAAATTCATTTTTGGCGGAGGATTCTAGAGGAGCTGAAACAATAGGTTTTACTCTAAATTACACAACTACTTAGTATTTCTGGGCTTGGTGATAGCTGCAGCATTACGAGAAATGATCATGGATGTTTGGCTTGCCTTAACTTAAAAAAAAAATACGATGAAGTCGTTTGACATTTTTGCATTAGATTTTTTGGGAGTTCTTGGAGTTGGGGACAGCTGAAACCTTAGTCTTTTCACAATTAATGTGATATCAGTGAAAGTAGATGGACCCACCATTTGTTGTGGATTAAGGGAAGTAAAACTTTCTCCTAGTGGTGGAGTGTCTCATACCAGATTTTGTTTAAAGAAAACTATTTTACATCATAAGTTATAATATAAACTGTGCAGGAAGTTGAACTTATTAGTGAAGGTAATACAGAAGAAGTGGTAGATATGGTGGGGGGGAGGCCAGCATAGCCAGGAAGAAGCCGTGTATGGAGCCGGTGACGGTAACTGGACACCAGGGTGTCCGGATCACCTTACATCCTGCACTCCACTCACCTAGCACACAACTCTCACTTTACACACATTACTTGTTTTTTTTTTATTATTATTTATTTCTTTTATATATATATATATATATATATATATTCATAATGCGAGGCCATGTCTATACCTTGTGTACGTCCTTCCGTGGAAAATATCTGGTAATATTATCACCAAGGAAAGGAATCACTGGACACAGTACACAGAAGAGAGTGAATAAACTGTTCGGCTCATCTTACTAGCGCTCACCAGTGAGGAAACATTTTATTCTAACATCCCCCCACCCCATCCAGCGGCACCTACATTACACTACACCATAACAACTATCCAATACAACATACAGGCGTCAAGTGATCTTTTAATTACAACAACTCCATAATAACCTATACAATATTAAATGCATTACTAGTAATCCAGATTTGATGAAAATCCGGTCCAACCAATATAAGGGCGACTTTACAGAATAGAGGGGCTGAATCATACGCGATCTTCATAAAAACAACTTCATATATTTTTTTTCATTAAATTTGAATCATAACTCTCTCAGGACAGAATATACACCATATCATTTTTGTTATGGTGGTGGTTGGTTCCGCAGAGCTGGAAAGCATCAGAGACATTTTCCGCGGTAGCCTGCTTTATTTCGTGGTCATCGACCGGTCAGAGTGGGTAAAACTGAATTTGCTCTGTGCAAGTCTGTGTTGCCACACTGTCTGAAAAACGCATCCTGAAGATGGGCGAACGCCCGAAATCGGTCGATGACCACAAAATGAAGCAATGAAGCAGGCTACCACGGAAAATGTCTCTGATGCATATCATTTTTATTTTAAACATATTTCTGGAGAGGGAAAAAAAGATTTTGTGACTTGAGATATCAAATGTTATTCAGGTTTGATGTAGGCATATCTTATTCTAGCTTTAGCTGCCTTAATAACGCAGGAGTAAATACATACCTCCCCTACTTATTATATTATTTATGTAAGGAAAACTTTGTTCCAAAAATTCAAAGTGTGAATTAAATTTATCAGTTTTATAGTTTTTAGTATCAGTTGCGGTGGGGACAGAATATTTGTTTGAATTAGAGTTTGCTTGTGTGGGTACAGCAAACCCATCACTGCTGGTCCTAAGTATAAGTGTGTGAATAATGGAAGAGGTCATAATGTCGCACTCGGGTTGCGCACATAACGGTTCAAAATAAAAAAAAAATCAAACCAATAATATAAAGCAAAATCAGTCCAGTAATGATTATCGAGAACTGAACTTCCAGCAATTTAAATCTTAACCTTGTGTTTTCATTAATATTTTCTCCTATCTTTTTGACCAACTGTGATAATTATCAGAATAATTATCTTTATTTTTTGTGCAGTCTTATTGAAAACTTTTTGCGCATGTCATGTTTCTAAAGTATAATGTAATATGAGACGACCCAATCAGAAAGTGTAACCGGTTGTTTACATAATACCAGATTTGATTGTTTGCCTTTTTCATATGAACAATCGAAAATTCTAGAAAATATAACACAACTGAAAACTATTCCACGAATCAATCTTGACGAACTGTCATTTAAATCTGGTCAAATTTGTGAAACTAAAAATGAAAAACATATTTCTTTCTACTTTCTGTAATTGCTGTTAGAGGAAGTATTGTAATCGTGTCAAATTTTCAATATCAAGTTTTCACCGGAAATATCCGTTTTGAGGTCTCCTTAGACCAAGAAAGTGGTCTTTAGCAACTGGTCAATCTGTGTGTGTATGTGTGTGTGACAGAATATCTCAAAAACGAAAAATCGCAGAATGTTCAAACTTTATATTTCCTTAAAGGTGCTACCAGGAAGACCTGAGAATAAGCTTTTCGTAAAAGTCGTTCAACCGGAAGTGGCACTTTACTGAATGGTTTTTCAGTTTTTTTGTTGTTGAGATTTTCTCGAAAACGGCTCCAACGATTTCCTCTTTAAACTTTTATTTGAAACCAAATGATTGCAACTGTTGGGCGTTAGAATGTGATCAGGTGTATCTGATTGTTGGCTTACCGTTCTGCAAGTTTCCAGGGTAGAAACGTAGGTTGTTGAAGGGGTTTATTGCACTGTGACCTGAAAGATCTATTGTGCCCCTGGAGCCTTCTCAGTGCACTGCTGGCCTCCAAGCAGTGTCCTCTAGCTGCAGACAACACTGTTCATCACCGGAAGTGAGTTCTAGAGGCTCCTAGGGAAGAGAAAATCTAAGGGCAGCCTGCTGGATTCGAACGCGGGAGCTTCGCGTTGCTAGTCCAGCGCGCTACTATTGAGCTAATCCCTTCCTTCTCCCTTGGCTTAGGCCAATTAACTAGGGCCGGTATCCTACTTTGTGTACTGTCTTTATCCTTGTCTGTTAAGTGTATTGTGCACTGTTCTGACGAAGCGCATGGAATACTGAGCTGTGGTAACCTGAGGGGTCGCTATTTCCCAAGTTACTGAATGCAACAGATACCCCTTGCGGGCAAGTTTCCAGGATAAAAAAAAAAAATAATAATAATTTTAGTGTTTTTATGTAAAACCTGACGTTTCGGCAAACATTCCTTGCCATCTTCAGGGGCTCTGTATAAAAAAAAAATTATACAGATAAAAATATAACTAGTAAAAACAACTGAACAATAAAAATAGAAAAAATTAAACAACTAAATAAAGTAGAAAATTGCAGCAAGGTTAAAAAATCTTAAAATAAGAAAAGTATGGAAAACTTATTACAACATTTTCGGTTGAGTCAATAATTGTGACTCACACTTACCACTAGTTGAAACATTTCAACGTCAAAATTCATTTAAGGGCACTTTTGAGGAAGAGGTTGGTTTGGTTTTCCTCTAAAGTGCTATTTCAGTTTATCACACGATCATATCATGTAAATAATATTAATTAGAATTATATATGTTGTTGAAATTCCGAGTTTGAAGAAGAGTAGGATGATGATCGGAAGTGAGTTACTGAACTCTTTTCACATTTTTTCCATAAAAAACACCACTGAAATTCGTTATACTAACTATAAAATTTGTCAATAACAATTTTGTAAACTGCAGTTAGAGAAAGTTGGGTGAGTGTTTCACTCTAGTTTTTTTTTTTTAATATAATGCGCCAATGAAAAATGTAAATCATTATTTTAATTTATAGTAAACTTGAAGTTACTATAAACTAATTTACTGTAAACTTGAAGTTTATATTAAGTTCTTTTTAAACATAACATCATTAAAACAATTTGATTCAACGTTACCTCAAAATGATGAAAACAATTACATAACGACTTCAAAATATACATTTGACAATAAATACCAATAATACAATATTAATATAAAAGATTTCACTCCGAGAAGATGGTAGAAGCCGGAAAAAATGTATAAAAACTTCAGCTTGAGCACGCCTGCCAAAACTATATTTATTGTTTCAATATACATCATTCAAATACATTTCAGTTTCTGAGTTTAAAGCAAAATAGTAGTTGTATTGTTTATTCTAATACCCTGAAATTATAATGAGAACGAATTTTCAAAATTAAAATGGCATTTTAGTTTTTTGACTTTAAATAAGTCAAAAAATTTTATCTAAAGGCAAAAATATTTTGTCTTCGCGCCTCCTTCCAAGACCGGGCCCGGGGTATCGATACTCCCTTTCTGCGTCACTGATCTAGATATAGACGTATCACTTTCATTTGAAACATTTTTCTTATCCAGAATTTCAATTTTGATTTAATATGCTTGGAGGAATAAGAGATCATAAGATACTGTAATGAGTAACAAGTTCGTAACAAGTTGGTAAAAAAATTCGTTAGTAAAGATCGATTGGCCAGACGTCCATGTAAGTCTTCACCAAATTGCTATAGATAGCGCTGGTGCGGCGACAATTAGACGTCTCTTCCTCTTTTTGTTTTCTTTTTCCCTAAAGATAAGAGGGTTTCCAGAGGAACACGCCCATCAATTATTTGTTTCTCATGTAAATGTAATTAACCACTGAAAATATTCGAATGTCATTCAGTAAGTAGAGAGTGGTAAATAAAAGAATATCTACATTCATAAAAATAACACTACTTTTAGTAATGATAAGTTGGCACCCTTGTCACTAGTTTAAAATAGCTGTTTGACCACTGTTTTTACTATTACATAACCTCTTCTATTACTCATACAACAATAATTGTCAAGCCCTCTAAAAATTTGCAATTTGCAAGAATAGATGTTTAGTGATTCGATATCTGGTTTCTGTGGGGGTGCAACTGTGTCAGATTACTGTCGAATGCTTAAGCAATATAAGATATGTTGTATGATTCGTGCCAACTTTTACAGCAATGGATTATTTTGAACTTTCTTCAGACCATTACACACACCATTTTCTAAAAAACACTTTTTTTGGACTCAGGGAACCTCAAAAATTGATTTCCGGTGAAAACTCGATTTCGAGAATTTGACACAATTACAATACTTTCCTCTAATAGCAATTAGAACAAGTTTATGCTATATCCGCCTTATAGCCCGGATCTCGCACTGTCATATTTCTTTTGTTTGCCAACAACTAAGAAGTGAAAACAAATATTCAAATCTAACCGCACACTTGCAAGGCAACAGAATTTGTTTCCTGCCAACATAAAACAAGTGTGTAACTATATGTATTAGAGGATTAGTTACATTGTATAAATACAGTAGGTAAATTGTGAGATACCTTTGTTACATCACTTAAAAAACAATAACAATTTGATATGTTTACTTATTGAATGAATTTTGCAAAATGGAGTAGCAACTTGAGGTCCGTGTCCTAACTGTGTAACTGCACATTAATTTTGTATCACACAACCTTAGATACAATGTTGCGAAACCCCAGCCTAACAACACTTAACCCTGATGCCTAACATTCCCGCTAAGGACTTGGCTTTACGGCCACTACCTCTGCACAACTAACTGAGCCAATGTGTCAGCAAACTAGAATGTACGAGCTCGAACTGTTGTGCATTCTAAGTCAGGCTACTTTATTTACGATTATATTTTAATAAAAGTTTCTTTAAATGTTAGTAATTGTCTTAATGTTGGTAATTAATTCTATAAATAGTCATTCATTTGAATGACGTGTTTAGTAAAAAAGGGGCAGCACACAAACAAGATGGACAGTATAAACTTGTATTGGTGGTGGGGGATGTGGTTACAATGCAAGCAGTGGTAAGGTTTCACTTGCCCTCCCCAGTGGACAAGCTTTACAAACCATCTATTATCTCCCAAGTTAGCTATATTTACGTCTTTTTTTTTCTTTGTTTCACAATTATTGCGTCACTCACTATCTGTTTTCATCTTGTACGAATTTAGAAATAATTTTCATAACCTAGATGTGTGTCAATAATATATTTTGAAGTGAAGAATAAAGAAAGCAAACAGTCCAGTTTCATCCAGTGTTTATTTCCTTTTTAACTTTCTGTTATTGTTACAATTCTAATTTACATATATTTTCTTTAAACAAGGAATTTTTAATATAGTTGAGGGGGCGTCCGCAATGCCGATAACATCTACGATTTTATCCGCAGTAGCATGCTTCGTTATTTCGGTTCTGACCAGTTTCGGATTCTCATCCGTCGTCAGAGTATGGTTTTCACTCAATTCGGGTAGAGAGATGAATTCAACTTGACGTTTATATCATACACGTTGATTGTATGTGGAAGGTTATAAGGTTATAGAAGTATGTGTACCCCATGTATTACAGCAGAAAAGAATGATTACAATTTATGGTTCAAATTTAACTATTGGTATATAATAAATAATGTCATTGAAATTGTCAAAAGTGGTGCCTTCGTTAGCAAACTTCTAAGGTGTTCAAAACAATTAGCTTCTTGTTCAGATTAAACAAAATCAGACTTGGATTTCAAGTAGATCATATAATAATGGCTTTGCAATAACTGCAAAATTTTAAATGAATTAACCCAAAGTATGAATCAACCCAAAAAGCTGTGTAATTCCTCAAAGTTTTTAGGAACTGGATAATTAGCAATGGCGGAAATATTAACAGGAGAATGACGTATTTCATCCTTATTAATAAGATATCCTAAATAATTAACTTCCGTTTGTAAGAAAGTACGTTTAGAAAAATTTAATTCTAAACAATTTGTAACTAGCACTTTTAACACATTTCTTCTATGGTCTGAGTGGGAATTAATATAATTTGGCCGGCCTCTAACATGTTTCTAAAGGCTGCAATTATAAAAGGCATGAAAAAGGAAGGACCGTTTGATAAGCCTAAAGGGAGCTGCAAATATTCATACTGGCCCATAAAAGTTACAAAAGAAGTATATTTTGTACAAGCTACTATGATCTTTACACATAATTTATTTATTATTATTTAATCATTTATTGGAAACCACAGTCTTTTTCTTTATATGATAATCTACGGGGATTAAAATAAAAAGGTCATGATTTTTTTTAAGAATAAACTCCCTTTCTAAATCAGCTGCTGGATAATTAGGTTTTAGGGCATTAATGTATTGCTCTAATAATAGCTTTAAACTCATTATGAATTTGTAAATTTACTTTACAATTAATGCTTAAATCAATCTGTATTAAATCAATTTTATTATCAGTATTAATTGAAAAATCAATGTTTAAAATGCCATCTATTGTTTGGCTAATTTACTTTTAATACTAGTGCCTTGAATGGTTACGTTACATATGTGAACATTATTGTTCGAAAGAAAATCTCTTCCTAACAGACAAAAAGAAGTTATTCATATTTGCATGAGTAACTATATAAAATTTAATCGGAATAGCAATTAAATCAATACAAACATTCTCAAGAATTTTCCCTAAAATATTTAATTTTCTTTTGTTTACGCCTTCGAATTAACATTACTCATATTAGGCTTAATATTAACGTTAGCAGGCAGAGCGAGTTTAGGCAATAAAGAAATCGACTACCGCTATCTTAACTGCAAAAATTTCCTTATTGCTCACCTCTAGTAGACCAGATACTTCATCGGTTGGTACGGTCTGGGATTCACTGCCAATTAGACCAATGGTGGTGCTAACTTTCCTTATTGTTCGATGCTGCGGTGACATCCTCGGGCACTCCTTTTTCTGATGATTTAAGGATCCACATTTAAAACAAGAGTTTCTGTCTGTTCTTGGCGAAGTACATTATTGGCGGCAATATGGCCAAATTTTAACTACAATTATAACACCTCGTTTCTATCATCTCGTTATATTTTTATCATGTGCAGTAGTTAACGTTTCCTTTGAATGCTCGACTTCCTTTGCTGCTTTCGCTAGTCTTACTGCTTCTTCTAATTTCTTGAGAAACATCTAACTTCTTCTTGAATTCGGCAATAGAGTGACAACCATACAACATAACTTTATTTCTTAAATCATCATTGATACATGTTTAATGAGGGCTTCATCCTCCACCGTTCCCCGCCCAGTCAATTCACGCATGTACAGATGTACTCAGTCATGCACTATTCTCTTTTCATTTTCCTGTTTGCAAGCTTAATGTTAAGGGTGGCACTATTTATTTTCGAGGGTAATTCTGATGGTAACAATTTTCTTAAATTGACCCATTGTTTATATTTTTCTCACAATTAATTATAGTTTTACCATAACCCCTTAATTGATTTCTTTGCAAAAAATGTATGTTTATAAATCCACTTCACTTCATCAGTTTTCTATTGTCTTCAAATTCAGTGATTCATTGATTGACGGTATAATTATCAATTCCGGTAAATGGACGGATGGACTCTTCTACATCCCTGAAACTTTACATGAATTTAGGTTGATGATGTACCTCAGCTTTACCGGTACTATCCTTTTCGGTTTCATATGGTTCTTCATCCTCACTATCTTCTTGCTTTCATTCAACTCATTTAAAGAGTCTATATCGATTAGAATAAGGCAAATTGGTCTGGCCAGCTCATTTTCATCACCATCTTTAGCAAATTACATATCAAACTCAAATCGCTTTCTGTAAGATTTTTATTAATGGAAGTTAACTTACTTGAAAATTCTTCAGAATCCTCTTCAAACTTAAATCCACTAAATTTACATAATTTAGCTCTCTTCTGACGATTATCATCCTCGTCGAAGACTATCAGATGAAAGGCACGAATCGCAATAAATGTAGCCTTCCTTATGTTGCATTCTATTTCTTTCATGTTGTCCTAACGTGGCCATTTTAACTACGAACCGACCTTCTTGCCTCAATTGTAAAGCCGAAATTTAGCTTGGACTAATCCTCACACTTCAGCCTGAATTATAGCCGTGATTGAGATTGATTTTAGCTCGTACCCCAAACCACCTTGGATAATAACACTTGCTAAATAAGACCGCTGATCTGTTACAACTTGTATTTTGTCTGTTTATTAGAAAACTAAAGTAACTCCTCATCCCCGCACAACAAATGAAACACAACTGTTTTTTTAAATTTTCTTATTTTCTCCACTATTTTTAATTTATGTTTTAAGTATCCCCTAGTTTTATTCAACGCCCCTCCAGTTTTATCTGATGTTATTACCGCCCTTCTGAATCGATCAGTGTCCACTTTGGGAATCACTGGTCTTGGTTAAGCTCCAGTAACATTTGAAATCTAACGTCAAGCACTCCATAATTCTCCAAACATCAATTTTTTTTGAAAAAACATTTCAAATAAAAGTGATTTGTGTAGACAGTGTGCGATATTTAAAGAAAGTCTTAAAGGCATTCCTGTGAAAATCACAAAAAAAATATCAGTAATTCTTACTTCCGATTGACGGATTTTGGCCAGAAAACGGTATAAAAACGAAATATTAAATTTGAACTAATAGCGATTTTTCTCGTTCACATATTCTGTCCACATACGTCAGGGTGACAATTAAGTCACAAACATTTTTTTTCGTTCTCATTGGAAAACAAATATTTCCGGTGAAAACTCAGTTTCGAAAATTTGACACGATCTTCCTCTTATGGCAGACGACTTTCTCTTACTGCAGTTTACACAGATTTAAGTGACAAGTTTGTTTTTTAGACATAATTTTTGCTAAATATTTGTCTGCGTTCAATTTTATGTCAATTGGAGAATCTGAACTCAATAAAATGACTCTTTTTAAAAAAAACTACACACTCCGCCTCCCCCCCAAACTTCTTTAAATGAACTTTCAGATAGTTTTTTTTACAGATAAAATTGTAGAAAACTGAAATAACTGGTAAAAACGCCCTTCCTATCAACCGATTGTCTTCATATTCAGAATACTGACTAATTAATATTATTTAAATGATACAATATGTGTTATAGACTATTATTATAGTCTCACACACATACTATTGTACTTCAGAGAAAAACATAACCCCGCCCCGCTCTGGTATAGGTACTTGATATGCTAAGTTTAAAGAAAAACCGTTGGATCAGTTTCCGAAGAAAATTGCACAATCTATTCAGTAACGTTTAACTTTGGATTGAGGAATTTTGATAGGTATTTTCTGTCGGATGCCATGGTGATACCCAAATGGAATGCAAGGATGAACTTTCTACGAATTATCTTTTTTGAGTTATACTGTTTACATACATATATCACACGCACAGACCATTTTCTAAAAACCATTTTTGTTTAGACTCAAAACGTGTATTTCCGGTGAAAATTCGATACCGAATGTTTGACCCGTTTACAATACTTCCTCTAACAGCAGTTAGAGAAACGATAAAATACATAATTAAAATACAATACTTTTCTAAATATCCAACATTATAATAATATTAGTTTTATTGTTAGTGAATGATAAACAATTAATGTTAGTAAACAATTGAGTGGCAACTCAGTGGAAAAGTTTATAAAATTAATTTAGCGTGCCAACAATTAACAATTGGCATAAACTTGTCATTTATGCCTTTTATTTTCCCCTCCGTACAATCATTAGCTAGAGAGAGAAGGCTTATTATAAAAGTTTTCTTCTTTGTTGTTAGCAATAATGAATTTATTATTTTAATTTATTGTATGATCACATGATATTTGTTGTAAACAAATACATATTTTTTTTTTTTTTAGAATATTTAATGAACATAATTAATTATAGTAATATAGTATACTCTTGTATTCATGCTTACATTTTAGATGGCAGTGGATCGAATTGCATTACATAATTTGAGGGAAGGTTACATTCACTATAACCTGTACACATACAATTTAAATATCTGTTAAAGCGATATTTTATGTTCGATAAAAATCGTGAGAGTGTTTCATACCAGATTTATTTTTATTTTAGTTTTATGTTTTGTTGACGATGATTTTATTTTATAGTACTGAACGGGCAGTACTCTCCCCCTGAAGTGTTATTTGAAAATATCGTAAAATTCTGTTACATATAATATAAAATAGAATGAAATATCTCAAATTTTTAACCGGAAGTGTGATTTTATACAGGAGTGGATTGTTAAAACAGCTCTATCTATAGATTCTCTTTAGATTGGATATCTTATTAGTACAAATTTTAAAAAACCATAACTTATTTGATTTTTTTTTTTTTAAAAAAAGATTTCGAGAAAATGAGATGTTTATTGTACTCGCTATAGGGGCGGGTGTTGGTGTAGTGGTTATGAGCATGGACTTGTTAGTGAGAGGACCCCAGTTCGAGTCCAGCGTATAACTGCTAAATTTTATATTTGTTTAAAAAATGTTAATAGTAAAGAAGGTGCTTCCGCCACCGTCCACGACCCCTAATTTGGTAGTTGGACGTTAAGCCCGCCTGAAAAAATAGGCATTACTTTACTTTACTTGTACTCGCTGTAGCCGTTTCAACAGAATTTATTGTACCATAAATATGGTGGAAGAAAAGGGAACTAAATGTATAATAAAACTTCAGACTTCTAATGAAATTGATCAGATTTTCAATATTAAGTAATCACTGGAAATAAATTTTGAAGTACCTGAGCAAGAAAGTGATTTTTTTTAAGAAACTGAGCGTGTATCAGCATAACTCGAAAACAAGAAAAAAACATTAAAAGTTCAAACTTAAAATTTTATTTTTTAAATGTTAAACCGGGAATCAGAAAGTAGGGTTTTGAACCAAAATCAGTCAATTATTGGGTTTTAGTTAGATTCTCTTGAGTATTAAAAAAGAAGTTTTCTTACGACTTGTGTGCGTACTTATAAAGATCTGGTATGAAACACTAACACGACTTTCTCTTACCGCAACACAGTCCTCTCACAGGATTTTCAACACAGTTTATGCAATTTTACTATAAATTTATAATTATTAGTAAATGTTTAATTGTCTTCAATCTTATATCAATGGGAGAATCTGAACTTAATAAAAGCCACTTTTTTGGCGAAAGCTTAACCTCCAAAATCCCCTCAAAAATTATAAATCTCTTTATGTATTGTTTGTATACCAAAATCCATCAATATTTTTATGGATAAAATCGTATAAAACTAGAAAAAAAACTGTTTACTCAAAAAAACGCACTTCCGGTTAAACCGACACATTACATACCCATACATTTAACTCTAATTAATATTATTTAGATGATGGAATTGTATAATAAACTAAAATAGCACTTTAGAAGGAAACATTACCCCCCCACCCTTTCACCAAAGGCCCTCTTGAATGAATGAATTTCCCTGAAGAAATGTTTCAAATAAAAAATAGTAGGTTATAATATGTCTAGTTGTGAGATGTACTAAGTTTAAAGAATATCATTGGAGCACTTAACAAGGAAATCGCAAAAAACTGTTCAGTAAAGTGGTATTTCCGGTTGAGGAATTTTAACAAAAAAACTTCCTGTTGGATGGGATGGTGATTTCCAAAGCTATGTCAAGTTTGAACTTTCTACGTTGTTTATTTTTTCATTTTTAAGGTACACTGATCACATACGTGTACACACACACACACACACACAACTTTCACTTACAGCAGTTAGAGAAAGTAAAAATGCGTGTGTGTGTGTGTGTGTGTGTGTGTGTGTGTATGTGTGAGAGAGAGAACAAAATATTACCAAAATAAAAAGTAGCATTAAGCGTAAACTTGATATTCGTGTTTAGTTACAATAACTGCATCTGGTAAATATAGCTTTGGTCAAAATCCATCAATCACAAGTGCAACTTTATTGAACTTTGTTTTCTCTGTATATTCTATATTTCGTGATTTACTCGTAACGGCTTCGATGATTTTCTTTAAACTTTGTAAAATGGTCTAGGTACAATATGTCTCGAAACATTTCTCTAAGATTTTACAAGGTACTTCCCGTAGAGTGATATTTCGGAGTAATCTATACATATAATTTATGGTGCTGCCATCTATATAATTTAAGGTAGATTATTAAAAGCGTTATTCAAATTTGACGTGAATTGTTGGTTTGCTGTGTGAGTTCACAGAAAAGGTTTCTAGTGTTTTTTTTTTGTTTGAAATTTTCTGGAAAACGGTTGCAATGATTTTCTCTAAACTTGAGATGCTAGCGGTATTGATATAAACCTATCCACTTTTATTTGAAACATTTTTCTGGGAAAACTTATGTTTGGGGGTTTCTGGGACATAGTAGCGTTATGCTTTCCCTTAAAGTACTATTTCAATACATTATATGGTTATGCCAACTATGTAATATTAATATAAATTAAAAGCATCAATAGAATTCCAAATTTTAAGAAAATCGGCCAACTGGAATTGCAACTTACAGAACAGGTTTTGGAGTTTTTTTTTTGGGGGGGGGGAGGGATATTTTTTCACTTCTATTTGTAATATTTTTGTGAAAAAAAAACAAATCTGGTGTGAGGCACTCACACAACTTTCTCTTACTCCAGTCTACAAATTATAATTGACAAATTTTATAGTTTGTATACCAAATTTAATGAAATTCGTCAAAAACTCAAAAAACTGTCCAGTAAAAGCGACTTCCGGTTTACTAATTTTCTTGAAACTCGGTATTTTGGTCATTTATTAATTTCTAATTACTTTTGTTTGGATGATAAGAGTTGTAAAGTTAACTATTATAGCATTTTAGAGAAAAACATACCCCAACCGCTCGCCTAAAACTGCCCTTAAATGAATTTTTCCAGAGAAATGTTTCAAATAAAAGTTGTAGATCTTTCTATGTTTAGTTTATATAAGAAGTTTCAAGAAAATCGTCGGAGACATTTTTGAGAAAATCGAGAAAAAATGAAAAAAATCATTTAGTAATGTTGTAATCCGAAACACACTTTTGGTTATCCGATCTTTTTCAAACTCGGAATTGCAACAACATATTCAATTCTAATCAACATTATTTAGATGATAGAATTGTTTAATAAAAACTGAAATAGCACTTTAGATGAAAACATAACCCCACCCCTCCACCATAACGGCCCTTAAATGAATTTTCCCAGAGAAACATTTCAAATAAAAGTTGTAGCTCTTTTTATGTGTACTTGATACACTAAGTTTGAAGAAAATCGTCGGTGCCATTTTTGAGAAAATCGCAAAAAAAAAAACAGTAAAGTGATACCTACGCGGATTATCAAGTTTCAACTTTCTACGGTTTTTCCTTTTTGTGCTGTTCACATACATACATACACACACACATACCATTTGATAAAAACTACTTTCTTGGATCAGGGGACCTTAAAACGGATATTTCCGGTGAAAACTCGATATCGAAAATTTGACACGATTACAATACTTCTTACAAGGAGTAAGAGAAAGTAAAAAAATTGTTTTTGGATGTTCTGAGGAATCTGAGACGTTAAAATTCAAATGTATTTGTTCAATATTATTGGCACTCTCTACCTGCTTCGGTAGGATAAATGAGTAAAATGTTGAAGTTTAAAAACAATTTATAATTGTTATACTCTTAACTGTAGAGGAATAAAAGTAAGTCGTGTGAGTATTTCACACCAGAATTTTTTAAGCGATCACACGGTGCTGGTCCACACAGCCTGTTTCTCATTAAGGTATTATATGGGGCGGGGTAAATCTTTAGAGCCATAAAACAATAACCACGGACCTTTGTGTGTGTGTGTGTGTGTGTGTGTGTGAGAGAGAGAGAGAGAGAGAGAGAACGAGTCTTTTGTTGTTTCACCCCTCCTCCCCCCGGGCCGGTTCAAACAAACAAAACTTTTATGGTACATGCAAGAGCTTGTCCCAAAGTGAATGACGGTTAACGGATCCTGAGAAAGCAATACAGTCGGATGACCTTTATAGGATCAGTTTTTAATTCAGGGGGACCCCTTTTCAGAATGATGTGTTTCCTTTTAAAAACGTTGTTTTGTATAGAACTTGCATAGGGGTGCCGCCACCCCGTCTTTCTTTGTTACAAAAGGAAGGCAGGTTTAGTGGTGAGGAACTTCTCAGAACGGCCTCAGGCCACATACAGCTCACAAGGTTGTACTGGGCACATCTTGACTCTCTCACCACTCGTACCCCTCTCGTGACATTCTTGCTGTTAAGACCAACTTTTCACTTCCCAATGAAGTGAACTATTACTCTAATCTCTCTTTACCAATTTACTAAACATTGTTTACTTTCTCAATTACTTCTATCAAGGGA
Organism: Triatoma infestans; assembly: GCA_011037195.1. Lineage (NCBI taxonomy): Eukaryota > Metazoa > Arthropoda > Insecta > Hemiptera > Reduviidae > Triatoma > Triatoma infestans. The sequence continues at coordinate 230,629 of JAAEAF010000056.1, forward strand.
AGGTATTGCAATCATGCCAAATTTTGGGTGTCGAGTGTTAACCGGAAATACACGTTTAGATGTCCCTAAGTGAGAAAAAGTATTTTTTAGAAAATGATCTGTATGTATGCGTGTGCGTGCATGTATGTGAACAGCACAGCACAAAAACGAAAAATCACAGAATGTTTAAAGTAGACAATCCATTTGGGTATCGTAATGGGATCCTAATCAGGAAGTTTTCTGTCAAAATTTCTGAACCAGATACAACTGTTACAAGCAAATAATTACAACTAATTATTTGAACCATCTCTTTGGGAAATTTCATTTAAACGGGGGTTTCTGGGAAAGAGCCTTGCCTGTAAAAATGCTATTTCAGTTTATTACACGATTCTATCACAGACGACTATCACTATATTTCACTGTCGACTACAAACACTGATACCCAGGGGAGCCACACAGAACTTCTTGGCGGCAGTGAACTGCCTTTTTTTTTTCTTTTTTAATTTGTATAGACGGGCAATGCACATTTTACATAATAATAAAATACATTAAACAATCAATAATTGCACTTGCTTGAAGAGAAGAAAATAATTTAAAAAAAAAATACAGTTTCTAATAAGAACTAAAAATATGAAATAATAATAATAAGACAAATTGCAGAAAATCTTATGCTGATATATAAAATAACAACATAAATATAAAATATAAAACATACAATAGATCAGTTTATATTATACGAAAATTAGTCTTGGGTAGATTTTATTTAATATTTAATATTATGGTACTTAATCTCTGGAGAACTTAGAATTTTCTTTAAATTAGTTTTTGTTATATTGTTTAGGTCAACATTCTCAGGAAGACTGTTTGCCAGGTACATAATCCTATTCACTGCTGAGTGAAAGATGTAGTTAGAGCGAAGGAGTGTTGATAAAATAAACGATTGTTACGGGTCGAAACGGTTGGGACATTGAAACTGAAAAAGGATAATAGTTCTGAAGAATCTATATTATTACTGAGGAGACCATGCAGAAAAAGTAAATCAGCAGTGTTTCTTCATTCGCCTAGTGAAGAGATTCATAGAAATTTTTTTAGCATATCGACAAAGGAAATGGACTAGTTTTAAGAATTTTATCAATCATACTAATATTAGTAATCGTATATGGAGCCAAATACAACTAGCATATTCAAGTACAGGACGAACAATGAAGCAACAAAGATTGGAGCCACATTAGTGAAATCACGAGCAGATCTATTATATGAACCCCAGTAATTTATAGGCTCGTTTGCAAATGGATCTATGTGAAGATTGAATGTCAACTTTCTATCCAGCCAAATTCCTAGATCTTCACTAGCCAATAATCTTGCTAACAGAGAATTATTAATATTGTAATCGAAGAGTATGTTATTGATTTTTCGAGAATAAATAGTACCAGTGAATATTATTTTGCCTGCACCAATCATGAAGGGTTATAAGAGGGTTTTGTAGAGTGATGCAATCATCAATATGGAGAACTGAAAGAAATAGTTTTACGTCATCTGCAAACATGAGAAACCGAACTGGTTGTATAGAGGAGAAATTCGTATCATTGATATAGAGCAGAAATAAAATCGGACCAAGGTGTGAACCTTATGATACCCCCAAAGGAGACATTAAATTTAGAAGAATAGAACGGATTTAATTCTAACCCTTTGTTGGCGATTGTTTACAAAGCTATGAAACCAGAGTAGCAATGCACCAGAAATACCGTATGCTTCAAGTTCCAAAAACAATAAATTATGATCGACCAAGTCGAAGGCCTTGGAAAAATCGGTGTATAATGCTTCGCCTGAGCCCTTAAACTGAAGGCGTTAATAATATAATGCTGGAAGGTGAGGAGAGTGGTCGACATGGAACGACCTTTGGAAAAGTCGTATTGTTCATCGGAAATAAGTGGTCTGGCAGAGAAAGAGATTTCATATCTATGACAAGCGATTCAAATAGTTTACCAATTGAAGACTGAATAGTGATTGGACGATAATTTTTTACATTTGTCCGATCTCCAGACTTATATAAGGGTACGATATCACTAATTTTTAAACAAGATGGAAATCACCTTTGGAAAGAGATAAATTAAATAAATATTGTAAAGGAGTGACAAGTGAGTGAGCAGAAACTTTAAGAAGAAACGGAGGAATTTTGTCAGAACTGGGACCTTTGTTGGTATTGAGGCTAGTTAATTTCTTTAGTATTGCTTCAGAAGTAATTGGAATTGAGGAAATTTCTATAGATTTGTTGAAATTAAAAACTTTAAATCCATAATTACACCAATTATACCATCAAACGCTATCAAATGTCTGCAAAGTGGTACTTGCAACTGTTGGATTCCAACGTTCTGATTCAAACCATTAAAAAAAAAAATTAAAAAATCGGTGTGAAACACTCACACAACTTTCTCTTACTCCAGTTCTCAAAATTATAATTGACAAAGTTATAGAGTATACCAAATTTAATAAAATTCGTCGAAAACAAAAAAATATTCAGTAAAAGCGCACTTCCGGTTTACCAATTTTTTTGAAACTCCGAATTTTGGCCATCTATTTATTTCTAACTAATTCCATTTGGGTTTCAGAGAAAAACATAACCCCACCCCTCCCCTTAAATGAATTTTCTCAGAGAAATGTTTTAAATAAAAATTGTACATCATTGTATGTGTAGTTTATGTAGGAAGTTTTAACAAAATCGTCAGAGCCATTTTCGAGAAAATCGCAAAAAAACAAAAAAAAAATCATTTAGTAAAGTGGTAAAGTAAATGCACTTCCGGACATCCGATTTTTTCATACTCGGAATTTCAACAACATATTTAATTCGTGGAATTTCAACAAAACATTTCTCCTCTCTTACTAGGAGTGAGAGAAGGTAAAAAAAAAGACGGTTATAACTAGTTGGGTTCTAACTTCAGTTAATTTTAGGAATTTGTTTAGGTTCTGACCTCAGTGTGTTTGTTCACTTCGGCCAGCAACAAACACATTTAACACTCAGACGACTTTCTCTTACTGGCAGTTTACAAAATTTTAATTGACAAATTTTATTGCTAGTTCGTAAATTCGTCGGTGATTTTTATGGAGAAAATTGCGAAAACTAAAAGGAAAAGAACTTCAAAATTTCCGATTTATGCACTTCAGGTTTACTAATTTTCTTGAAACCTGGAATTTTGGCCCTCGATTTCTAATTAATTTTGTTTAGGTGATAGAATTGCGTAAAACATTTGGTAAACTAGCACTTTAGAAGGAACCATAATCCCACCCATCCCCTCATCAAACGTATCCATCGGTAAATGAATTTTCCCTGAGAAATGTTACAAATAAATGTTGTAGCCCTTTGTATTTGTAGTTGATATAATGAAGTTTAAAGAAAATCATTGGTACTGTTTTTGAGAAAATCATAAAAAACTGAAAATAAAGAAGAGTAAAGCGGCACTTCCTATGGATGGATATTTACTAAAAGCTTATTCTCTGGTCTCCTGGTAGCAGTTTAACGAAACATTAAGTCTGACATTTTGCGATTTTTCGTTTTTTGAGGCATGCTCTCTCTCTCTCACACACACACACACACACACAGACCAATTCTTAAAACCACTTTCTTGGACTCAGGAGTGCTCAAAACGCATATTTCCGGTGAAAAATATATGGGAAATTTGACACGATTACAAAACTTCGTCTTACTAACAATAAAAGGAAGTAATAAAAGTGACAGGTTTATATCTATACAGTTAGCATTTCAAATTTGATGGAAATGGTGTAATGGTTTTCTAGAAAATACCAAAAACCTATCCTGCAAAGTCACACTTCCTAGCAATTATCTGCAGATTATCTGGAATCCTACTGCTAATGTATACTTCTAGTATTATATACATGGTAAACCCCATTCTTTGTACTGAAGTTGTACTTTACAGAAAATCTGAACAATACTGTTCTTTCAAGAATCTCAAAATAATCAATTTTCCCGGATAAATGTTTCAAATGAAAGTGATAGCTATTAATTATGTATTTAGGATAGTATACGAAGTTTAAAGAAAATCTCTGATACCGCTTTTCAATATAAAGGAAAAATCCAATTCATAATGTAAAATCCATTCAGTAAAATGGTATTTCCGGTTGATGGATTTTGGCCGAAACATTTCGTGGCAGATGTGATAGTACGCACCTAAACAGAATACCAAGTTTGAGCTTCCTGAAATTTGGCGTTTTTGAGATATTTTGTTCATATACACACATACATATACCAGATATTCGCTAAAATCATTTTTTTCGTTCTCAGGAGACCCCAAAGTGTATTTCCGGTAAAAACCAAGTTTTGAAAATTTGGCAATAAATTAAAGAGTAACAGAAACTCGTCATGATCTGGTGTGCAACATCCACTTTCTGTTGCTATAATTTTCAAACCTATAATTGATAAACTGTAGTTATTTTCAATGTTATAGGAGAATCTAAACATAAAGAGTTTTTTTTTTGTTTTTAGAAAAACACAATTCCACCCCACCTCCAAACACCTTTAAATGTAATTTTCAAAATTGCAAATAACAATAAATTGTAAATCTTCAAATGTGTATTGACTTTCGAGAAAATTGCAGAAAATAAACGAATGAATTTATTCAGTAAAGTAGTGCTTTCGGGTGGACCGATTTTGATCAAAACCTTTATCTTCCTTGGTTGAACTTAAACGAAATATGAAATACGATTTTCCATTTTTTTGCAAATTTGACAAAATTTCTTACCAGCAGCAGTTATGGAAAGTAAAAAACATTAGTTCTAAAACTAACATCACTTTAGTAAGACTTTTTTTAAAGAAATTTAAAAGAAAATATGCATTACATAAATGTTCTACACAACAATAGTTTACGTAGTTAAAACACATAGTCAAATTGTTTTTACAAAATAACATTAAATGACTCACCTGTAATGAATGATGGTATCGCTTTCAAAAAATAAAAAATAATAAAGCAGAAAACAGAACAAAAGATTGTAAATTTTGATAATTGTCATCAATCTTGCTGTTATTCTTGATGAACCGACCGATACAGACAAGAATAAAAATATAATAATTTAACATTTAGAAGATAGCCAATCATAACAAACCACATGTTTACACTAACCTGTTTCTTGACCAAAACGAACTAACGGCCAACACTGACTGACTGACTGAGTTATATACACAAGGGGTTTCCTAGATCTAGTAACCACTGGTACCGGCGGGCGTGTGTGTGTACAAACTTTGCTAGTACCCTTATATTCTTAGCAAGAACTTGCCGTGGTAATTACGCGGTGAAGTTATAATCTCTATGAGCTATATAAACTGGCCCGGCTAGAATTTAACGGACTCAACAGACGAATGAAGAACGAACCGATGGGAGGTTGTGCTCTCGGTGGTTTGTTTTAAATGAGAGTGAGTTGTTGCAGTAGTGGCGGTCGGTGGTGGCTGGGTAGATTTACTAAGGGTTGCATTACTCTACTAACACACACACACTCATACACGTTGTGGTGGTGGGGGTAGTACACACTACATCATCCCCACCACTACTCTTGTTGTTGGTGTTGTTGCTGCTGCTTACCTTCCTTCACCTAAAGTCTTTTGTGTAACCAGTAGGGGTTCCTGGTACTTATTCGCATTTCTACTTCTCCCCTCATACTCAATCTTCACATAATCACCATCCTTTATTCAGTTACTTTTTACTTTCTCTTACTGCTTTGTTAAGAGGTTGTATTGCGATCACTATAAATTTTGGTAATTTCATCGGAAATACATATTTGCAAGAACCCTGAGTACGAAAATAATGTTTTTTTTGCGAATGGTTCTGCGACTAACAAAATATTTCAGAAAAGAAAAATTATAGAAAGTTAAAACTTGGTATTTCCTTATGGGCACTACCACCGTATCAGACACGAAGATTTCGGGCAAAATCTACAGCCGGAAGTGCAACTTACTGAATGTTTTTGTTTACTGAAAATCCAATGATATTCTTTAAACTTTGTACACTAGCTACACACAAAAATAACTATGTCGTTTATTTGAAACATTTCTCGGGAAAATTGATTTTTTTTTTTTGGTAGTTCTGGGGAATCAGTATTTTTTAAGCTTTCCTCTAAAGTACCACTTCAGTACAATGTGTGGTTCCACCATTTACATCATATAATATGCATTAAAAAGCATTACTAGAATTCCAAATTTGAAGAGAAACTGCTGGCTTGAAAATGTGTCCCTTACAAAGTTGATTTTTGAGTCGTTTAGAATTTCTTCGAAAATGGCTGCAGTGTTTTTCTGAAAATTTGTTAATCCAACTATAAAGATATAATCATATCACTTTTATTTGTTAGTATTTGACTTAGAGCTTATTTTTGCTTATCTTTTTATTCTCCATTTCAACTATGCAATCCTTTACTGTAGTAAAATTTTAACAAATTGTATCTTAAATAAAACAAGATTATAGTTAATTCATAATGCAATAGTGACTATTATTTTGAAATCGCTTTCTTCATTTCAGTTGAATAACTTCTCAATCAAACGGATATACAAAGTGACTACAGCGAGAATATGGCGAGAACATACATAATGTCAATTAGCAAGAGAATTTAGTAAATAGAATGTTTGGTAATTTAATGTGACTTTTGTAGTTTAATGTGATTTATGACTTTTAAATAGTGTCATTATTTTGAGTGATAGTGATATAGGAACAATATATTTACTAGGCTGACATATTCATCGTATTAAGATAGTTGGTTACCTTGCAGACATGTTTGATAAAATAAATCAACAAAATCTATCGCTCCAATAAAGATATTTTAAAGATGTATGGGAAAATTACTGTTTTCGAAAAAACTGACTTGTAAAAATCAGTAATGGAAATACACAAATGTTTCCAATAATAAGTGATTTCTTGAATCTCTTCTATAACATAGCTGAAGTAGCCACAATTTTAATAAAGCATTTGGAAAATTTGGAGTATGAATTTTCGAACTTCTTTGAAAATTTATTAAATGAAAATTTCAATGGATTTTGGCACTATTTATATACAGTGAAAATTTAGCATTTTCTCCGATCACTTGACAAGAATAGAAAATTGAAATCAGAGAGAATGGAAAATTATGAGGTCAATTTAAAAAAAAAAAAGTTTCATTTCTGGTTAAGTAAAAATGAATTTCCCGATTTAGTCACCAGAACAAGATGCTTTGCCAGCCATTTTTGGTTCCATATACCTACTTATGCGAAGTAACCATCTCAAAGATGTGTAGATTAAAACTAAAAGCAGGAACAAACTCAAGTTGGAACAAGATCAGCGAAGGTTAACTTAAGGTTATCACCAGAATAAATGGGCTAAGTATATTTTTTATCAAGGTAAGAGTATTAAATGTACAGTTAATGGTTAATTTCTTTTGTAGATATAATTAAATCATTTTTAATTTAAATATAAGTTACAATGAATAGTGTTGTTAACCGATTGAATGACTTGGAGTACATGCAGATTAATAGCCTATTGCTCTATAATTCTTCAAGTTTTAACAAATTTACCTAACTTCAAATTATATCCTTTAATGTTTTTTAAAATTATTATTGAAATCCATTATATACTATTTATATTGAATTCTAATTTCATAATTACTTTTGTTTCTATTTAATAGTTTTCGTTTAAATTATAACTTCTGAGATGTCAAGTTTCTACTAATTACCGCCATGAGCGCTACTGTCTAGACTCTTCAAGTAACTTTCTACTTTTTCTTGTCTGTTTTAAAATTCTTTTATTCTTTTTAAGTTTTTATGCTTCAAAGATTCAGTCAAAGAAATGAAACAGAGAAGCTAAAATTGAACATGTTAAACAAATATTTAAAGATCTATTTGCAAAAATTTGTTTCTAATATAATATTATTCTTATTATAAAATATGTTACAGTTTACTCTTATTTCGTTCTTACTAAAGGAAGAAAAAGTATTATATTCTTTTCAATTTTAATGAAAAATGGATCCTAAGTTGCCTATTTGGGGAGGGGGGAGTTTTGTGATTGCTAGTGGGTGTGAATAGCATAACTCAAAAATGGAAAATCTGGTCTGAAACACTCACACGACTTTCTCTTACTACAGTTTACGCAGATTTAACTGACAGATTTTCTTCAAACTAATAAATTGTACTAAATGTTTGTTTGTCTTCAATTTTATATAAATGGGAGAGTCTAAACGTAAATAATGAGTGTTTTGAGGAAACCATAACATCCCCCTCCATCCAAAACTTCTATTAATGATCTTTCTTGGAAAAAGTGTTCCCAAGTAAAAGCAATAAGACACGGTATTCACAGTTAATGTAGCAAATTTAATGAAATCCATAAAATCGTAGAAAACTGAAATAACTGTTCAGTAAAAACCCACTTCCGGTCAACTGATTTTCTTCAAACTCGGAATTTCAACAACATATTTAATTCTTATTAATATTATTTAGATAATAGAATTGTATAATAAACTAATATAGTACTTTAGAGGAAAACCTACACCCCACCATCCCTCAAACCACTTTCCCTAAAAAACCTCCTTAAATAAATTTTTCCGGATTACATGTTCAGAATGTATTCTTGGCCACATATTTCATTTTATTCAATATTATTTTGATCATACAATAATATAATAAATATTGAAGTAGCACTGGGAAGCTTCCTTAAAATGAATTTTCCCAGCGAAATGTTTCAAATAAATGTTGTTGCTCTTTGTATTTGTAATAAATTCACTTAGTTTATGGAAAATCGTTAAGAACCGTTTTTGAGAAAATTACAAAAAAACTGAAAAACTCATTCAGTTTTTCCACAAAGTGGTACTTCCGGTTGAGGAGGAATTTTGACAGGTAAGTTCTTGTCGGATCCCAAGGTATTATCCAGACGGAATGTTAAATATGAACTTTCTGCGATTTTTCGTTTTTGGGCTGCGCTGTTCACTTACAAACAAGCAAACACAGACGACACAGGATTGTCCAGAGAGACCACTTTTTTTGGACTCAAGGGACCTCAAAACGTGTATTTCCAGTGAAAACTGGATAACGAGAGTTTGTCACGATCGCAGTTGTTCCTGTTTCTAGTTGTTAGAGTAAGTTAAAATATGTTTAGAAAATTCAGTATTACGGTTAATCAAAATTTTTCAGACACATAATTTTAGCTAAATGTTAAGTTTTCATTATCATTATACAGGTAGGTGGCAGGACCCGTTAATAATCTTGAAGTGATTCTTTAGAACAGTGTTTCTCAACCTTTTTTTTCTATCGTACCCCTTGATTAGACTTTTTATATGTGAGTAACCCCCTCTCCCACCACTTCCCTAAAAAATTTTGAAAAATAGATTAACTAAATAATTAAATAAATCTAATGACATTTATAGGCTTTTATTTTCTATTTTCCAAGTTCTTTTAGTTTCTTTTTTTACAAATAGAAAGTGATACTAAAAAAATGCAGCCTACATTAACTTTCAATGAAAGTACAATGTACTTTCATCAACTTTATAATGAAAGTACAAATTCATCAACTTTAAAATAACGGTTATTCATCTTTTCTGCAAATGATCCAATGTGGCCCTTAATAATTTATTGTAATATATACATGTAACATCCCCGCAAGGGGTATCTGTTGCATGCAGATACTTGGGGAGTAACCACAGCTCAGTACTCCATGCACAACTCATCATTACAGTGATGTCACATCCACACTACATATACACATTCCACACATATACAAAGGCCCTTACAGTACATACCCTAGGGCTACTTTCCCTAGGAGACCACCCCGTTCGGGGAAAAGCTGGCTTGCCAGCTTTGAGGAGGCAGTCTCTCCAGCAGGCTATGGGCGCAACGGGCCGACCTCTCGTTAGCCCGAGAATTAATAGATTACAAGGAATAATGCAAGAAGAGCTGACAGATTTCAATGGTAACGACTTGGCGAGGAAAACGGATTACTCGTATGGCTACATGGAATATCAGAGGAATGAATGGGAAGGAGGAAGGACTCGCGGAAGAATTCAAGAAGAGCCGAGCAGAGCTCCTAGTACTGACTGAAATAAAGAAGAAAGGTTCGGGAATAATTGACAGTCAAGGAATTTCTCTATTGTATTCAGGATTCACTGGAGGAGAAAGAGCAAAGAGGGAGTGGGATGTCTTGTGAGGAAAGAGAAATTGTGTAATATAAAAGATTATAAATTAATCAATGAAAGAATGCTAAGTATTGACTGGGATGACGGGATCAATAAGAATACTATAGTAGCTGTATATGCCCCTAATGATAATGCAACAACCGGCGATAAGGATGAATTCTTTGAAAAACTACAGTCCGTGGTGGATGAATGCAAATATGACTGCATTATCGAAGGCTGCCTTAACGGAAGAGTTGGAAATGATACGGAGGGTTGGAAAGGGGTTCTGGGAAGGAACGGAGAAGAAATGCGAAATAACAACGGAGAAAGAGTCCTTGATTTCTGCTTGGCTAATAACCTAGTGGTTGGTAACTCAATGTTCCCTCATAAAAATTTACATACATTACAAGGGAAGAACACAGCCGAGGAGAAAGATCTGCTATAGACTATTTTCTGGTAAGTAGACGTATCTGGAAGGAAATAAGTGATATAAGAGTGAAGAGAGATTATGAAATAGGTAGTGATCACTATTTAGTACTGATGGAAAGATTATCACCGGAAAACTTAAATAAAAAGGTAACCATTTCTAGAAAAGTTAGGGAAAGGATAACTCGTATAAACTAAAGGTCGAAGAAGTAAGGGAGTCGTACCAACAAAAAATCGAAGAAAGAGGAGGAATATTTAGAGAACAGTGGAAAAACGAAGACCTAGAACAGAGTTGGGCGGCTTTCAAAACAATAGTTTTATCATCCGCAGAAAATGTGAGTGGAAAGTCAAGAATGGGTAGTAGGAAAAAAAACAGCGTGGTGGACAGAGGATCTGAGAAAGGAAGTGAAAATAAAGAAAGAACTCTGGAAGTGTTACATGAACTCTAGATCGTCGAACGACTACGAGGAGTATAAACGACAAAGAAAGAAAGTCAAGGATCTAGATCTGGAATCAAAAAGGAAAACGTGGAAGGAATTTGGTGAGAAAATGGAAGAAGATTACAGAGGAAATCGCAAACTTTTTTATACAGCAATTGAAAACTTAAGAATTATAAATCACCCCCATTAAATTTATTAAAGGGAAAGTTGGAAATATACTTTCGGAAGAGCGGAAAATAATGGACAGGTGGAAACAGTATTTTGAGGAACTGCTAAATGCAGGAGAGGAGGCCAGAGGGCATACAAATATCGATTGTGAAGAAGTTTTTGAAGAAGATGACAACATCGATGAATATGAATTGGAGTTGGCTCTAGGAGGGATCAAAATAGGAAAGGCAGCAGGATATGATGGCATATTGCCAGAGATGATGAAATATATGGGTGCTACGGGAGAAGAGATTCTACTGCATATTCTGAACTTGGCTTGGCGGAACAAAAGAGTATCTAAAGATTGGGAAATATCTGTGATTGTTCCCATCCATAAGAAGGGAAATAACCGCCAATGTAGCAACCACAGGGGCATCTCGCTCCTCAGTGTGCCGTACTCGTATATTGCAGTATTGTGGAAAAGAAACTGCGCAGTGAAACAGAGAATGCTCTGCATGACTCCCAATTAGGTTTTAGAGGTGGAAGAGGCACCCAAGATTTAATATTCGCCATTAGGCAATATTCGGAGAAGCTGCTAGATGTACCTTTGTTTGAGAAGAAAAATGCACCTTTGTTTTGTGGACATAGTAAAGGCCGTTGATATGGTACACAGGCAGGAACTCTGGAACGTCCACAGGAAGAAAGGAGTGAATACTGGACTGAGACTTGCAGTAGAAAGTTTTTATAGGAGCACTAGGAATATTGTGAGGACCGCTAATGCAGAGTCCTCTGAGTTCAAAACAAATAACGGAGTTAGGCAGGGTGCAGCCTTAGCCCGTTCCTCTATCTATTTTATTTATGGACGAGGTAATTAAAGAATGCTGTAAGAGAATGAAGCTACTCCCATTAGGTCACAGATTGCTGCAAAGGATAGGGCACAGTTTGTTTGCGTTTGCAGATGATATCCTCATCCTCGCAGGCAGTGAGAATAACCTTCAGACCAACATGGTAATTTTGGCGAAAGAGCTGGGAAAAGTGAAGCTACAGCTAAACCCCGAGAAAACCAAGACCATGCTGATAGCAAAGGAAAGAGAAGATCACCATGTACAGGTTAATGGGACGGAGATAGAGCAGGTAGATACCTTCAAATGTCCCAAAAAGGTACTGTGGACGAAGAGATAAAGGGAAGTGTGGCCCACCGCAGGAAAAGTCTTTCACGCTTTGAGACAAGCTTTCTTATGAAAGCCAGAAGTCTCTAAAGCGGCAAAGACAGCCTTGTATAAGACTGTATTCCTGCCAATTCTTACATATTCCAGTGAGTCCTGGACCCTCACAGAAAGGCATAAAAGCGCTATCCAAGCTATGGAGATGCGATATTTTTTGAGAAAAATAGAGGGGAAAACTAGAAGGGACAAAGTTAGGAATGTGTACATCAGAAGAAATTTAAAAGTAACAGAGATCGTAGCAACCAGTCAGCTGCGTTGGTTAGGACATATTATGAGGATGGTGGAGGGAAGTCTGGCGAGGAGGGTATATGAGCCCAGAGTGCAGGTTCCAGGAAAAGAGGAAGGCCTAGGAGAATTTGGGAACAGGATGTCCAACAGAGTTTCCAAGACAGAGGTTGGGATTGGAGAAGGAGGAAAGAGATGGCACGGGGTAGGGACGGTTGGAGAAAGCTCTGCAGGGCCTCGACACAGCTATAGTGGTATAAGAGGAACAGATTAAGAAGAAGAAGAATACATGTAACAGGATCCGAAGAGCAGAAAGAAACACAAAATTTACAATCTAGTTACCCGCTACTAGGCCAGACGAGAGTGTATATATTTGTTTCTCTCTGCTCTTCGGATCAGTTTTGGGTTCTTGCGATTTTTCATGTATGCGATACTTTTACACATTCTTACTTCAAAAATTTGACACCATGCTTCCTCTTAACGCCACTAACAGAAAGTGAACATTTTAAAGTATGAAGAAAATTTGGCAGTTATTATTGGAGATAATTTCCTTTACAGATATTCATATGATTGTCGAGTGATTCACATTAGATATATTACTTTCTCTTACTCCTAGTAAGAGGAAGTATTGTAATCGTGTCAAATTTTCCAAATCGAGTTTTCACGGGAAATACATGTATCCTGAATCAGTAAAAGTGGTCTTTTAGTAATTGATCTCTGTGTGTGGTCCAGCATAACTAAAATTGGAAAAATTGCAGAAAGTTAAAATTTGATATTTCGTTTAAGTTCTACCAGAGGACTGGCAATAAGCTTTTGGTCAAAGTCGGTCAATTTGGAAGTACCGCTTTACTGAGTGGATTTTTCAGTTTTCCCGATTTTCTCAGGAATGACTCCAACAATTTCTTTAGTATATAGCAAGTATGAACTATACATACAAAGAGCTACAACTTTTGTTTGAAACATTTTTCCGGGAAAATTCATTTAAGGGGGGATTTTGGTGGAGAAGTGGGGTTATGCGTGCCTTTGAAATGCTATTTTAATCTATTATACGATTCTATCGTCTATATAATATTGATCAGAATTACTGATCAACCTTACCAATCACCTGTCACTTTTCTTTGAAAGTTTTTTTTAAGAGAAAATTCATTTAAGGAAGTTTTGGTGAGGGGGGTTTATGCTTTCCTCAGAAAATAAGTCGATTAAGTTTAGATGCTCCCACTCATATGTTATTGTACACAACTTAACATTTAATAAAAATCTGGTATGAATCACTGAAAATCTGGTATAGGTTTCAGAAGAAGAGAAATTAGTGAGGAAGGGTTTCTGAGAAATAAGCTAGATGAATGCTTTACACTGTATAATAAAATAGAGACACTAAACTGCCAAGACTTTACACGTAAATACAAATTAGGTAGTGAGAATTTAGAGTTAGTGAAGAGAAGGGTAATAGTTGGTTGCTGACGCGTTGTAACTACTGTATAAACTGTTGAAAGACTGTCCTCTGTAGGGCTAGCACTGCTGTATATAAACAGAGTCTCCCACTCTAGTCTGGCCTAAGTAACGACTGAGATTCTCAATTTTGTGCCTAACTCTCTCTCTCTCTCTCTCTGCTTTAGAATCCTCTCTTCGGATCCTATTGCACTCCTGTTAGTACAGTTATCTGCAAAACAATAAACGTTTCTTTAAACGTTCAATTTTGCTCATTTGTTTAGACATAAATGTGGAGGTAGTGGTGGGGACAAATACCAACCTTCCAACCCAAGCAGATGGAGAAGTGTTGACATTCTAGTCCAGAAGAGCGCCCCAACCCACATATTTGAAATTTAACGTCACAAACGCACAGCTGTCCTAAAATCAATTTTGGGGGGGAGGATGTTTCAAATAAAAGTGATACTTCATATTGCAATGCAATGCTTGTAATGTATATAAATATTACTAATATAAATGGTAGAACCATACATTGTATTAAAGTTTAGTGGAAAGTATTCCCCCCCAAAATCAATTAATGTTTGTAGATAGTATACGAAGTTTAAAGAAAATCTTTGGACTCATTTTCCGAGAAAAACCAAGTAAAACTGAAAAAAAAAAAATTGTTCAGTAAAGTTGAATTTCTGGTTGATAGATTTTGCTAAGGATCTTTCGTGTCTGATGCAGTACTTATAGTACTTATTTGTACCTAGAAGGTATATCAAAGTTGAATTTCTATGCAGCGACTTTTAGGTTTTAAGATATTTTGTTCACACACAACACAAACACACAGATGCCCACACATATTCTTTTTGCAGCTCAGAGAACCTCAAACATGTATTTCCGGTCATCAAAATTTACACATGATCTTCTTCCTCTTACCAGGGGTAGAAGTAAGGGAAAGTAAAAGTTATATTTGAAGATAATTAGTCAATTGTAACTAATTAAATTGCAATAAGAAAAAGCGCGCAGTGAGTATTTCACACTTTTTTTTTATTTGTTACGCGCCCCTCCACCAAAAAAAAAAAATTCTCTTTGACACCTCCTACCGTCAGAAAATCTCGACGACACGGCGACCTGCTAAACCCTAACTTAACAATCGATAAACCTTGCACTCCTCGTCCATTCACTCTCTCTCTCTATATATATATACATCCCCAGCCATTTTTGGTACTAAAGGACATTGAAGGGTTGAGTAGCTGGCTTGTCCATTTGTACGCATGCTTGAACTACAGCATACATAGTTTCTTACCAGAGGACGGAGCCGAAGGTACTCCACAACACAACATACCCACTGCTATAGAATTCATTGTTCAACTGTATTTTGATATTCGAGAGCGAAAAATAAAAAATACAGTGAGAAAACTTGGTGGAAAGGTTATATTGCCACATTGACCCAATCAGTTTCGGATATTTTCGATAAAACCTATTAGAAATTGTCCAGATAAAGGTAAGCATTGCATTTTTCATCATAATTTTACTTTTTTTAATGCAGTTTTTAATTGAATACAATAAAGAGGTACACAGCTCAGTGCATTCAGGTTGTAAGCATTTAAAAACATATCTTTCGGCAAATGTTTTTGTATTTTGCACGATCTTTTGCAAAAAATATCATTTGAACCGGTTGAATCTATCTATATTTCACTCAATTGTTTTTTAGCCAACCTATATTGTATACTTACATATGTTCTATTTAAAATATTAGCTCTTCACGTTCTCTTAACTTTGTCAGAAGTTACAACATAGCATTCTTGTCAGATTTTGAAAAATGAGTATTCACCGGGAATTTCGTGTTTTGTTTTTTCTTTTTTTGAGGTGCCCAGAATGTGAAAAAAAGGTTGGGAAATGCACGGGATTCGATGCGAAAGTACGAAAATACGAAATATTTTCTCAAAAACAGCTCCTACGATTTTTTCCCCTTTTGTTTGCATGTCTCTACTAAGCACATAATATAGGCGTATCACTTTTATTTGAAACGTTTTTCTTGGTAAACAGAATTTTTGTAGGAGTTCTGTGGCGGTCACCCCAAATTAACCTTTAACGTGCTTTTCCTTAAAATATTGTAAGTTCCACTAAATAAATAATTGAGGGGTGGAGGTATTAAATATTTTAAATCCAAACAAAATTTGAAGAAAATCAGTTAACTGTAAGTGCTGTGCTTTACACAATAAAGACTTTTCCGGTTTTTTGTGTGTTTTTCTTGGGAAAATGGATCCAGAGAATTTACTCTTAAATTAAAATTCCCTGAAAAATCCGTTTTATTTGAACTCTTGTTCCGGAAAAATTGCTTTTTGATGGTTGTGAAGAGCTGTGAAATTAAATTTACTCGTTAATTATCATACAATTCATACATTATCAGTACAATTTGTTTTCTGGTTCAATAGAGGAACTACATTTAGTAACACATTCCGACTTCCAAGAAAATTTGTCCACAGAAATGTAAGAGAAAAGAATGTGTAAGTTTTTCCGCCTGATTATTCTTATTTTAAATAAATAAATAAATACAAAAGACTTTTTCTCTGATATTGTGTCATGTGTAGATTAAATTCTCTTGGTGGCTTTGAAGGTCACCACAACTTGGTGTTTCCACAACTTGAGTTTTCACAGGATAATACATGCCTTGATCCTGCCTTGAAAATATACAGCTTTCTTGTTTTTATTCTTCTTCTTCTTCTTCCACAAAGTGATTCCCTACTCATAGTTCCTCATACCATGTGTAGGGCTTGAGATACCTGCGCGATCCAGTTATCTTAGATGCTTCTCTCTGCTGCCTTCTAGGAGGTTACTAGTTTAAATCCTCCCCTTCCCAGAAGTTGCTGCTCCTTCATAGGCCCAATAACTTACTTTCACTGATACGTTCTACGATGGTACGCTCTTATCAAGAACCATTAAGGGTACTCTTAACAAGAACTATCTTTCTTACCTATCTCCTTCAGAAATCGACTTTCCTCGCATTCAGCATATTCTTCATTCTGTTTGTCAGCGCCATGTGTTGGATCCATAACAGGCTTTCTACTAATGAAATATATATTTTATGCTTTTGGCGACAACTTACAGAATGTAACATCCGTATAGCAGCTCTTCTCTTTACAGATTTTATCTTTAATAGCCTGGGAACAAGTATTCATTCTTGCTTATAACTGATTCCAGGTACTTGATGTTCGAACATCCTCAATACTTTCTCCACTATCCAATACCAGATGTCTGTGGTTGCTCGATAATCGTGTATTCACATTTTACTACAATAACATTTTAATTATTTAAAAAATGAAATAATATAGGAACCTAAAACTTAATATTAATTGTTGTGGTTGGGCGTTCGCCCATCATCAGGGTTTCGTGATAACGGTTTCGAACGTTCGCTCATCATCATGAGGATGTCCTGATAAAACAGTGTGATAATATTGATGGGCGAACGCCCGAGATCGGTCGATGACCACAAAATGAAGCTGGCTATCAGGGAAAATATCTCTGATATATTCCTTTTAAGAAATTTTATTTGAATTTCGTATACATTTTAGATATTTACAGTTATTTGAAATATTTTTCTAAAAATAGATTTTTGGATAATTCTGAAAGTGGTGCAACGTCAAAACTGCTGCCTATAAAGTACTTTCAGTACAATATAAAGGTCACCTATATAATATTATGGTTCATTAAATACATTGGTTGAATTGCAAGTTTCAAGAAAGTCGATTTTATCGAAGGTTGATTTTATATAATAGGCTTCAACGATTTTCCGTAAACTCTGAATGCTAACTGCCACAGTTTCAAGCCTCTCACTTTTATTTTAAAGAATTTTTCCGCAAAAATTTACTAAGAGTAGTTTGGGGGAGGGGGGTCAATATGGAGTTTGAGTCAACTTAAACTGTTGCTGTTAGTTTTCTGGTCGTTGACAAAAGGTTTGCTAGTGTAGGTACCTATAATATAGTCATTTACTGTGTCGTTCTTATGCCCCCAAAAGAACCAGCAGCTGTAGTCCTAGATTTGTATGCAATGCTAAGGCAGCTAAGGACAGGTAAACGTTTATAGAAAATTTGTCTTTAGAAATGTAATCATTGTAACGAGATTTAAATTTCTTTCAACTATTTCACATCGGTTTTTTTTTTAAATATATAATCTAAAACAAAAGCTAAATAACAGCTTTCCACTTATGCAGGTATGGTAGAATAAGAAGGACGAACGGCCGACATGACGGAGCCCGAGGTGGCCGTCAAGATACTGCCTCCACCGCCGGGAGATCCACCGTCCATTGGTATCATGGAAATTGGATCTCCGGAATTCTTACTTAGGCGGCGATGTTTTGAAACATCAGTAGTTAAATCCATGCCTAATTCCCCCCTGGCTGTGCATAAGCGGCATGAAGAGGATGATCAGATGTCTAGGTAAAGTCAAAACCAATAGTTTGCTAGTTTAGTTATCCTGCATTTGTGAATTGAATGTACCGTCTTGAAAATTTGGTGAATTTACAGGGGAAAGGTAGGGAAGTAAATGTGCTTGTGTGTGTGTGAAAAATGCAGTTTCATCTTATATCTTAATCTTATAAAAAATTTTTGTAAATATTTTGAAGCCATGCTAAATGAATCTATGCTCCACAGATCTACGGGAGCTGTTCCCGTTAAAAAAGAAGTGATAGTACCATCAACAACGTACGAAGAGAACAGATTGAGAGTGATTCCTAGATTGGAGAAGTGCCTCTCAGAAAATTCCTTGTTCAATGGAGCCAGAACGGATACTGAAGAGCAGAACAGTAGTAGCGGTTCTAAATCCGAAGGAGATGTTCGAGATGCTCAGATGAAGGTCAGTTTATTTATAGTTTCATGAAAATCATATAGCTTGTAGCCTAGGTTAAGGGACTTGTCCATTGTTAGTGGTTTTTGACATATAGGGATACCACTTTAGCGAAGAAAGTGTTACTGAGCCTGATGACAAGTAACTCACTTTGGTAGGTGAGGTTGGGGAGGTGGGGATGGACTGAAACCTATAAAAGGAGGTGTTTTTTAAGTGTAACAACGAACATGTAAATAAATTCGAAAACCTATAAAATAACAACACATAAACAGCAACTAGTTCATTTTCGTTTACTTGTTCACCGTAAACAAAAAACAGTCAGCAGAATACCACAGCCATCTCCGCGTTATTATGGTTTAATCTTGATGTAAAGTTCTATTTGGGCCCACTACTCTACGCCTTTAACGTTTACTGCTGTGGTTCTCCGCTGCCTGTTTCATTTTTTATTTCATACCTTTGGTACTGTATTTGGATATTGCAAAAATATGTGGGGGCACTGAAAATTTCGCAAGCTGGAAGTGCCATGCTGATTTTTATTTTCCCTTACTCCTAGTAAGAGGAAGCATTGTAATCGTGTCAAATTTTCGATATCAAGTTTTCATATGAATACACGTTTTAAGGTCCCCTTTATGAGTCCAAAAAATTGGATTTTAGAAAATAATCCGTGGGTGTGTATGTATACGTGTGAACAGCGTAGTTAAAAAACGAAAAATCGCAGAAAGTTCAAAGTTGATATTCCGTTTAGGTATCACTATGGTAACCAACAGTAAGTTATGTGCCAAAATTTCTCTACCGGAAGAACCCTTTACTTAATAATTGGCTTTCATGTCTGTGCGATTTTCTCGAAAATGGCTCCAACAAATTTTTTTTAAACTCGGTATATCAGAGGCGTCTTTAGGGAAATGGGAGGGGTTATGTTTTCTTATAAAGTTATATATCCGTTTATTATACAATTCTGTCATCTAAATAATATTAATTACAATTAAATATGTTTTCAAAATTCCGAGTTTGAAGAAAATTTGGTTGAGCGAAAGTGGGATTTTTACTAAACAGATTTTTCAGTTTTCTGCATTTTTCTCCATAAAACCACGACGGATTTCTTTAAATTTGTTATATAACTAAGAATATGGGAACCTATAAGTTTTGTTTGTAACTTTTTTGCCGAAAAAGTTTATTTAATGAAGCTTTGGATGATAACGAGAATTCATGCTTTCCTCAAACAACTCATTTTATTGGTTGAAGAAAATTGAACTTTCTCTCCCATGATATAAAATTGAAACATTTAGTAAACATTTTAAGTCTGAAGAAAATTTGTCAATTAAATCTATGTAAACTGCAGTAAGAGAAAGTCGTGTGAGTGGTTCACATCAGATTTTTTACTTTCTCTTACTCCTAGTAGGACAAAGTGTTCAGATTTGGTCAAGTTTCGAAGATGAATTTTCACCGGAAATACACTCGTTAGTCCTCTGAGCACGAAAAAACTCAAACGGTATCTAATAACATCATTTTTTTGACAAATTTGAAACTTGATTGGTGAAGATTGAAATGATAATAAAGACACTTTTTTTTTTTTTTAGAAATTAGGATCTTTTTTATTTTTTATTTTTTGATTATATTTTTATTTTTATATATTATTATATTTTTATTTTGTTTATTTTAATTTTTTTTATTATTATTCTATATTTTAAATAATTTTTTTTTTTTTTTTTTAGAAATCTGGTTCCCACCGGTAATATTTAAAATTAGACAATGATAATGGAAATAATTGATTTTGTTTAGATGTCTTGCATTTTTTTTTTTTTTTTTTTTTTTTTTTTTTTTTTTTTTTTTTTAAGTTTAAGGCGTCTCAACATCTGTGGTCATTTGCGCCCGGAGCCTTCTCAGTGCACTGCCGGCCTCCGGACAGTGTTCTCCCGTTACAGACAACACTGTCCATCACCGGCCAGTGAGCTGTAGGGGCTCGTAGGAAGAGAAAATCTAAGGGTAGCACGGCTGGATTCGAACCCGTGATCTCCGCGTTAATTGTTTTTTTATGTTTCATACAATAAATTTAAACAAAATCGATGTTTAATGTAGAGGTAGCTTGAATGCGCTAGTGTCGTTTTTCAGATACCTCAAGTTATTTTTTGTTTTGTATTTTATTTCAAGCTAATTTAATTTAATAATTTTTATAATAAAAAGTAATTATATATATATATGAGAAAGTTATAAAATACATTGTTTTATATTAGTGTTTTATGTTAGCATTACTCGAGTCTGATTGCTCAGTTGACATCTCCTGCAAAGAACATAAATCAATGAAGCCAAACGCATGAATGAGTTTTTCGCAATCCCAAAGCGTTTTCCGCGACAAAAGGAGGCCGATTAGATTCTAAAAGAGGCTAAAAAATTGGGCTCAAGGCAATTCCAAGGTAGTTGATCTGAAGCTCAGACAATCCACTCTAAGGAGAGCCAAACTTTTAGTGGACATTCCAATGTTGATATAAATTTGTCTTTAGAAATGTAATAATTCCAATAAGATTCGCATCATATTTGCTTTTTATAATGTAAAACAATAGCTGCCGCTTGTCTACTGTGTATGTATATGTTCCCAAGTCGGGTGTGAAGTGTAAAAACTACCGTAAGCGGCAAAAGATGGATGTGTCTGTAACTTCTGTGAGTCTTACTTTCTGCCACCCTGTCCGCTTCTTCATTGTCCGGCATACCAGCATGTCCTGCAGTCCATTATAGAACAACCTCGGATCCACGTTTCTTAATGATATCTATGAGGCTTCTACACTTGAGGTCATCGCCAATCTCGTTGCTCAATGATCGATTAAAGGCAAGTTTGCTGCCACCGAGTCTATAAAGAATACAATTCTATTATCTTTTCTATTATTGTGGGTTTCTAGTGCGAAGATGACAGTTGTCCGGCAATTTCGAAAAATCGCGGGAAGCTCAAACTTGATATTTCTTTTAGGCATTTACGCCGCCTATAGGTATTGGCCCAAATCCAACAATCAGAATCATTTTACGTATTGTGGGTAATTGAATACGAATTGCCATGTTTTAAGAAAATTTATCACTTTTACAAATAATTTTATTAACAATTACATCAACTCCAAATTGTTTTACTTTTTCGAATTGTTTTTGCTAAGTTCTCGAAACAGTCAAACAACCCCGTGGTTTCTTTTAAACTTGGGATGTTAATTATATATTCATAGAAATTTAACATTTCGTTTTTTTTTTTGTTTTTTTTTTTTTTACATTAATTTGTAATTATTTAGTAGGCAAAGTTTAAAGAAAATTGTGGTCAAAGTTTTTGCACAAAAATTGAAAAATCTACAATACAGTAAATTCTCTCTACCAATTTTGGGCTAGCTGCGATTTTAGTTTGTCAGTTTAATAAATTTTGATCACACAAGCAGGACCATCAGGAAAAGCATTTTTTTACTTAATCAGGTGATCTTAACACATGTATTTCCTGTGAAAACAACTCGCTAATACTTCCTCTTTACAACAGTAATTGTATTTCTTTTTTAAAATAAAAAAGTTAAGCCAAGATATAAAAAAAAACAGGATATATTATAAATATTGGATATTTATTTAGAATAAATGGTGTGAGGATAAATGAGGAACTCAGTGTATAATACAATTATTATTATTATTAGCCACGCCCATTCTGCACTAGCTCACCCTGCAGCCAGTTATCACACTTACTCCTCTCACGCACTCCTAAATATTATTACCTTCCCTCTATCTCACACACCCTCACACTGCCTTTCTGATCTGTTACTGGCTGTGTTCTGCTGCACTAACTTAATACGAAATTAGCCTAGTTTGTTAACTTAACTATAACAGCCATACCAACTTCCATTATCAGGTAGAGTCAGGTGTTCTTATTAGAGCAGATGATCCTTCACTAAGTTTTACTATTTGCACTTAACTATGTCAGCGGTATAAAAGAGAAAGTTCTGATGGCACTTTTTCAACTATGAATAAACTATGAGAGAATAAATAGGCCTGTGTATTTGGGACAGAGAGATAGACAGAGCACAATATATCTCTAAGCCGGGAAAAGCGCACTTGATATATCCCCACTTGTTGTTTCTATCAAATCCATCAACCGGAAGTCAACAACCTTAGTGAATGGTTATTATTACTTTTTTGCATTTTTCTCGAAAAAAGAGTGCCTAGTGTTTTTATTTTAAATTTTGTATATTGATTAACCATACTTTTGAGTCTATCACTTTTACATGTAACAATTTTTTTTCTGGGTTTCGTAAGGAAGATGATTTTTTGGGGGGTTCTAGGGGGGAGGGTTGCAACGTTAAATTTTCTTTTAAAATGTCAGTTCAGTTCGATGTATAATTCCAAGGGTTTCAGACTCTTTTTTACTTTCTCTTACTCCTAGAGGAAGTATTGTAATCGTGTCAAATTTTCGATATCGAGTTTTCACAGAGTAATACACGTTTTGAGTAAAAAAAAAAAAAAAAAAAAAAATAGTTTTTAGAAAATGGTGTGTGTGTGTCGTCTGTCCGTCTGAGTGTGTGGGGCCTATATTTCAAAAACGAATGATCGCAGAATGTTCGAACTTAATAATTTGTTAAGGTGTACCAGGAGAGAAATTTTCGTTATCAAATGTTATCGATATCTCGTATCAAATTTTCGATATCGAGTTTTCACCGGAAATACCGTTTTGAGGTCCCCTGAGTCCAAAAAAATGGATTTTAGCAATTGGTGTGTGTGTGAGTGTGGTACAGCATATCTCAAAAACTAAAACCGCCGAATATTCTAACTTAATATTTCGTTGAGGTACTACCAGGAGACCTGATAATAAGATTTTCGTATCAGTCGTTCAACCAGAAGTGCCACTTTACTGAATTTTTTTTTTCAACTTCTTTGTGATTCTCTCAAAAACGGCTCCGACGAATTTCATTAAATTCATTAAATCAACTAAGCATACATAGAGCTACAACTTTTATTTGAAACATTTCTCCGGGAAAAATCTTTTAAGGGCACTTTTAGTGGAGGGGTGGGATTAGTTTTTCCTCTAAAGTGCTATTTCAGTTTACCAGACAATTCTATCATCTAAATAATATTAATTAGAATTAAATATGTTGTTGAAATTCCGAGTTTGAAGAGAATCGGATGACCGGAAGTGCATTTTTACTGAAAAGTATTTTTCAGTTTTCTACTAGTTTCTCTAAAACGGCTCAAAAGTTTTTCTTTGAACAAGGAATGTGAACTACATATATAAAGAGCTGAAACTTTTATTTGCATAATTTCTCTTTGTAAATTCATTTAAGGGGGTTATTGTGGTCGGGTCGGGTTATGTTTTCCTCTAAAACGCTATCATAGTTGATTATACAATCTACCAACTAAACAAAATTAATTAGAAATAAATAGATTACCAAAATTCTTGTATTTCAAGAAAATTAAACCGGAAGTGCGTTTTTAGTGAACAGTTTTTTCAGTTTTTGCGCTTTTCTCCATGAAAACACCTACGAATTTCAATAAATTTGGTATACTAACAATAAAATTTGTCAGTTATAGTTTTGGAAACTGCAGTAAGAGAAAGTTGTGTGTGTGTGTGTTTTACGACGGATTTTTTTTCTCGTAAAACTACGTGTTTCACCTTTAATTATTAAATTTGTCGTAATTTCTTTTTCTGTCCTTCCTCACTCCAAATTTGTCTTCCATAATAATTATGTTGTCGACGAACAAGTGGTACCCTTTGTCAATTGCATTGTATATACCAGTAAATGCACCCAATTGTACAATAAAGCTAATTTCCTGTTAGCATTATGTTAGGTTAACATAGAGTTTCGATTTTTACCTGTAATATGTACTTAACTGTGTGGCGGCTCTATGGCGGAGATACAATATGGACAGACGAATTGACGCCATATGTTCTTGGCGCCATTCTATTGCGCAGAATCACAACTTAACTAACAGTATTCCGTTTACATTGGTTCACATAAAAAAAGTTCCTGAACATTTATTATACTGATCTCATTTTGTTGTTCAGGATTTGTATATCTGTATAATAAATTACATTGGTGACTTTATATTTCCAAAAAATAATAATGGTTGGTCGTTGCAGTAATTTATGTGTAATCACGTCAAAGATTTTCTCATTTGGTGAGGTAAGCTGTAATTATGTGAATATTTTGAAAATTCTATAATATAAGTGAAACTTTAACGATCTGTAGTAAGTGTTGCGGAAATTAGAGCCCTCACCGGAAGTGCTATAATTAAAAACTGGCACTTTAGAGTGACGCGTGAAGACACAGTACTTCCTTCCGCCTAAAAATCAATTTTCTCTGAATAAAGTTTGGTTCAAATATACTGAACTTTAATTTTATTCCTTACATTATAGATTATAGAACCGTATAGGTTATGGTGGCATTTTAGCGAGATGCCTGGTATCATCTACCCCGGAAACCCGTCTAAAATCAGTTTTTACTGAGAAATGTTTCAAATAAAGTGAAATACTACTACAGTGTGTAAAAAAAATCATTAAAAGAAAATTATTAAAGCTGTTTTCAAAACGTAAAAAAGATGAAAAGACCATTAAACAAACTGGTTTCTCCTATTGAGTGAATTGGAACAAATCTCCTGGTCGGAACTCCTGGTAATTCCTAAACTTCAATCGATAGAGAGAGAAAGAAATTCCAGAAATGTTTTAAATGTTTCTTGATATCATATAAATGGTAGAAGGGTAAATTTTATTGAACTACCACTTTGGAGGAAAGCTCCGTTACTTTCCCCTTGGCCAGAAATCCCCAAGAATACGTTTCGCTGGAATGAATATTCCAAATAAATGTGATAGCCTGATGTATGTGTGAGTGTATAGCGGTGTAAGCGTTGTTTAAAGAAACCTGATGTGTGAATGAGTGGGTAGCGATGTAAGCGATGTTTAAAGAAAGTCATTGCAGCTATTAGCTAAGTGATTAGCGTATTGGACTCCCACGCGGAGGACCCGAGTTCGAGTCCAGCTGTGCTACCCTTAAATTTTTTCTTCCTAGAAGCCTCTACAGAACATGGTCCGGAGGCCGGCAGTGCACTGAGAAGGCTCCAGGTGCCAATGACCATGGATGTTGACGCGCCTTTAAAAAAATAAAACTAAAACCAATGTTACAAATATGACTCATTTTTTTCAGGATGATTTTTCAAATAAATGTGATAAATCTGTGTGTGTGTGTGTGTGTGTGTGTGTTTTTTTTGAAGACATACCTCGAAAAAAAAAAGGGCCCTTCCTCGCTCCTCACAAACGAAGCAATCCTCAGTAAAGTGGATCTTCTGATTAAGGGATTCTGATCAGCGAATCTTTATGTTGAATCCGCTGGTGACACTTAAATAGAAATTTATAGTCTGTGCTTTTGCGATACCCCCACACTACACAGACAAACACACACACAGAGTGAGAGAGATAGGGAGTGGGGAGAGAGTGAAAAATGGACCAATTTCTAAAACTAATTTCACTAATTCAGAGGGCATCAAAATATGCCTTTCTCTCAATGAAAATTTAGTTCCAAAAATCTGACTTGAACATTTTGTTCAAGCTCTTAGCTTTCAACAACTGTACTAGGAAACTTAGTGCGGAAAACTAAAACAGTTTTAAATCCCTACTAAACTTGACATTTAGAGAAGTGATTATATATCCTGGCTCAGTTAAGCGTACCAAACAAAACTGTACCAAATGTATATAAAATTTGAAACGTCCCAACAAACCCCAAGCAAAATCGATTTTGGCGGGAAAAATGTTTCAAATAAAAGTGATACGTTACTACTATCTGTGCAGCAAGTATTCCAAATTAAAAGAAAATCGTTAAAAGCGTTATCGAGAAAATTCCAAAAAACTTAAAAACCAATTCAAAATTGCAGTTCCGTTAAACTGATTTTCTTCAAATTTGGAATTACATCAATACTTCTAATATGTATAAATATTATATAGATGGTAAAACCATATATTATACTGAGGAAGTACTTTAGTGGAAAGCATGACGGTAGAATGTTCTGGAAGAATGTTTCATATAAAAGTGATAGATATTTACGTGTGTAAATAGTATACGAAGTTTAAAAAAAATTTGTGGAACCTTTTTCGAGAAAATTACAAAAAATTGAAAAAAAAGTTTAGTGAAGTCGTACTTCCGGCTGATGGATTTTGCCTGAAATCTTGCGTGTCTGATGTGTTGGTAATGTCTAAACGGAGAATACCAAGTACGAGCTTCTTGCATCTTTTCGTTTTTAAGCTGTGCTGTTTATATATTCATACACCCACACTCAGAAACTATTCGCAAAAATCAATTTTTTGGTAAATGATATTGCTTAAATTTTGAGCCCTTAATATTCGTGGCAAATATTTATTATTTCAATGAAGATTGAATAAGATTAAGAATTCTTTTAATGTAAATGTGCTATCTCAAAACGAAATTGCAAACAATAAATCGTAAATAAATAATAATTATTCGTCAATTATTATTATACAGTCACTGGGAATTTCAACAGTTGCATACTATTGCGGCGGCAATATTATAGTAGGTGCTGCCATCGTCCGGCTAACTTCTAAAATATACCGGCTTCGATGTATTATATAATTCAGATGTACTGTGAAAATTTGTTAAGTTGCATGGATTATTAAAAACGGAAACTCAGTTTATTATTAAGAGCTCATAACTTCATTTCACAGCTAAAGTATTCGGTGTTTTTTTTTTTATTAATTTCTTAGAGTTAAGAGAAACGTGTCAAATTTCCCACGTTACTTTTAGGATCTTGTAGTTAAATGTGTGGCTACATTGGAGACCGTATGATAGCGCTGCCATCTCAGAAACTTTTCCGTAAAGTTGCAATTTCGGTTGCCCGATTTTCTTCAAACTTGGAAATTTTCGAGGAATGCTTTTAATACATTGCATCAAACAGGTGGTTTAGCTTCCTTAGAACCTTTTAAATTTTAATTTTTGTGTAAAAACTTTTCAAATAAAAGTGAAAGGATTTATTTGCGTAGATTTTATAGGCAAGTTGAAAGAAAATTATTGATAACGTTTTAAGATATTTTGTTTTAATTTCTCTCGATCTCTCCCCCCTCAAACACACACACACACACACACACACACACACACACTCAATCACTCATAACTATCGCTAAAAACATTCCTTTCGTACTCAGGTGTGGGTGCGCGCGTGCCCAAACAAGGAATTTCTATCTTAAAATCTAACTGAAACTTGATATGACGTTTATGACTTTATTAAGTGGATTTTTCACTTTTTTGCGATTTTTTTTCGAAAATATCTCTAACGATTTTCTTAATACATGCAATATCAACTATTCGTATAATAATCTATAGCTTTTATTTGAAACATTTCTCCGGAAAAATTCATTTATTGGCATTTTTGGGAGAGAGAGTGGGAACAGAATATCTCAAAAACGAAAAGCCGCAAGAGCTCAAACTTGGTATTCCATTTAGGCACTAACACCGCATCACACACGAAGATTTGGGGCAAAATCCACTAACCGGGCTTTATTGAATGTTTTTTTCAAGATTTTCTCGAAAACGGCTCCAACTATTTTCTTTAAACTTTGTATACTAGCTACACCTATAAATAGCTCACTTTTTATTTGGGACATATTCTCGGGAAATTCGATTTTTGGTGGTTCTGAGGGCCCAGTAGCGTTATGCTTCCTCTAAACTACCACTTTATATATATGGTTTTTACCACCTATATAATATTAATGCACATTAGAAGCATCGATTGATTCCAAATTTGGAGAAAATAAGTTTACCGCAATTGCAATTTTACACAATAGGTTTTTGCATTTCTTCGAAAGCGGTTACTTTTATTTCCATTAAACTTGGATAGAAACATATCAGTTTTATTTTAAACACTTTTCTGAAAAAAAAAATGATTTTGTTGGGGTATTGGGGGTTGTCAGTTAGTTTAAATTTAAATTTGCACAAGTTTTGTTGATTATTACACAGAGCGCGTCACCTTAGACCGCTCTGGTATGCAAGTGAAATCCCCACTATGATTTGTATGACCAGTTATACAAATTTGTAATGACTAAACATTATAAAGCAATTTTAAAATTTCTTGATTAATTGTATTAATTAGAGTAAGAGAATGCCGTGTGCGTGTTTCGCATCAGTTTTTTTTTTATAGCTTAAACCGTTTTATTTTATTTTAAAACAGGTAAAATTCCCTCGCCATCTCAGCATTGAGTGCATGAGATTAGTATGCGGGAGCCCTCTAGAGATTTTATGGCAAACTAAAAATAACATTAAACAACTAGCGCTATCGTGGTGGTCTGCGTAGTTAGTAAAAGCGAAGTTTGTAGAGGGGCAGAGTATACATTTAGTTTTGGGACGTTTTCATACACACATTGTATTGGTCGTGACGCTGGTTGGTTGCTAAGACATACAAAAAGAGAGACAAAGCTAGTGTTCTGCCGGGAGTTCTAAATTGTAAACACTATAAAATAATTAGAGATACGTGAAGTTGTTTTTATTTTTGTATTTTGTTGCTTTGTTCTGTTTGTAAACAGCTTTGTTTTTTTTTTTTTTTTAATATCAGTTATCTATAAAATATTTTATCAACGAAAGATTTTCAACAGTGTGGACAAAACTTGAAACAAGAGAGGCTCTACTATATCAGGTTAGACTTGTTTTTAGTCAAACCAGTTTTTTGTTTTGTTTTATGCCTTCTAAAAAAACTAAACTATTACTTTTGAAGATATTTTAAACTTACGGTCCTTAATATTACCTGCCATTCTCATTGAATTTAATATTAACGTAACACCTGTCCTTTTCTTGGTTCGTAACATCCTTTGTTACTTTTTATTTAGTCTAAAGTAAACTCTAACGTATTTTTATGTGCTGTCCAGCCAGCTGTTTCTTGTCGTATATTAAGACATTTGGTGTTTAAATTTACTTTAATTAATTGTATATTTTCTCAAATTATTGAACACTAGAAGCTATGTTAAATTTCTTTTTACAAAAAATTAATTTTACCTCAATTTATTGCCTAAAATTGGCGCCACATTCAAATGGTATAGATATTATGTCATATTTGAATTGTACTTAAAAAGAACCATTTATATCTCTGCATACTGTTGGGTAGAGGGAAATAGTGCGACCATTTCAAATTTTCCATATCGAGTTTTCATCGGAAATACAGTTTTCAGATTCATTGAGTCAAAAAAGTTTTTTTTTGCTGACATTTGAACCCGAAAGGATTTGATTATCACCATAGAACCCGAAAGGAAATTTTACCTGTTAAAATTCCTCAAACCGTTAGTGTACCATATTACTGAATAAATTTGCGATTTTTTTCCAAAGCAGGTCCAAGGATTTTCTTTAAACTTGATATTCCAACTTTTATCTGAAATTTGTTACCGGGGAAATTCATTTATGGGAGTTTATGGGGGAAGGAAGGTTATGCTTGCCACTAAACTGTTATTTTAGTTTATTATACGATTCTCTCACCTGTATAATATTGATTAGAATTAAATATGTTGCCAAAAATTTCCGAGTTTAAAAGAAAATCAGAAGACCGGAAGTGCGACATCATTGAAAACAGTTGTTTCAGTTTTCTGAGATTTTCTACATCAAAATACCCAGCGACTTAAATAAATTTGGTGATCTAACCCTCATGTTTCAAACTTTTTTCCCTAGTAAAGTGATTTTATAGATTTTCTTAGTGGTTGCAGGGTCATCCTTCCCTCAAAAAAATATTGACGACTACTATTTAATAGTTAATAAAAATTACAAGTTCAATCAGGTCGATGTGAATTAGAAAAAGTAGTGTGTGTGCTTCACACCAGATTTTTGAAAGTTGGACGTGTGAAACATCGTTTTGTACGAAAATTGTCTGAGGAGTTTTTTTTTTCTAGAACTCGCAATTAATTTTTTCGTTACTTAATAAACGTAATTTTATTACTTTAATTACGTAATTTTTATAAAATATTTTGTCATTCCTGAGAGAGCTCTACAGTACCAGCTCTCCCATTATGCTTCAAAAATCAACCCAGAAAAAAATGTTTTAAATAAAAGTAAAGAGCTAGTATACGAAATTTAAGAATTTTTTTTTTGCTGTTTATCCGAAAATATTGCGAAACACTGAAAATAAAAGAAAATCATTTAATAAAGTCGTATTTCCGGTCGAGGAATTTTTACCGGAACCTTCGATGAATGATCTTGATCTTTTATGACATAAGTAGGTACATAAAACGGAATATTAAGTTCGAACTTTCTCTGTTTCTCTCACACCCACACGTACAGAGAGAGTGAGAAAGAGACAACACTGAAAACATTTTTTCCTCGACAAGGAAACATCAAAACATGCACTTCTGAATAGAATAAACAAAACAAAAAAATTTGGAATCGCCAATATGGTGTCTCGTTTGGTGCGTGTGCGTATATATGGAGGAGAGATGTTTTTTGTGTGTAACGAAAAATTGCAAGGAAGCCCAAAAATTGATATTCCGTTTAGTTATTAACACCGCGCATCTGGACAAAGGTTTCTGGTAAAATCCATCAACCGGAAGTCCAACTTCATTGAATAGTTTTTTTCTACCAACAATACACACACATCAAATAACTTAACACTTTTATTTGAAATATTTCCCCGCGAAAATTTTTAGGTTCTTTGGAGGAACAGTAGTGGTAAACTTTCTTCTAAAGTGCCTTCAGTATATGGTTCTACTATCTGCATAATAGTAATTAACATTAACATTTCTTAAATTCCAAATTTGAAAACACATCGATTAACCCAGAAACACGACTTTAAAGAGTAGGTTTTTGAGTTTTTTCTGAATTTTCTCGAAAACGACTATAAAGATTTCCTTTATGCTTGGAGGAGTAATAACTGTACGAATATTAACTTATCACTCATTTTTATAAAATTTTTTTTGAAAATATTGATTGAAGTAGTTCTGAGGTATTTTAGATGTTAATTTTAAATGTACATGGGTTCGGTGCAGTGGTATTGGTGCTCTCTTAGGGACTACAGTGTAATCACTTGTACTATCTGCCTGAATCAGATGGCACTACGTTATACTTATATTAGAACAAATAAGGAAATTTTGAAGTTTAAAGTAAGTTGACCATTTAATTTATAATATTGTGTTTGTTTTATTTATTTTTTGTGCAACGAAAGATTGTAAGAGGTTTAAATTTGATATTCCGTTTAGACACCATTACTGATCCATGGATCTTTTTTATTTATTTTCTCTTAATCCTTGCGATCGTGCCAGATTTTCGAAATTGAGTTTTCACCGGAAATACTTGCTTCGGGGTGCCTTGAATACGGAAAAAAAAATGTTTTTAGCTAATGGTCTGTGTGTGTGTGTGTAACAGAATATCTCAAAAATGAAAAGTTGTAGGTAGCTCAAATTTGGTTTTCAATTTAGGCACTACCATCGCATCAGACAAGAAGATTTAGGGCAAAATCCAGTGCGACTTTACTAAATGTTTTTTTTCTTCAGTTTTTGCGATTTTTTCGAAAATGGCTCTTCGTATTAAACTTCGCATACTATTTACACACATAAATATCTTTTATTTGAAACATTTTCCCGTGAAAACTGATTTGGTTGTGGGGGAACAGTAGCGTATAAAAGTACTGGAAAGTACCACTCGGTATAAACATATTATTTTACCACCTACAGTATAATAACACATTGATAGAATTCCAAATATGAAGAAAATCGGTTAACCGGAAGTGCGATTTTTACTGAATAGATTCCTGAGTTTCTTTGTATTTTCTCGAAAACGGTTACAACGGTTTTTTTTTTTAAAGTTGGGGATGCTTGCTGCTTGATAGAAACTTATCTATTTTATTAGAACATTTTTCTGGAAATAATTGTTATTAGATGGTTCTGAGGAATCTAAAAGGTTTTGTTTGTTCATTATTGGCTCCCTACCATGTAATCATTATCTACCTGCTTCTGTTGGTAGGATGACCCATGTCCCCGCTCACCAACTGTATATTTATACGTATCGTATGTATATTATATTTATTAATCCGAAATATATTATGTATATTATAAGTATATTATGTACTCATATTATGAACAAAATTTATCATTTTATTTATAACTTATTAAAAGGAGTAAGAGGAAGTCGTAAAAGAAAGTTGCGCAAGATTTTTTTTTTCCGTTTTTTCGTGATTATTTCGGAGATGGCTTGAAATGACAATTTAAACTCTGATTACCAGATTTGTTGGGCACTACTATTTCAATATGGTCAATTTCAGTAATCCTTGAGACCTAAAAAATCCAACTAAGTAATATCCTCATTTGTAATAATTGAAAGAGAAAATCTCCAAATTGTTAGATTTTGTTATTTCTTTCCGAGAAGTGTGAACTCCATTGCTAGTCCTAATGTTCAATATCAATAAATAATATTATGATTTCTTGATAATTAGATTCCATATTTAATATATACGTGTATATCCAGAATGCGCGAACAATTAAGAGATTTGTAGTATGCTAATGATTATGGTTTTATTTAGTTGAACTAAATAATTTATTTCGTAATACTGACGTTTTTAGGGTTTTTATTTATAAAATTCTCATTTTTAGAAATTCTATTTTCTTACATTTTCTATTTACGGCCTTGAGAGTTAAAGATTTCCATGTGTCAAGGGAATGCAATGCCTATAGAAATACGTTAGTGGGACGACAGCAGGTGCGCCATGTTACAGAACACACCTTGACCGTGTGTGCACGCACATACTTTTATAGTACACCTTATGGTCACTTCTTTAGAATAATAGGAAACTTCTATTTTGTGAAGTGTTTTATTTTTAAAAACAGCTGTAAGTAAGCAGATTAGTTAGTTGTTGGAGATGGGCCTGATGTGGTTTAAAGTTTCCTTAAAAAAAGATCTCACGAAGTATCCGGATATATGTCCAAAAGAAGAGTAAGCATTGCGAATGGGCTCAACTTTCCTTAATTTAGTTTTTTTACATATTTTGAGTTATTGCTTGGAAAATGCTTCAAATCCGCATATGGCATATTTTGCTCACACACACACACACTCTCACATTCAAACCATTTGCTAAGTTAACAACATATTGCAATCGCGTCAAATTTTCGATCTCGAGTTTTTACCGGAAACAACACATGTTTCGCGTTCGTCTCCTGAATATGGAAAAAAAACGACTTATACGTAAAACAAAATACAAATTGCCATTTTATGAGATCTTCAATATAAAAACTTCTTGAATTTTTCTTAAAATCATATAATAATAATTAATTAGACCCAAATGCGTCGTATTTAATACACTTTTGGTAGTATGTTAAGGAGGTGGGTGGATGCGCAACAATTCCATTACTTTATCTAAGTACTGTTAGTGGTAGTATTGCGATCATGTCAGACTTTAGAAATTGAGTTTTCACCGGAAATACCGTTTTGAGGTCGTCGAGTGAGTCCAAAAAAGTGGTTTTAAGAAAATAGTGTGTGTGTGTGTGCGTGTGTGTGTGTGTGTGTGTGTGTGAAAAGAATATCTCAAAAACGAATAGTTGCAGGAAGCTCAAACTTGGTGGTATTCTGTTTAGGTACTACCACCGCATCAGACATGAAGATTTTGGGAAAAATCCATCAACCGGAAGTGCCACTTTAATGAATGTTTTTTTTTAGTTTTTTTGTGATTTTCTTTAAACTTGAAATATCAACTACACATACAAAGAGCTTTTTATAATTCAACGTGTATTTGAAATATTTCTCCGGGAAAATTCATTCAAGTGCACTTTTGGAGGTAAGATGGAGTTATGGTTCCCTCTAAAGTTCTATTTCAGTTTATTAAACAATTTTATCATCTAAACAATATTAATTAGAATTAAATATGTTGTCGAAATCTCGAGTTTGTTGAAAATCGGGTGACCGGAAGTGCGACTTTATTGGATAGGTTTTAATTTTTGTTTGTGATTTTCTCTATATAAATGGCGACGGTTTTAAACATTAATAAGAATTATTCTTATTAAAAGAATTCCATTTATATAGAGAAAATCACAATTTATATGAAGAAAATTTGCGTTTGAAAAAGTCGTGTGAGTGTTTCACACCAGATTTTTTTTTTTTGTATTTCTATTGATTTATTATAAAAAAAATATATAAACAAATGAGAAGGTTATAAAATGGTTATAAACAAATAAATAAAATCAGTTGATCACCGGAACCGAATAATATAGTAATGTGTAAACTGGTGTACACATTTATTTCTTGGTAGTTTACCGTTCCTCCGCCTCTTTCTAACTAAACAAAAAAAATAAAGTGATCCGTTATTTTACAGTAAGGTTATTTATTATGATTACTGTCTTTTCTTTTTCTTTTTTTTTTTTTTTAATCCGTTATTGTCATTTTTCTTCCTTTTTCTTTATTCGTTCAAATCGTAAAGGACTGATTTTTTCTTCTTTTTTTTAACCGTCACAAAACTTAGAAGTTTATTGTGACGGGGGGACGTATATTAACTTGATTACATGGTTTGAAATAACTTTAAAGTTAGGTTTGTCTGTGTATCTCTATTTATCTCTCTTGTATTAGCACAACTTTCTCTTATGGAAGTTATTAGTATCGTAAAATTTCCTTTAAATGATTTTTACTTTCTCTTACTTCTCCAAGTTAGAGGAAGTATTGCGATCTAGTTAAATTTTTCACCGGAAATACTTCGTTATGGTCTTCTGAATACGAAAACACGGGTTTTTACTGATAACTTTGTGTATGATGAGTGAACAGTAAAATCGTAAGAAGCTCAAACTTGGTATTCTGTTTTGGTACTAACACCTCATCTGACACGATGGTTTCCGGCAAAATCCATCCACAGGAAGTGCAACTTTACTGCTTTTTTCCCTCCAGTTTTTCCTGGTTTTTCTCGAAAATGGCTCCAAAGGATTTTCTTTAAACTTGAAACGCTCACTGCACAGATAAAAACGTAAAGTAATAAACGTATCACTTTTATTTATAACATTTTTTTAAAAAAAATGGGGTTTTGGGTGCTGCCTCTCACTGAGGTTTAAATAAAAACTGCCGCTGTGGCGCCCACAATGACCGCGCAGCTGCATGTATACCCCTTACACTTTTTTTATGGTCAGCCCATCTACACGTTTTTAACTTAGCAATTTTTAGAGACTTTTTTAAAAATTACATTATATTTTATATTGATACCACACCCTCTACTTGATTCACTCTCTACTCGATTCGCTCCCTACAGTCAAATCTGCCTTTTCTAGTGCCTTGGCAGCAAAATTGGCCATCCAGTCTTTACACTGAAACGAAAAACTCTTGCCCCTGTCTGTTTGTCTAATTCTCCTATTCTTCTGGCAGACCATGTACGGTACCTTAACAAGAGACTCACCTGCAATCCTCATACTTGAACGAGTCGAACTAAACAAAAGTTATCTGTTCCATATGGACTTGGAACTTTACGGAGCAGCTAAACAGTCTAATATCAACCGATTACAAAAACTTTAACCTAAAATCCCCCCACTGCATTGTAAACGCCCATACAATGTCAGTAACGTAACTATTAATAAATTAAGATCCCAAAATTCCTTTTATATTCAACTTGCTAAAACTCGTTATAATCACTTTTACAAAAACATATCAACACATCCTAATTCTTTAGCAGCTAAACTTCTCCTCAACAACGTTTCCTTCCGATCCACGAATGGCGACTTAGGCGCTGTTAGCCCAATGATCACCTTGTAAGAGTAATGAGTCAATCATCACCGCTGGATGATCATCATTCCAGGTATTCACGCCATTTACCGCCCTTTAGCTTAAGTATACTTATTCTGCCATTATGTACCGTGTTGCGTTAAATTGTACTTTATGGCTGTTTTTATTTAATTATACTTAGATTAAGGGTTGTAGATTTATGAACCTTACTACAGCTTTTAGATTATATTTTTCTTTGTAATTTACATTATTTGCGACGTTTCGGCACTATGCGTGCCATCATCATGGGAAGATCAATATTGATAATTTTATTATAATCTGGAATACAGTATATAGAGTTATTTTAACAAATTGAATACTAAGTTGACAGTTTAGAAATTATTTTTTAACTATAAGAATGTCCTACAAAATTAGTTGTACCAACCTGTATCGCAATTGATATATTTTATTATGTGATTTCCAGTCAATGAGGTATGTCCAATTTTTATTTAGTTAATTTATTTGTAACTTCTATATATTACACGTCGTTATATAAATTAATTATGTAATTAAAAAAAATGTTTTCCTCAAAACTGTTTATAATAAGTTTCTTTATGATTTTCGGAATTGGACCACGTGGTTATAAATTTAATTTTTAAAAACATAGAATACTCATCACTAAAAATTAGTATTCAATTTGTTAAAATAACTCTATATACCATATTTCAGATTATAATAAAATTATCACTATTGATTTTCCCATGATGATGGCACGCATAGTGCGGAAACGTCGAGAATAATGTAAATTACAACAAAGAAAAACATAATCTAAAGGCTGTAGTTAGTAAGGTTCATAAATCTACAACTCTTAATCTATTATGTACAGTTGTAAATTAATAAAAAGATATCTAAAAAATTTTAATAATTAGAGTAAGATTCAGTCGGGTGGGTGTTTCACCCCAGATTATTTTTTTGGAAGGTTTCTGGGAGAGAAGCAAAATAAAGTACCACTGTAGTACAATGTGTGGTTGTTCTATCACCTAGTATGAAAGTGCCCGAATTTCATATTTGAAGAAAATCGGTTAAACGGACGTGCGACTTTATAGCATAGGGTTTTTAAGTTTTTTGAATTTTCTCGTAAACGGTTACCAAGATTTCCTTTAAACTTGGATTGCTTGCTACATAGATAGAAACGTATCACTTTTATTTGAAACATTTTTCTGAAAAAATTGACTGTAGAGAGTTATTGGAGAGGCCTTTCGGTAAGTTTAAATTTAAATATTCACAAGCCTTGTTTTGGTTTGGTTGACATAGAGCAGTGGGTCTACCCAACTAAACATTGTAACGTTGCAATTTTAAAGACAATTTTTGATTAAATTATATTAATTAGTGTAAGAGAAGGTGTGTGAGTGTTTCATACCAGATTTTTTTTTTTGACATATTTTATCCGAATACAGTATTCGCTACAAATATTTTGTTTCATACCCACGATATTTCAAATCATTCCCAATAAACATTAAATTTCGATAATTTTCAAAGAGAAAGTGATTGTTCCATACATATTTTAGAACATTATTGGTGTTGAATTGGGTATAGGAATGGAAAGGAATTCATGACTGTGTATGGAGTGACAAGCAGTGACTTTCTTTGTTCTGCTTCATTCTAATAACAACATGCATTCCACGGGGTTTTTGGAAGGGTCCGAGAGTGGCAGAGAAAGGTTGGTATTGTGTCCTGTTGTATTCCATGGATTGGAAAGGACCAAGAGAGTAGAGGTCAATGGATGTCAAGTTGTCCCACATATTTCATACAGAGGCAATAATAACTGCGGACTGCTAGTGATTGAGAGAACTAATTTTGTCATTGGTTTATTTCAGTTTGATTATATTAACTGTTTATTGTTGGCTTTGTAAGCACACGTCAACTAGATCAAATAATCGAATCAATTTACCATTGAATAGATTTTTGCAATACGCGTTTAGTTTTTCTTGACAGAATTTATCATTGTATCTAGTATGTTAAACTTTTGTTTTTTTGTGGGAACTTCCTATTCCCATAATGCAGAGAAAGATTAAAGAGGTAGTGGTTATGATAGGGTTAAGGGATTTTTAGTTTGGAGGTGTTCTGCACCTGGTAATGAAGGGAACCATGGCGTGTTGACCACACGCCCCTCCACCAGTAGAAATCGCCGTACTGCCTTGGCTCTTCACTGGCTATACCGTAAAAGTTTACTCTGTAGTTAATTTATGCGCCCTAATATCGTCACTAAATCCCTTTCCGCTGATTTAGATAAAGTAATTGCGATCACGCCAAACTTTCCGAAAAACTGAATGTTCACCGGAAATTGATAACCTCATTGCACGGAAAAAAAATCCTGTTTTTGACGAATATTGTTGCAGAACTAAAAAATAGTCTGGCGTAAAACTTTCTGTTACTCTACCTTATTGCTTTCTCTTACTCCTAGTAAGAAGAAGTATTGTAATCGTGTCAAATTTTCGATATTGAGTTCTCACCGGAAATATCCGTTTTGAGGTCCCCTGAGTCCAAAAAAGTGGTTTTTAGCAAATGGTCTGTGCGTGTGTGTGTGTGTGTGTGTGTTTGTGTGTATGTGAACAGAATAGCTCAAAAACGAAAAACCGTAGAAAGTTGAAACTTAATATTACGTTTAGGTATAACCTGGGATCTGACGGTCGTTATATGTCAAAATTCCTCAACCGGAAAGTACACTTTACTAGTGTTTTTTTTACGTGTTGTTATTTCTCAAAAATGGCTCCGACGATTTTTTTTAAACTTGGTATATCAAACAATTTTTTTCAATTTTTGACGAATTTCGTTATATTTGGTACACAAACTATATCATTTGTCAATTATAATTTTGAGAACAGGAGTAAGAGAAAGTTGTTAGAGTGTTTCACATCAGATTTTTTTTTTTAATATAAGGCGCGTACATCTATGGTCATTGGCGACCGGAGCCTCGTCAGTGCACAGCCGGCCTCCAGACAGTGTTCTCTCGCTATAGGCAACACTGTCCATCACCGAACAGTGGTAGAGGCTCCTAGGAAGAAAAAAATCTAAGGGGTAAGCACGGGATTCGAACCCGGGACCTCCGCGTGGGAGTCCAAGACGCTAACCACTGAGATAATCTACTAATTAATACAATTTAATCAAAAATTTTCTTTAAAATTGCAACGTTGCAATGTTTAGTTGGATTGGCCATAAAAATGGTGATGGGGGTTTTACTTGTTTACCTGAGCGGCCTTATGTGGAGCGCTCTATGTTAAAACCAACAAACCTTGTGGAAATTTAATTTTAAACTAACTGGCAGACATTCAATACATCTATCTCCAAAATCAAATTTTTCAGATAAATGTTTGAAATACAAGTGATACGTCTCTGCTATCTATGCAACAAGCACCTCCAATTTTTAAAAAAATCGTTTCAACTCTTTTAGAGAAAATTCCAAAAAACTTAAAAACCTATTCTGTACAATTGCTCTACCGTTTAAGCTATTATCTTCAAATTTGGAATTCTATCAATGCTTCTAATGTGTATAATATTATGTAGTTGGTAAAACCTTATATTATACGAAGTGGTAGTTTGAGGAAAGCATAACTGTTTCACCAGAAACAGAAAGCTATTTTCCCGGAAAAATGCTTCAAATAAAAGTTACAGGTTGAATATGTGGATGGATCCGTAATGCAGTATTGGGTCCGTAATCTGGTATTTTATGCGTCGTAGCATACATATTCTTTTTGTTCCTGATCGGTTTCGGATTTTCATCCATCGTCAGAGCAAATTCACCAAGTTCGTGTAGAAAGTCATCTCAACGTAATGTTTCTGCTACACTCACACTAGTTGGTTTTGAGGTTGTCAGTTATAGGTATTTATGTGTGTAGATAGTATGTGAAGTATAAAGAAAAATGAGCTTTGTTCGAGGAAACTACAAAAAAAAAACTAAAAAAATCATTTAGTAAAGTCACACTCCCAATTGATGGATTTTGCACAAAATCTTCTTCATGTCTGATGCGGAATTACCAATGTTTAAACTTCCTGCAACTTTTCGTTTTTGCGATTTCCTGTAAACAAACACATATATACATACACATAGACCAAATAAACATTGTTTTCATATTAAAGGGTATCCCAAAACATTATTTCTGGGAAAACTCAATTTCGAAAATGTGGCAAGATTGCAGTACTTCCTGTTACTAGGAGTAACAGGAAATAGGAATGAGTTATTACTTGGATATGTAAATTTTCTATATTAGTAAACACAAACGGATATTATTATCAAACTTAATCTCTGCCACAGACGACAATCACGCCTGAGTTAAATATTCAGAAGGCGGATATCTTAAAATTATCTACTCAGCTTTTCTTTACTGATTGTCATAGTTTTGATTTTAAATGTGGCCCAAGAAAATTTTCCTTTTTACAATGTGGCCCAGAAAACTAATACAAAATTGGACACTCCTGCCCTAGCCCACACTTGCAGTCTGTTCTTCTCCAGAAGAGCTTATCTTCTGATAGTATCAATACGATTTCTCCATATATTACACACACAAAAAAAAAAAAGACGCTGCCTGGAAAAATACTTTACATAAACTTATAATGGTCCATATTTTCCCGCTGAACAAAAATGTTACAGGTGATATTTCTTGTGACACTATGGTTGGCCGACTACTGAGGCGTAGTTTCTCTGAACAATAATCGATCGTATTGCAAATCATTACAATGGTGCAATAACAGTGTGTGCAACATATGGCATGGACAGAGTTCGGTACATATATATATGTATAACCATGCTGACAGTACGTACACTCTATTGTAGTGGACGCACTGTCCTTATAAAATCGATATGTTTATTTTAGTGTGTGACTCAGCTAATTGCCTAAAGAATTAAGGAGTAGCGTGTGTGTTCTATAAAAGAGAAGAGAAGTGGTCCTCCCAATAATAATTATACTAATTGATTTACTGGCACTCTTTCTTCCTTTTCATTATCAAGTTTTCTTCCTCCTTATTCTCACCATTGGCTCGTTATCATTTTCCTTCCTCTAATATGGGCCATTTTAGTAAAATATATTGTTCTCCAAATGCATTGCTAGATTTCTAATTTTATAGAAACTCTAAGTTGAAGAAGTACGAATTAAACAGAATACATTCCTGAGTTTTTCCGGATACGAGTCCAGTGATTTCTTTAAAAACATCGCACTCTGCGAACACACACTCACATACATATATATCTCAAATATGCCCTAAAAGCTAGCAAATATAACCCTAACCAAAAATGCATAACGTTATGCGGTTAAACAATACATTCAGTAAAAATTTTGAGTTAGAGAAAATTTCCCAATTACAACCACAATAATTGCAGTAAGAGAAAGTTATTTTTCTCCTGACTGCTGGTAAGGGGAAGTATTGTGTTCGTGTCAAATTTTCAATATAGAGTTTTCACAGGAAATACACGTGTTGAGGTTATGTAAGTCCTAAAATAAAGTTTTTAGGATATGTTCTATAAGTGTGTGTGTGTGTGTGTTATTAAAATAACCTTCCAATTTCAACATGCTCCATTTGCATATTAAATGTTATAATTAATGCATTAGTAACTAATTTATAACACAGAATAGAGTATTTAAGTATGCTTTATTAACCGAGTAAAAATTAAAATAAATGAAATCTAAAATATTAAACTTTTTTTTTTTTTAATTTAAGGCGCGTCAACCTCTATGGTCTTGGCGCCCGGAGCCTTCTTAGTGCCGGCCTCCGGACAATGACCTGTAGAGGCTCCTAGGAAGAAAAAAATCTAAGGGTAGCGCAGCTGGACTCGAGTCAGGGAGGGAGTCAAGAACGCCAACCACTTAGCTATTCCCTTCCCTATTAAATTTATTTAAATATATTTATATATACACACACACACACACACACACACACACAAAATCATAATTATCAAAATCAAATAAAATTACTGTAAACGGCATAATCTAACTATCCAGTCTTAAGTTGTAATTCTAGATTGTGAACTTACATATATTACGTTTATAGTTTATTATTTTCAATCAGTATTCATTTTCTTCATTCTACATACATTCATTTGTTCCTTTTTTATTTTTTTATTTTTTACTATTTTGATTTATTTCTTCATTTTTTAATTTATTATTATTATTATTATTATTATTATTATTATTATTATTATTATTATATGTCACAATTTTCTTTTATTGATTATTCCAAAATTTTGAAAATTGACTTTTGGTCTCTCCTCTCCATTCTACTCTCAGAAAATCATTTCTGGAAATAAGCCATCTGCAACCGCGAAGAATCACTTTTTGCACTAACTTGCTTCTTAAGGGTAGAATTCAAGGTTCGTGGAGAATATTAGATGTTCTACTGTGGAATTTGTGAATCGCAAGAACAAGCTGGATTGTCTATAATCTTGAACCTACTTAGATACGCAGCAAATTTTCTGTGTCCCATTAATGTGTATGTGTATGTATGTATATAAACAGCGCAACTCGAAAACCAAACGATCCTAGAAAATTTAAACTTGACATTCCGTTTGGGATCACCATGGTGAAAGTTTTCTGTCAAAATTCCTCAGCCGGAAGTACAATCTTACTGAGTAGGTTTTCCAGATTTTTCAGTGTTTATGGTATTTATCAGAGATATTTTCCGTGGTAGCCTACTTCATTTTGTGGTCATCGACCGGTTTCGGGCATTCGCCCATCTTCAGGATGCGTTTTTCAGACAGGTGACAACACAGACTTGCAGAGTAAATTTAGTTTACACACTCAAATGTCTCTAATGCTTTCCAGCTCTGCGGTACCAACCACCACCCAATTTATGATATTTATTTTGAAACATGTTTTCCAGTAAAATTAATTAACAGGCTTTTTGTGGAGATGCGGTGTTTTGCTTGCCCCTAAAAGTGCTATTTTCATTTAAACTAAAATTCCACACATTAGTATTACATGTGATGCCAAAAACGCCAAGTTTGAAGAAAATCGGTCGATCGGAAGTGTAACATTACTAAACGTTTTTTTGAGTTGTCCTTGAATTTCTCCATAAATAGATATAGAGACATGCCACTTTTGCTTGAATCTTTTCCAAGCAAAAGTTCATTTAAGGTGAAAAATTCATTGAAGTTGTTCTTCCCACAAGCAAGTCGTTATTAAGTTTAGGAAAGGCTAACCCAAAACGCTACTCCTTAAATGAATTTTTCCCTTAGAAATGTTCCCAAATAAAAATTGTAGCTCTTTGTATGTATAGTTAATATACCTAGTTCATAGAAAGACGTTGGGAGCCATTTTCGCGAAAATCATAAAAGACTAAAAATCCATGGAGTAAAGTAGTACTTCCGTTGCCCGATTTTATCCAAAACCTTATTTGTTTTTGTGTTTTGTTGATAGACATATTCAATGAGAGAGAGGGAGAGACTACTTTCTAGAAACTACTTTTTCCGACTTAGGGGACCTCAAAACGTAATATTTCCGACGAAAACTCGATATCGAAAATTTGACACGATCGCAATACTTTCTCTCACTAGGAGTAAGAGAGAGTAAGAATTAATAAGTTTGAACAAAATTAGTCAATTATAGGTATGTATATGTAGTCGGTTTGAGCCGTTTAACTTTGCTAGAGAAAGTTGTTTGAGCATTTCATGCCATATTTTTTTTGGCCAAGATATATCACATTAATAAAATTAAAAAGAAAAATTATATTTTTAAACTAATAATTAAATGAGTAAGAAATAGTTGGTAGAATGTGGCCTGTCCTACTTTATAATTAGATCATATGATTACGATATACTATGACAAGCTAGTGTTGGAGATAAAGACCAATAGTATTTAGTAGAAGTGTATACTATACTAACTGGCCAAGTGGGGGGAGCGGGGAGGGAAGAGAGAGTAGATTTAAGATAAACATTGGTTTGATTATTGAAACGTCGACAAGAAAGTGTTGCTTAGATAAGCAAACAACAGTTTTCAGTTCAATGTGTGTGTGAGGTGTGTGTTTCCCCCGCCTCCCCGCCCCCATCACAATCAATTTGTGTACACATTGAAATATAAACATAATAAACCATAAACAACTGTTACCAACAAACTTCCTGTTGGAGAGAAAGAAAAATACTACGAAATTTTACTGCCCACTATAGTTATCACACTCACACACACACGTTTCTACAATTATTATGATTCATCCGGTGTGAAACACTGACGACATGTTGACGTTCTTTTACTGTAGTTAATTTTCTTTAAACCTGGAATTTTATATACCTACAAATTTGGTCTAAAATAAAAAAAAAATGGCGGTGGATGCAGGGTTACATGTCGATTCTTTGCAACATAGCAGGTAGAATATGATTTATATTCTAGTCCAAGAGATATAGCTTGCATCAAATCCGAAATTACACTGTAACTAACATGTACAGGTTAACTATAGAATATACAGAAGTGGTACTTCTGAGAGGAGTTGCTTCTCCTGTAGAAAACCATGAAAAAT
The DNA here is from genome assembly GCA_011037195.1 of Triatoma infestans. NCBI lineage: Eukaryota > Metazoa > Arthropoda > Insecta > Hemiptera > Reduviidae > Triatoma > Triatoma infestans. Next base: position 275,593 of record JAAEAF010000056.1, read on the forward strand.
CAATTTTCCTGGGGAAATGTTTCAAATGAAAGTGAAATTTAAAGAAAATGGAATACTAAAAACAGCCATTCATTAAAGTCGAACTTCCAGTTGCTCGAATTTTGACCAAAAATGTTAAAATAAAAGTGGTACTGTCTGTACAATTAATACTGTAAGTTTAAAACAAATTGTTGAAGCCTTTTTCGTGAAAATTTCCCCAAAATAGCTCAGAAATTAATTCAAATTATGCTCAGCAAATTCTTACTTCAGTTTTAATCGACGTTCTTCCAATTTGGAATTCTAACAAGGAAACCATAAAAATGAATATCCGAATGGTGAACCATAAAAATTATGTAGCAGGTAGAAACATACATTGTACTCAAGTGACAGTTTTAGAAAAGGGCGTAATGTTGTAGCTATCCCAGGAACCTACCAAAAAAAAAAAGTGGAAAAGTGAGTCACCATTATATGTGTAGATCTAATCTAATCTAGAAACTCGACGCCTCCAAGAGGAGATTCAGCACTTTGACCTAAGCTGGGCCATTGTGCTCCCCATAAAGATGCCTCATTAAAAAACGCCCGGGCTGAGGCGAGTGAAATGTCTCATCCCGCTTTCGGTTCCAGAATGTGGGCGCCAAATTTCAGGAATGGTCTACGAGTGTAGTGCACGCACTCTACGAGAAAGTGAAACGATTTCTCATCCTTTTGTCCGCATTTCCTGCAAAGTGGGTCCGCAGAGAGACTCTTATTATGTAGATGTTTCCTTAAAAGGCAATGCCCTGTAACTAGGACAGTAATTCTTCTTAGCTCCACTTTTGTTCTGCAGAGGAGATAGTTGTGCGAGTCTTTGAGGGGCCCTCCAGGAAAATCTTAGAGTGCCTCGCAATATTTTTCCAATATAATGTATGTTTGCGGTTTGCCATTTTTCAATGGCACCACAGGCGGTTCTGTACGAGATGCCGCAGAAAGGCTCTGGACCAATGGGCGTTCGTGGGGCACCCTCCTTCGCCAGTCTGTCGGCCTCTTCGTTACATGTCGGCCTTTGTGTCCTGGCACCCAACCCAGCCGAAGGCTATTGTGGTTTGCCAGAGATTCTAACTGTTTGCGGCATTCTTTAACAATCCTGTATGTGTAACATAGTATTCGAAGAAGTTTAAAGAAATTCGTTGTAGTATCATTATTTTTGAAGACAATCACGGATTCTGTAATGTTTCACTTCTAGTTAATGGATTTTGAAATTTTCATGGTAGATGCCGTGGTAATAACTTAAAACGGGGATTATCAAGTTCGAGCTGTGATTTTTTGATTTTGAGTTATTTTGTTCTCCTCTTTTTCTCTATCTCTCTCACACACACAATCACAAAGAGAGAGAATATGAGAAAGATACAATACAGACATTCTTAAAAAAAAAAATAATAATCATAAAAAACGAATTCAGAGAACCTCAAAATACGTATTTCCTGTGTGTAAACAGAATTTCGAAAGTTAGACAAGATAAGCAATACACCCTCTTTTACAGCCAAATAATACAATGTAATAAACAAACTTTTCTTAAAATAGCAACATTTACAATGTTTACTTGGCTTGGCCATAACAAAAAAAAAGTGAGGGTAGAAGTTGAACTTTTATAACTGAGCTTGTGGGAGCGAACTCTATCAGATCCTGCAAAGCTTGTACAGATTAAATTTATACTTAAGTGAACCCAAACCCTTCTAAAGCCTCTTACTCCTTACTCCTCCTATAGTAAGAGGAAGTAATGTGATCGTGACCAGTTTTCAAAATTGTTTAAACTGGAACTACATGTTGTAAGGTCACCAAAAGTACGAAAAATTGTTTTTAGCGAACGAAATATATCGAAAAAATCTCAGGCAGATCAAACGTGATATTCCGTTTAGAGTGACTACGCATCTACACGAATGTATCGGGCAAAAGTCATCAACCGGAAGTGGCACTTTACTAAATAGTTGTTTTGAGTTTTTTGCAATTTTCACCAAAACGGCTTCAACGATTTCTTTTAAACATCGTATACCGTCTACACGCGCATAAATACCTATCACTTTTAATTGAAACATTTTCCTGGGAAAATTGATTTTTGGGTGATTTCTGGGGGAAATAATAACATTTCTGAGACTTTAAAATTCAAATGTTGTGTCTTGTTCAATATTATTGTCTACTTGTCTCGCTGTTGATAGTTTCGTGCAATATATATGTATATATTTAATATTTTGGAGGGAAGGGATTAGCTCAGTGGTAGCGCGCTGGACTAGTAACGCGGAGATCACGGGTTCGAATCCAGCCGTACTACCCTTAGATTTTCTCTTGTTAGGAGCCCCTACAGCTCACTGTCCGGTGATGGACAGTGTTGTCTGTAACGGGAGAACACTGTCCGGAGGCCGGCAGTGCACTGAGAAGGCTCCGGGCGCAAATGACCACAGATGTTAAGACGCCTTAAATTTAAAAAAAAAAAAAATATTTTGGACAGATAAGAAAATATGAAGTTTTTTAGAAAATTTAACTTTTTCTTTATATACTTGCAATTATATTAACAGGTGTAAGAGAAAGTCGTGTATTTTTCAAAAAAAATTACCAGAATTTTCGGAAAAATTTTAAAGCAAATCATTGGAGCTGTTTTCGAGGAAATTGCGAAAAACTGAAAAAATATTCAATAAAGTGGCACTTCCGGTTGACAGATTTTGTTCGAAATCTTCGTGTCACAGATGCGATAGTAGAACTAACTAATCAGAATACCAATTTTTGTTTGAGCTTCCTTCGATTTTTCGTTTTTGAGATATTTTGTTAACACAGGAAGTGCGAGAGAGAGAGAGAGAGACCATTAGTTAAAAACATTATTTTCTCTTACACCTAGTAAGAGAAGAGGAAGTATTGCGATCGTGTCGGATTTTCGAAATTAAGTTTTCACCGGAAATACATGTTTTGGGGTCCCCTGAATAAAAAAAAAGAAATGCTTCTAGCAAGGGTCTGTCTCTAATATCTCAAAAACGAAAAGTCGCAGGAAGCTCATATTTGGCATTACGTTTAGGTACCTCCACCGCATCAGGCATGAAGATTTCCGGCAAAATCCATCCACTAGAAACGAGACTTTACTAAATATTTTTTTTCCAAGTTTTTCGTGATACTCTCAAAAACAGCTTCAGCGATTTTGTTTAAACTTAGTATACTATCCACATCTACACATACAAGTACCTCCCCCACTTTTATTTGAAATATTTTCCCGGGATAATTGAATTTTGGGGGGTGGGGGTGGGGAACAGTAGCGATTTACCACCCACATAATATTAATACACATTAGAAGCATTGATAGAATATGAAGAAAATTAATGAATATATTGATAAATTTGAAGGAAATCGGTATACCGGAAGTGCAATTTTACAGAATAGATTTTCGAGTTTTATGGAATTTCCTCCAAAACCCGGCCAATGATTTTTGTTGAAACTTGGTGTGCTTGCTTGTAGAGATGGAAACGTATCACTTTTATTTGTAACATTTTTCTGAATACATTGATATCAGAGGGTTATTGGAGACCTGCCAGTTAGTTTAAATTTAAATTTGCTCATACACTCTCGCTTCTAACATAGAGCGCTCCACACGGGGCCGCTCAGGTAATCAAAGAAAATTCCCGCCACCAACTGTGTGGCCACCCCAACTAAACGTTGTAATTTTAGAGAAAATTTCTTGATTAAATTGTATTCATTAGTGTAAGAGAAAATGGTATGAGTGTTTCACACCAATTTTTTTCGTACTTAGGGAACCTCAGAACATGTATTTCTGGGAGAAAACTGAATTTCGCAAATTTGACATGACACAGTAATATTATAAAGTGATAAGATTGGTAATACAGCATCATTAACCTTGTAAAAATTGTTAAAATAAAATTCATAAAACTTTACGTAACTTTTGTTTCCTTAATACGCATCAATAGAGTAAAGAGGTAAATAATTATAATAGATAAGATAAGATGTAATCAAACAGCTATTATAGTTGGGCAATTAATAAATATGAAATATAATAATGATATGAAATGTTAGATACACCGCACATCATCTGAACATATCACGTTTGAATTTGAAAATGGAAACTTCAAATATCCATTATCTTTATACAAACAAATTAAAATAATAGTCGTTAATTATGATCGTCAATCGTAATCGTTAATTATGATAATTAATATTTATAGCTGGTTAATATCCACTTTTCATTTATTATTCTGTTTTATAATGCTATAAGAGCAATTATTCTCATCTTTTCAAATTGCCCAAAATTGAATTTTCACCGGATGTTGAAATAATCCCCTCCCCCAACCCATTTAAAAAACAACTATATAACTTTAAAATTATTGGATGAATGTTCTCGGAAAATGTTTCAAATAAAATTGTTATGATCTCATTATGTATGATGGTTAGTTAGTATATCGAAAACTTATTCGTACAATTGCACATCCGGTCAACCTATTTTCTGTAAACTTAGAATTTAATTTTTGGCATTTTTGACATTTCATTTTTGAGATATTCTATAAACAAAAACAACACACACAGATTATTCGCCAAAAATATTTTCGCAATATTTCCTCTAATTAGGAGTAAGAGAAAGTAATATATAGTTGAAAAATGAGAAGTTATTTAACACCACTCTATATAATGTTACGTTAACAATAAAAATCGATAGATTTATGTATGTGCAATTTTACTAATCCAGGTTGTTAAAGATGGCATCGTTTTCTTGGAAATTTCGAAAAAGCAGAAGAAGACAAATAAATCATGTTCATAAAGCATTACTTTCAGTCGTTGAGTTTCTACTATTTTCCGTATACAAAGAGCAAACAAAACATATATTTCCGGTGAAAACTGCATTTTTCAAAAAAAAAAAAAAACTGTATACTTCCTCCTCCTACACTCCGAGAGGAAGTAAAGAATAGGTTAGTTACCTGGTGAAATCAGTGCAGGTTATAGTATTATAAAGAACGTATCGCACTGAAACTCTATTGTGTCCATCACACACATTTGCGTGACTCGTAACAGATGTACGTACACATCATACAACAAACATGATTATTGCAAACTTTCAACAAAATACAATAAAACACTATTACTCTAAAAAATAATTATTTTAATGGGATTTGTTTAAAAACTATTTCCTGTTTTTATTTTATTTATTTATAGATCGTTTTTAACATTATTTAGTTTAGTAACGCTTTTATTATTTCTATAATGTAATTTATTATTAAATCTAATTATAATGTTTTATTGTGCACTCAGCTGTGTTTGTTTCTGTGTACGTGCTGAAATTTTAAATCATTAATTTATTATCATGTAACATTGATTATATTGTATGAATTTCAATTTAAAAAAATAAAATAAAATAAATTATAAACCCGGTTTAAATGAAATTATCACCGGTTTTTTTTATGAGAAAGTATTTATAGTTGTATCAATTTTTGAACAATTTTTTGGAAAAAGGCTGTTATAACGATTTTCTATAAATTTTCGTGCATTTATTGGGGTCACTGGATTTCAGGTTGATGAAATGCTCTTCCCAAAGACTATGCGGTAGTGCTAACTTAAAATTTAGAGGACAATTTATTGATGAGGAAACACTCACACAACTTTTTCTTACTGCAGTTTACAAAATTGTAATTGGCAAATTTTATAGTTTGTATACCAAATTTAATGAAATTCGTCGATGTTTATATAAAAAAAAAAAAAATGACGTCACTAAAAACGCACCGGAGAAATTTGAATAGGTATTAACAGATTTTTTAAAGAAATATTATTTTGGCATTTTTCTCGGAAACAATAGAGACGACTAAAACAAAAAAAAATCTCATAAATTGATAATTCTTTGCATTATTAAATAATTGTTCAACTAAAGTTATGTGCATAATCACTTTTTTTATTTATTTCTATTTAATCAGAAGGTTGAAATATCATAATAATAATAATAATAATAATAAAAAAGTAAAACATGCAGAAGATTACGATGACCGTATATTACGCGCGTCCGTTAATATAACCTACAACACTATCTAACGGTTGATTAATTCAGTTATATTTACCATATAATATGTAGTAGGCAGTGGAAAGGTTCCTATCTGGTTATAATGTATTTAGGTTATTAACACGGGATTATTATTTATGTGTTTGTGCTTTTTATTATTTTTTCTTTAATCCTCTATAAAACGGATATGCAGATTGATTTCTGTTTATTATTATTATTATTATTATTATTTTTTCAAATTATTTTCAGATTAGTTTTGAATAGTTAATTATTTAGTTATAGTAGATTAGTTTTGCAGTTTACATATAGGTTAAACGTTTACTAGTGGTTGTAAGAATATAGTCTTAGACAAAGGTAATAAATAGTTGGAATATAGTAATAAACTGTTTCCTAATAAGGTGCTCTAATCACCGGAGGTCACATTTCTATGATTCTTTTAAGCCATCTATGGTTACCATATTGTGAACAAGCTCATATTTCTTACTACTGTGGTCTGACCTTCCAACCGGTCTCTCATTGACCAGATTATTATCATGTTGGTTACTATCTACGAGTATACTAACTCTATTTTTATTATTCTTATATGGCTTTTTACATATTTCTCGAAATAATATCAAATCGAAATGTCGATATTATGTAGTACTGACGTATTTATTTTATTAATATTTCCTCTTCCTCCAAGAGGTGAGGTTATTTTAGGCTTTCCTTTAAAGTGCTATTTCAGTTTATTATACAGTTCTATCATTTAAATAATATTAATTAAAATTAAATATATTGTCGAAATTTTCGAATTTTAAAGAAAATTGTATGGCCGACCCAAAGAAATGCGTTTTTACTGAAAAGTATTTTTCAGTTTTCTGCTATTTTATCTAAAACGGCTCCAACGATTTTCTTTAAACCAAGAATGTGGAACTACACATATAAAGAGCTACAACTTTTATTTGATACATTTCTTCGCGTAAAGTCATTTAAAGGGGATTTTGGAGGAGGGGAAGGATTATGTTTTCCTCTAAAGTGCTACTAGTATATTATACAATGCTATTTATTCTACAATTTCTATCAATTTTTACTTTTTTCCAATAAAAACTCCGACGGATTTCTCATTAAATTTGTTACGCTATCTATGAATACAGAGAACTATCACTTTTGTTGGAAAAAATGTTTTTCTCTTAAAAGAGTTCAATTAAAGAAGAAGGTTTGGCGTAAAGGAGGAGTTTAATGTTTTCTTTGAAGAAGTCATTTTATTAAGTTACTCCCATTAATATAAAGTTGAAGACAAATAATCATTTAATAAATATAAGTTTGAAGAAAATTAATCAATTGTAATTCTGTGAAATGCAATAAGAAAACTTTTCACATCAGATTTTCTTTCCATACAACCGAAATGCCTCAACTTTACACGGTAACAGTTCAGGATAGTTGTATAATACTGTTTGATAATGACTATATTACGCACTAATTACATTAATAACATTTCCACATATTTAATTGATAATACGAAATTATATGATACAGGGAACAGAGCAGCAGTGTGCTTATTCCGGTTCAGTCTCTGCTCACTTGTTACACAATAATTAAGTTAAATAATTCTATATTACCTGTTCTTCCCACCTGTTTTATCATATGATTGTGCAAGATCTGTTATCACATTTATTATTGTGAGGAATCGTGTTGGATAATGTTGGCAAGTTGGCAGCGATGTATATGTACTAGGTGTGTGGGTGTATATAAGTTTTAAGTGTTAAGGGAAGGGATTAGCTCAGTGGTAGCGCGCTGGATTCCACGCGGAGGTACGAGATTCGAGTGCTACTCTTTGCCTTCCTAAGTGCCTCACTTCCTAGTGATGAGCATTGTTTGTAACAAGACAACTCTGCCTGGAGGCCCGCAGTGCACTGAAAAGGCTTCGGGAGGCTCACAGATGTTTCAGTCTAACAACCAATAGCTGTCATGGACGGAGTTGGATAACAAACATAGTCTATATTTTACTCATATTTCTGCATCAAATAAAATCCAAAGCCAAGATTGCATACCACAGGGCCAAATAACCACAGCTTTCCGGTCCACGCCTGTAACCACCCTGAAACTATAGTGACGCCTCGAATCTGATCCAAGTATAAATTTGCTCGGAGGGGTAAGGTGCATCTCTATTGGATACCCGGACATGCGGGAATAGAGGGCAATGAGAGGGCGGATCGGCTGGCCAGGGAGGGATCATCATTACCATTCTGTGGTCCTGAACCAGCCCTGGCCGTTACAAAGACGTTTCGCGACAAACAGATTAGATTTTGGGAGACGAGTGCTTTGGAGAAAGGCTGGGGGGACACGCAGGGGTGCCTCCAAGCTAAAAGATTTATAAAGGCAGGTAAGCAGAGAATTTCGGAGTATCTCCTGTCTCTCAGTAGGACGGGTTTGAGGACCTTGGTAGGAATAGTGACTGGACACACTTGGGTGTTCAGCCACTTGTTTAACATAGGAAAGACGCGGAGTCCCATTTGTCAGAACTGTGATGACGGAGTTAGGGAAACGGTGTATCACTACTTATGTCAGTGTCCCCGTTTCGCTGGAACTAGGTTTCGTATATTTGGGAGGACACCACTCTCGCAGGATTGTCTGGGCGAGTTGGAGTATAGTGATATCTTGAGATATTGTAGATTAACCGGCAAGTTACCGGGGGAGGCTAATTAAGGGGTTACGGGGGGTACCGGGGGGATAAGAGCCATATAGGCTTAGGTCCCGCGCCTTTGGGCACCCGTTTCCGATAATAATAATAATTTAAAAGATCGCTATAAATTTAAGTCTAAATTAAAAGATATCTATTATTCTGTTTAGATATCAACCATAACCGACCATCCGAAATGAAGATTTCAGTCGAAATCTATGATTCCTTAAGTGCGGGCTTCATTGAAGGTTTTTTCCCTTCATTTTCTCAAAAAATGACTCCAAAAATTTTCTTAAAAATTTCGCACACTAACCAAACACATAAATGCCGTTCACTTTTATTTGCAACATTTTTCTAGGAAAATTGCTTTGTGGAAAGTGTCAGTGAGGTTGGGGACTACTGTGTTGAAAACCTTCCTCTAAAGTGCCATTTCCGTGCATCTGTTTTTCAGAATTTTCTTTAAAATTGCAATTCTTAACTCCACTTTATATAAATCTTATCATTTTGATTGGAAACATAATACCCTGTCTTTATCCCCACCAACTTTATTTATGTTAAGGCCAATTATGAAAAATTTCAATTTTCAAGAAATTTTTATCAATTGAATCAATAGCAGTTTCTCAGGAGATCTTACATCGTATACATCCGGTGAAAACATGATTTCGAAAAAAATTGAAAAAATGGCAGTAATTATACTCTTACAATAGTAGTAATAAGAGAAAGTATAAAAACCAATTTCAACCAAAATCCTTGTGCTGTATAAACCTTTTTTGTTAAAATAAATAAAAAACTTGCAATAAACTTGTATCTATTGACCACCAGGACATTGTCCCCTACAGAAATTGTATTTCCGTTGAAAAACTGAACACTATAAACAGAACCACAATCGTGTTTATTCAATTCGGTATTGAATTAAGTGTAATAGTCTACTGTTAAATATAAATTGGTTCAATTAAATCTAGAGCAATTGTAGAAGTATTTGAATGCGGGAAAGTAGATCATTGCAGTACATTATACGGAAACTATTTAAAGACGTATTGATGTGTGATTTGTATGGCACTGGCAGATATATTAACAGTTTGACCACTACACTACTATTGACAATAAAAAAGTAAAAAAAAAAAATAACAGAATACTGTCATTTAAACCAAACATTTTTACTGTAATTCAAACTTTAAGTAATCTAACATTGCATTTGTATTTACTTTTATGCAAATAATAGTTTGCCTTCTTCCGTTTTGGCTAAAGTGTTTAGTTAGGTTGTAATGGCAAAACTTCCGGGTTTTTTTTTATATGTAATGCCTACTTGTACAAAAAAAAAAAAATCTGCTGTGAAACACTCACATAACTTTCTGTTACTGTAATATACGACATATTTTAGTTGGCACATTTTATATTTGGTATACCAAAGTGATGTTGTTCGTGTCTATGTACGTTCTCACCTGTTCCCTGGATATCCAGCTAAAGAACAACATCAGTCGCCAGCGCAACCAAAACCAGGATGAATAGCTTGTCCTAGGGGGAAAAAAACTAGTCACTGGTCGTAGACTGCCATACAGTGCTAATATCCATCTCAATAAACCCAAGAAAATAAATATTTTTCTTCCGGGTAGAATGTCTCAAATAAATGTGATATGTGTAGTTAGCTTTTTAAGTCTAAAGGAAATATATACAGCAGTTTAGAGTGAATTTCGAAAAATTCAGATACTTCTTCTGTAGAATAGCAACTTCCGGTAAACCAATTTTCTTTAAACTAGAAAGACTAGAAATATATATTTAACGTACATTAATCTATAGCGGTGGAAGACTGGATATTGTTATGAAATGACACTTTAGAGAAGAAAGCTTAATGTTGCAGCTTCCTTGAAATTCCCCCCTCCAATCAATTTTTATTTCTGGAAAAAAATTTTATATAAAAATAATATGGCGTAGCTTTAGTGTATACTGAAGAAGGCGAACTTCAAAGGAAATCATTGGAGTCTATTTCCTAATAACGATTTCGTATTAGGGATGCAGTAATAAGAATCTGAAGAGAATAAAAAGTTTATGAGCTTCCTGCGATTTTGGGAGAGGGGGGGAGGCTCACAACTTATATTTCCGGTGCAAATTCATATCTAAAATTTTACCCCCTCCCTCGCAATAATTCTTTTTATAGCAGTAAAAGAAAGTAATACGTGATTTATCGAATCCAACAAAATTTTACTAAATTATCTACGTCTATCAAATTCCACTACTGATCATAATCTATAGTAATTAGCTTTTAAATTGTTCACCTAAACAAATATTGCAAAACTAGTAGAGCAGTCTGGTGTATAATTAAATAATTACTAAGAAAGTAAACATTGAAATGAATAATGCATATTTGAATAATTGTACTCACTCCGCATAGTAATCAGACATAATGTCATGGTATATATTACGATAGTAGCATATGAATTAGGGCTGATTTCTGACAATATTGATTGTTTTGTCAAATGAGTACTATCAGTTAATAAGAGAATATCTGTTAGTAATAATCTCTGGAACGATCAGTAGAGAGGTGCTATAGTTTCAATATGGAGATTCGCCGTTAGCGCTGTCTTAGAAATAAAACAAAAATTTCATATTTCCATTTATTGATGATTCCATTTTAAAGAACAAAAATCTGATGTGAAACACTCACACGACTTTCTCTTACCCCTTTCTAATATAGTTATACATAAAAGTATAAATTTTAAAATTTGTCCTATTATAAATATAGAGGTGGTGGAGGATAAGCACCAACCTACTCATCTTGGTAGGAAAAGACGTGATAATTATATTATGGCCCAGTAGAGCGCTCTCAAAACACTACATATAAAATTTGAAATTAACGTCACAAATTCCGCACAACTATCCAAAATAATTATTTTTGGAAAAATGTTTCAATTAAAAATAAGTTTCTATCTTTGCAGTAACTATTCCAAGTTTAAAGAAAATCGTTACAATAATTTTCGAGAAAATTCCAAAAAAACTTGAAAACCTATACTGTAAAATCGCACTTCCCATAAACCGCTTTTCTTCAAATTTGGAATTCCATCAATGCTTGGTATGTTGGTGATAAAACCATATATTATATTGAAGTGGAATTTTACAGAAAAGCATAACGCCAGTTTTTTCCAGAACCCCCCTAAAAATCAATTTTTGGGGGACAATGTTTCAAATAAAAGTGATTCTTATTTATGGGTGTCTGCCGCCCTCAAGTCGTCGAGTTTTTTTTTATTTCCTCATATATCCGTGGTGGTTAGATTTGTGTGAAAGCAAGCATCCATGACTTGGAACGGGTTGATAAAATGGGCAATCATGTCGCAAAAAATGTTGGCTCCCGCATTACAGTTTGGTAAAAATTCATTAAATTCAAAGACCTATGAATATGACATAAGTACAAATAAAAATATAAATTTAAATAAATACGTTTTTACGCACTTGCGCTACATTCAGTTACTGCACCATCGATGAGCGGTAAGGAAATTTCAACATCAACAGAGTAGAAAAAGAAGGGCGATAGTTACTAAAAGTTTGACGACCCCTGATCTAGGCCCGAGGAATTTGTTACATAAGATTACCATACCCTGGCATTTATGACCCACTGTACTATTCATACACATCCTATCAATAATAAACGTCCAGATATGTTCTGAGAGGAGCTCTCACTACTTTCCAAATTTGGTGCGAGAAATCGCCGATATAAATTTAATGGATGTGGCTGGAAAGCAGTAGAAAATTTCCAAAATGTTGATTTCTGGGGTGAAACATTCATGCGTATTTCTCTCATTCCCAATAAGTACAATTTTAATTTGGGGGGGGGGGGGGTCCTCGAATACGTTTATTATTATTTTTTAGTTTAAGGCGCGTCAACATCTATGATCATTGACACCCGTAGCCTTCTCAGTACATTGCCGGCTTCCGGACAGAGTTCTCTCGCTACAGACAATACTATCCATCACCGCACAGCGAACTATAGAGGCTCCTAGGAAGAGAAAATCTAAGAGTAACCCAGCTGGACTCGAACCCGGGACCTCCGCATGGGAGTCCATTAACGCTAACCACTGAGCTAATCCCTTCCTTATTCAATTGATTTTCTTTATACTTTGAATTTTGTCTAAACAATAATTTAGTCCTTAATTATATTTTTTCCAGAAAAATGTTAGAAACTTGAAGTGTTTGATTTAAATCTGTGCAATTAGAATGTTTGAAAAAAATATTTTTAAAATAAATAAACGAAAATCTTTGGAGCTATTTTCGAAACACCCACTTGATGCTGTTTAATTTCGAAACAAAAGCTTCGGACTATCAAGTTTGAGCGGACACAGACGACACCATTTCTTGAAAATTCCCAAGAAACCTCAAAATCTGTGATTCTCGGTGGTAATTCAATTTTACAATTTGATTAGATCGCATCACTTTCTCATAATGCTGTAAAGTAAATAGAAATTACTGAATGGTAAAATGTTATATTACACGTCCAAGGTAGGTGCTAATTGGACTAATTACTTTTCACTTTGTAATGTTGGATATGTTTTTATTGTTTAAATAATAATGTAAAATTATTATTAATTAGAAAGTCAAGAGAAATGAAGCATTTCAATAATAAATAATAGATTTATATTGGCCAATTATTTAATAAAAACAATTAAATTTAATTAAAAAGGTATTTTAGTAGTTTTTATTGGCTTTTTTTTTAATGGAGGTTTTAAAAAGAAGAAAATCATCTTTGCGTTTAGTGGAAATCTATTATTTTCTCTTAATATCTGGCGGACTAGGGATGATGATGATGATCAGCTTATGTTTGGTGCATTTAGATAGGTAGCTAGCTCTACCAAGCTAAATCCATCATGTTCTAGTAAAACATATTTTAGGGTTTGTTGCAGTACCTTAAATGGTACTTTAAAGATGTAACATACAAGAATAATAGGTGAAATGAAGTGTGTGGTTTGTGGTTACCCCTAAACCCATATATTTGTATACATCAACTACTAGGTAACAATAGATTCCCTATATATATAGTATGCGAAATGTTAAGGGATCAACGGTCAGTGGTCGTTTGAATTTAAAGTAACTGACAGATCCATAATATCCCCCTCAAAAATAGATTTTTTGGGGAAAAAGTGTTTCAAATAAGAGTGGTACATTTTTATATATGAAGATAGCATTTCAGTTTTTAATGGAAATCGTTATAGTCGTTTTTTTTTTTTACCAGCAAATTCCAAAAAATACAAAAACCTATTTTATAAACCCGCCACTTCCGTTTAACCGATTTTCTTTAAATTTGGAATTCTACCAGTATTTCTTAATGTACAGGAATATTAGTAGATGGTAAAACTGTATTATATATTCTGTGTGGTACTTTACAGAGTAAGCATAACGTTACTGTTCCTCCTGAATCGCCAATCAATTTTCTCGAGAAAATGTTACAAATAAAAATGATAGGTATTTATGTGTGTAGATGGTATAAGACAAGTTGGAGACGTTTTTGAGAAAACCACGAAAAACTGAGAAAAAACATTCTTTAAAGTCGCACTTCCAGGTGATGGGTTTTGCCCAAAGTCTACACATCTTAGACGTTGAATAGCTACTTCCTGAAACGGTCTGAGTTGTGACCCATTCACTTCCTTTCTTAACACGGGCAGTCCTAAAATACGGCAGTGAATTATGGCCTTCCACATCAAAACATCGTAGCTAAATCCAAGCAGCGGAAGTACGCTTTCTTCGTAGGTATTGTGAGTAAGACGCGTAGGGACCGAGTAAGGAACACTACGATAAGATCAAACCTAGATGTCAAACCTGTGAAGCAAGTACTAAGAGAAAACAGCCTAAGATGGTATGGGCATTTGATGAGGATGGATGTAGGGAGAGTGGCTAGGACATGCTATGAGGCGAAAATGCAGGGACAGCGAGATCGAGGAAGACCGCGAAGCATTTGAGAAAGATGTGTTCAGGGAAGATTTTACAGCAAGGAGACTGGAATGGACTAAGAGAACTAAATTGACGAAGAATAGGAATAGTTGGAAGGTACAATTTAAGGCAATCTCTACACCGCGAGGTAGAAGAGATTTAGATTAAGAAGAAGAATCTTCGCATCTGATGCGGTGGTAGAGCTTAAATTGAATACCAACTTTGAGCTTCCTGCGACTTTCGGTTTTGAGTTATTCTGTTAACAAACATTCACACACACACACACAGTGAGAGATCATACACTAAAACATTTTTTTCGTGTTCACGGGACCCCAAAACATGTATTTCTGGTGAAATTTCAGTTTCGAAAATCTGGCACGATCGCAATACTTCCTCTTTACTAGGAGTAAGAGGAAGTAAAAAATCTGGTGTAAACACTCACACGACTTTCTTTTACTTCAATTTGTATAAATTATTAATTAATAATTTAAATTAATTAATTGGCTCTATAGAAAAATCACTTTTCTTGCAGATAAAACTGTAACCTATAAAAGTATTAAAACCTAGATGTATATTGTGTATACATACAGGGGTAAAGAAAGACGTTGATGTCGGTTTTCAAGAAAATAAAAAAAAAGTTGAAGCAAAATTAATTTTGTTTACTTCAAATACAATTATTGATTAATCTAACATTTTCACTTATGCAAAATTGGTCCGAAACATTTTTTTGTCTCGAGCAATTTTTATTTTTTTCGTATTGGTGTTAGAATATGACTTACATAAATGCCTAACACATTTATAAAAATTTTCTTGCGAAAATTGATTTTCTGGTCAGTTCTGGGGGAAGGATAGTGTTTAGCTTTCCTATGGAGTACTATTTCAGTTTAGTATATGGTTCTGTTTGCTACTTATATAAAAATGAAATACATTAATAACATTGCTTTCCAAATTTGTAGAAAACCGTTAACCGGAAGTTTGACTTCAAGTAATAGATTTAATATTAATTACATATCCTTTATTTTGGTAACATTTTGTCGAAAAAATTATTTTAAATAGGTTCACCGTGTGGCGTTAAATTTCAAATGTTACAAGGTGTTGGTTCACTGTTATTGGCGCTCCCTTCTGGATTGCAATAGAATCCTTTTTAATTCCGTCACTATTTCTACGATTAATGTTAGATGAAATGAGTAAATTTTGATGTTTAAAGAAAAATGTGTCGATTTTATAATTGGGTATTGACTGGAGTAAGTCGAATCTGGGAATTTCATTTCAGAGCAACAAGACGAAATGAAAATATATCCGTTTCTTTGTGTAAATCAACGTGTGTATGTAAAACTAACTTCCGTGTCCTATAAAGTATTTTTTTTTTTTCTTTTTCTATATTTAAAATCAAGCTAAACGCTATCCTATAATAGTATTTTGTGAAATTCAAATCTAGTGGGAGATTATCGTTTAAACATGCAATGTGAGGAGGTCACACACCTCTAAACTATATATATATAGTTTGGTCTGCTTGGTCTGCTGTTTGGGCGGCTAAATATTGTTGCATGGTATGTGCTTCTAATTTTATGTATATATATAAATATGTATGTGTGTAATAGTTAAAGAGAGAGAGAAATTAGGAGGCAGACAGACTGACAGAGGGGAATATTTTTACGTGTATCTCTTTGGGGCATGTATTGGAGAGGGGTGAGAGAGATAGAGTGAGTGAGTGGGAGGACAAGGTGAGTTTGGAGGAATGTTTGGTATGTAGTCGTAAAGCTGCTGCTATATTTGGTGGGTGCTATACCTATACAGTGCAGACCATAGTGTGTGGCTTGTGGTACTTGGTGGCGGTAAACTACCTTGTCCAGTAAAACCTTGTAACTATATATGTATTATATATATATAATATATATATAATATACATACACGAATTGCATTCACCTTGTCTTCTATCTACCTCCCTCCTTGCTATTCCTTAATTACGTGTAAGTTAGTTATGAGGCCCGAACTTTCTGTACAGATGTACCAACCTCCCAATTAAATATTTTTTTTAACTTTCTATTAAAATCTGAAATCTGAATCTATTATTATCTGAAATTCTACTAAAATCTGAAACACTCACACAACTCTCTCTCATTACATTGATCGAAATATTAATTGACAAATAGTTTTTCAAATTTGGAATAAATAGCTGCCATTAAATATATAGATATTAGTGACATGTACATTACAAATGTGGGTTTTAGATAGATCTGTGGCTACATTATTGGAATTGCGCATGATTGCACTAGCATCTATCCTAGGAATAATCGTGAATTAAATGTAACGACATAGCTCCCCACCCCAACCCGCTTGCAATCTCGAGTTTTCCAGTTTTCTAAGAAGAAAAAAGTTTCAAATAAAAGTTATAGACACAATTATGTGATTACATATTATATTGGAATGTAAATCTGAAGAAAATAGAAAAATCTGGTGTGATAAACTCATACAACTTTCTCTTACTGCAGTTTAGGGGAGGGTGTTGGTGCATGGACTTGTAAGTGGGAGGACCCCAGTTCGAGTCCCGCGTATAACTGCTAAATTTTATATTGGTACGAAAAAGGTTAACAGTAAGTAAAGTAGGTGCTTCCGCCCCCCGTCCACGACACCTAATTTGGTAGTTGGACGTTAAGCCCGCCTAAAAAAATAGGGGCAATACTTAACTTTACTTTTTTACTTATTGCAGTTTACAAAATTGTAAATGACAAATTTTATAGTTACTATATCAAATTTAATGAAATTTGTCGGGATTTTCCATGGAGAAAATCGCGAAAACTAAAAAAAAACTGTTCAAGTAAAATGCGCACTTCCGGTTTACAATTTTTTTTTTTTTAATAACTCACAATTTTGGCAATCTGTTTATTATTTAGATTATTGTATTGTATAATCAACTAAGATAGCACTTTAGAGGAAAACATAATCCCATCCCTCCCCCAAAAATTTCCTTAAATGACTTTACTCGAATAATAAATGTAGCTGTTTATGTGAATACTTCACATTCCTATTTTAAAGAAAATCGTTGGAGCCGTTTTCAGGAAAAAAATTAGCAGAAAATTGAAAAAATCCTTTCAGTAAAAACGAACTTCCGGTCATCCGATTTTCTTCAAACTCGAAAATTTCAACAATTAATTAATTCTAATTTTAGATGATAGAATTGTATAGTAAACTGAAATAGTACTTTAGAGGAAAATCTAACACCACCTCTTCCCCAAAATGCCCTTAAATGAATTGCCCCAAAATGCCCTGGAGAGAATGAAATAAAAGTTTGTAACTGTTTCTATGAGTAGTTGATAAGCCAAGTTTAAAGAAAATCATTAGTACCATTTTCGAGATGATCGCAAAAAAGTAAATAAACTTCTCTGTGGAGTGGTACTTCCGGTTGAGGAATTTTAACAGATAACTTAATGTCGGATCTCACGGTAATACCTAAACTCTGAGCTATGCTGTTCACATACATACACACAGAGATCATCCACTTTTGAAAACCACTTTTTCTGGACTCAAGGGACCTCAAAACGTATATTTCCGGTAAAAACTCGATATCGAAAATTTGACACGATTACAGTACTTCCTCTTGCTTAGGGAGTAAGAGAAAGTAAAAACATTCAGCAAATTCGCACTTTCGGTTGATAGATTTTGACTGAAAGCTTTGTGTCAGATGCTTTGATAGTATCTAAACGGTGTACCAAGTTTCATCTTTTAGCAAGTTTTCATTTTTTAGATATTCTGTTCGCTCACACAGAGCGCACACATGGCTAAAATATTTTTTTCGTACTCAGTAGATTTTAAAATGTGTATTTCCGATGAAAACTCAATTTCAAAAATTTGACACGATCGCCACTACTTCCTCTAGCATAAAATCTTCAAAGTATAAGTGCATAATGTGAGGAATATGTTTCTAAAATGAAATATCGTTAGAGCGCTCAAACTAGATTATTCCGATTAGGCACCATCACAGCATCTAGCTTCGACAATATTGAATACTTTTTTTCAATTTTTCGCGTTTTTTTTTTTAATGACTCCAGAACATTTTCACAGGAATATTGTTTCTTCG
Organism: Triatoma infestans; assembly: GCA_011037195.1. Lineage (NCBI taxonomy): Eukaryota > Metazoa > Arthropoda > Insecta > Hemiptera > Reduviidae > Triatoma > Triatoma infestans. Next base: position 294,235 of record JAAEAF010000056.1, read on the forward strand.
GTGAGTTCTGGGAGAAATAAACAACGTCAAGCTTTTCTCAAAAGTGTCGCATCAGTATATTGTATGGTTCTATCATCTGTAAAATATTATAGTTTTTTTAAAGCATTCTCAGATTTTATTAGATTTGAAATAAATTTATTAACGGGGGGCAGTAGTACAACTAACCATACAGAATAGGTTCTGAGTTTTTGTAATTTTTTTTCGAAAACGACAGCTAGACTGGAAATTAGTTTAAACATGGAATGCTAACTGCTTAACAGAGATGGTCCTTTTGCGGGACAATAAATTTTTAAGGAATCTGTTGATTTTTAAATTTTCTTTTTTGTGTTTGTCCAGCATTTTTGGGAAATATTTTCTGGACTATAGGACAGGATGTTAAGAGAGCTATTGAGTGAAACATTTATAAATTTAAAAGAAAAACTTGTTAATTTTATAGTTATGGGATTTTATACAAATTACATAAATCAAATCACTTCTTTAAGTTGGATTTTAAAGGCCAGAGGGGAATTAAACTTAAATTACAAACGTTATTCTGGTGCTCCAACAATCTGTTCACTCTGCAATAGATCCGAGCAGGAGGATGTAAATCATTTTTAGCGACCTCTCCCTTTTTGAATGAAATTCGATTTAAGTTTTTTTAAAATACAGCCTTTCGAAATAGGAGTTAATTAATTTTTAAATGGGATTAATTTTACTCCAATAATTCATTATTGCCCCGCAGGTACCATTTATTATTACAATTTAGTTTCTGATTTTGCAGGTTTCTTCTCCAACTTATTATCTTCATTTTTGGATTATTTTGAACTAATAGTGACATAGAATGGTTTGGGCATCTATTTAATTCAAAAAATTCATTTCTATTTACTTACTTTCACTCCTAGAAAGAGGTAGTATTGTAATCGTGTCAAATTTTCGATATCCAGTTTTCACCGGAAATATCCGCTTTGAGGTCCCCTGAGTCCAAAAAAGTGGTTTTTAGCAAATGGTCTTTTGTGTGTTTATGTATGTATGTGAACAGCATAGCTCAAAAACGAAAAACCGTAGAAAGTTGAAACTTGATATTCCGTTTAGGTATCACCAAAGGATCTGACAGTACGTTATCTGTCAAAATTCCTCAACCGGAAGAACCGCTTTACCAGCTGTTTTTTTCACTTTTTTGCGATTTTCTCAAAAATGGCTCCGTCGATTTTCTTTAAACTTGGTATATCATCAACTACCTTTACAAAGTGCTACAACTTTTATTTGAAACTTTTCTCTGGAAAAATTCATTTAAGGGTACTTTTGGGGGAAGGGCTACGGCTTCCTCTAAAGTGCTATTTTAGTTTATTAGATAATTCTGTCATCTAAATAATGTTAATTAGAATTAAATACGTTGTAGAAATTCTATGTTAGAAAAAAATCGAATGACCGGTAGTATGTTTACTTTACTTACCACTTTACTAGTTGTTTTTTTCGCGATTTTCTCAAAAATCGCTCCGGCGATTTTTTGAAACTTCGTATATAAACTATACATACAAAGATGTACAACTTTTATTTGAACCGTTTCTCTGTAAAAATTCATTTAAAGGCACTTTTAGGGGAAGAGTGGGATATGTTTTTTTTCTTAAGTGCTATCGTAGTTGATTATACAATTCGATCATCCAAATAAAAGTAATTAGAACTGAATAGATGGCCAAAATACCAAGTTTCAAGAAAATTAGTAAACCGGAAGTGCGCTTTTACTGATAGTTTTTTTCAGTTTCCGCGAATTTCATCAAAATTTGATACACTAACTATAAAATTTATCAATTACATTTGAGAACGGGAGTAAGAGAAAATTGTGTGAGTGTTTCAAGCCAGATTTTTTATATATCATAATAATAAGGTATTTTATATTATATTTAATTAATTTATATTAATTTAACTGTATATTTTTTGTATTGGGAGACATTATATTTCTGTTATTTACTTTTATATTTGTAATCTTTATATGTACAACAACCCCTCTGATATGGTGTTATCACCAAAGAGTACTATCTTTATTACATATTTTATATTTATATTTAATTTTACATTTATGGAAATTAATTTCTTAATAATAATAATATTATTATTATTAATAATTATGGATTAAATGCAGTAAGAGAAAGTCGTATGAGAATAATTGTAATTATTACATCAGAAATGTCGAAAATGCAGAATTTCTTACTCTTCCCCTTCCGTCCTATTCCGATACAGAAAATCCAGGGAATCGCTGCTTACTTAATGTTTTATATAAATTAAAGCCGGCTACACACGTAACTGCATACTTGAACGGTATACATGCGCAGTCCGCTTGTACATGCATACTTGATCGTTTGTATGGAAGACTTGCGCAAGTCAGAAAATGTTTAAAATTTCATACTGCATCTTGTTCATGTTTAAAACGTCATTGTGCAACCTCTCAGTAAGTAAAAGTATATAAAGGTTACTTTATCAAAACATATATAATTCATAAATAATTATGTCGGCTAATTTTAGGAAGGAGCATAAATCAATTATCGAAGAATTTATTCGTATTTATGAAAGCGAACCGTGTCTGTGGAATATTAAGTGTAAAGACTACCACGATAAGGGTAAAAAAGATGTTGCTTATGCCAGACTAGTAACAAAACTGCCAGAAATAGAGCCAATTGCAACTCGAGATATGGTAGTGAAAAAAATTAACAGTTAAAACAGTGAAAAAAATTAAAATAAAAGCAGCTAAAGCGAGATCGTCGTTATCGGCCATAGTCGCCAGCTGTTTTTTGTTAAAGTATACATGAGCCGTGTGGATCACATGTATACTTGCGCATAAGTCCTGCGCAAGTATACCGTTCAAGTATGCAGTAACGCGTGTAGCCGGCTTAATGATTATCTTTATAATAGAAATCAGATGATATTGTTGAATAAATACTTATAAATAATAATTTAATATAATTCCATGAATTCATAATTATTTGAATAAAATTATGTAAATTCCGTTAATAATGTTTATGATATAACGATTAAAATGTAATAAATCATAGGTTGTGTGCAGTGCCACAGAAATATAAGAATATTTACAATTATAATTATAATACGCTGATATTGTTATATAAATAATCCTAATAATAATAATTATAAATAAATTATGTTTACAAAGAATAAACAGGCATGTTTATTATTATTATTATTGTAATATATTATTTAATTTTGTATTTTTTTTATATATATATATTATTACAAATGTAATTAGGAAGTATGACGATCGTGTGCAAATTTTCTGAAGTTGAATTTCTACCAGAAATACATGTTTTTAGGTCCACTGAATGCAAAAGGAAGTAAAAACAAAAATAATATCGAATGGACTGCTACTTGTGTGGGTGTCAGATAAATTCATTAACCGGAAATGCAATTAAATTGAATGTTTCTTTTTTTATCTCCGTTATTTCGCGATTTTTTATTTTCAAACATGGCTCCAAAGATTATTTTTATAATTTCCTGTTACTTCTAACAAGAGGAAGTATTGCGATCGTTCAGTTTTCAAAATTGAGTTTTCACCGGAAATATAGACTTTTCGATTTTGGGAAAATAAGTTTTCCGCTAATGCTGTGTGTGTGTGTGTGTGAACAAAATATCTCAAAAGGAAACAATGGCACAAGCTCTAACTTTATTACCACCGCATCTGACAAGAAGGTTTTTCAGACAAAATCCATCGACTGATGAATTGACTCCTATTGAATGATTTTTCTTTTTTCTTATCAGCTTTTCGCGATTTTCTGGAAAACGGCCTAGAACGATATTCTTTATACCTCATTATACTATCTACATACATAAAAAATTACCTTATAAGTTTTATTTGAAACATTTCCTTGGGAAAATAGACTTTTTTGCGGCGGGATTTTTTTTTTAATATTAATCTAGCATTGCTGGAATTCCAAATTAAAAAAAAAAAATCGGTTAACCGGAAGTGCGTCTATCGAGAATAGTTTATTTTTATTTTTAATTTTCTCGAACCTAACTATAATGATTTTTTTTAAACTTGGAATGCTAACTGATTTCCGGTAGTTCTGAGGAATCTGCGACGTTAAATTTCAAATATTGTTTATTCAATATTATAGGCGCGTGTTTTGGATGATAATGTAGGCAAATAGTTTTCCCCTACTAGCTCTGTGTTAGGAGAAATGATGCTAAAATTTGTCATTTTATTAAAACACTTTAAAGGCAATCAAAAAAAAAATTTAGCACGGAGAAAATCCTTTGAAGTACTCGTATTCGTGGGTCCAACTATCCATCCACATTAGTACGATGTTGTGTGAAAATCAAGAAATCCGCAGAGTGAATGGTCAAGCTCCCCCGGGGAAAAATAAGATGCCTAGAAAACGTGCCCAAATATTATGAGCTTGTTTCAAATTTCATCGAAGAACTCATTTGGAATGATGCAGTGCAGAAAGCTGTAGAGGAAAATGGACGGAATTGATATTTGCATAGACTGACTATCAGCCGTACTATCAGTTACAGTTTGTCGTTCTCACGATACTCACCCACACACAGTGTATGAATAATGTGTAAAAAAAAGGAAAATATATATGTATGTATATATATATAATAATAATAATAATAATGAAACAAAACTGGCCGGAGGCGAAACAAGCTAGTTTCATTAAGGCCGGTTGCCATGGGGAAACATCTTTCTCTCTCTCTCATGTTTAATTAACCTTGTGCCAGGCCCTGTGATGAATTTAATAAACTAACTCAACGTTAATGTTTCTCGCACATTTCCTTCCAGTCCAATTTTTAGAATAATTTAACCCATTTTTCCATTGCTAATTTTTTTTTTCCTTTTTCATTTTTCGGGGCAAATTTTTGAAATAAGAGTTTTCCCAGGAAATACATGTTCTGAGGTTCTCTAGGTATGAAGACAACACAATCTAGCGTGAAACACTAGAAATAAGTGGGGAAAAATAATATAAAAAATGTGAAATACTCACACGACATTCTCTTACTCCGATTTTCACAAGTTAATAAAAAAATAAATAAAAAAATCACTAAAACTTCTAAGTCTCCAATGTTTAGTTGGGGTAGCCATTAAAAAAGATGATGCGGATTATAGTTGTAAACCTGAGCGAACTTTTGTGACACCTACTGTCAAAACCAACAAAGCTTGTGCAAAGTTGGAGAACCACAAAAACAAAACAGAATTCTGAGGGGTAGAAATAACGTTGGGTTTCTCTGGCAAATATATACTTCATTATATATTATAAAAAATTTCTTTGAATTTCGTAGAAGACTGGTTGACCCTAACCAATTGATTAATTTTTCACGATTTCCTTGACAAATAAATCTTAAAAATTCGTTTACTAATCACTAATCTATTATAGATCTTATCATTTTTGATTAGAATTAGATCTAAGATTTTTTATTATAGAACTATGAGAATTGCAGGAAGAGAAAGTGATGAGAGAAAGTTTCACACGAAATTTCTTTCTCTTTCTCTCTTAATATTGACTTAATTAGTAAAAAAAAAAAACAAACCATTTATTTCAAAAAAAAAATCCAAAGTATTTATGGGTAATAAAGAGTTCTCAGGGCGTATCCAGTTCTCAGTGTGAAATGTCGATTGTAATGTGTAAAACGTACACTGTCCATTGTGGCTTGGTTGTGTATACACTTGGTACAGAGATAGGAAGGTCCCTCTCTGATGGTTGTCGTTGGAAGCTCTGTGATATGTTAATGGCAAAACCATGTTCTACAATAGTGCCACCATTAATTTAGGAAACTCTTGTTTAACCACCATTTTGTATCCTGTACTGAAGTAACTGTTACTATTTCAGGAGTATATTTCAAAATCAACAATATAAAATAAAAAAAGAAGAAGAAACTTAGTATATAAAAATAATAAAATCATCTCCAAATTCTTTAACCCATGGCTTCGATTAAGGATTAAGATGAACAAACAAAAATCAAAATACATTGTATTCAATTTAAATCGCAAAAACTCTTCCTCCTCCTTACCTCAGCAACATTTCACCTATCGCGAACCAAGTTAATTATCTCGGAAGTTTATCTGGATAGAAGACTAGGTGGAACTGTCATACTCGACTAAAACCGATAAACTGGAAAAACATAAACAAAATGTTGAAACGACTACTCGACAAAAGTTATTAATTGATTTTATCATATGATAGAAAACTTTGCAATGCTTTACTCCCTCCCATAAGGATTATCCTCAACCGCATACAAACATTCAAATTTAAAATCCTAGAAACTAATATAGTAAATACTCCATTTCCACTTCTCTAATCACACAATCCATGCCAACCTAAATATTCCATTTATCTCTGATATAGCCCAAGAACCTTATATAAAATCTCGTGCCGAATTAATATACTCACTATCGTTCAGAACACTTCCCTAATAACCTTTCTAGGAGTCTCAGACGGCAATGACGATTTTTCAAATTTGTCACTGGATTTCTTGGCCGAACTTGGAATCGAAGATATCACTTGACATCAAGCCTATCCTGACTCTAAGCGGTGTGTGCACTGGGCGTCTTATCTGCTCCTTTCTTTATCCCAAGCTGGTTTCTCCTGTGGTTCCCAACTATGCACCAGGAGGGGGGAATTCTTTTCTTGAACCCTTGGGAACTTATCTGCACCGCAGGGATATCACAACCCTGTTCCAAAAGAAAGTAAAAAAAAAAAAAAAATTTTCCACCGTCACCTCCATCTCTGCGGTTTGTTGTTTTTGTCTTCTTCCTATCCTTGTTATTCCATCTTTAGGCGAGATGACCGCCAGGGCTCTGGCACTTTACCCTTTACCCTTTGGACAGGACTGGTGTAAGAGTGTATTCGGGGAGCACAATGGACACTTGAGACCTCACTGCATCTATTTCCTTCGGAGGTACTGAAATCTAGAATATAATAGAAGGTTCTCCACCTTTGCCAATCTATCTGCATCTTTGTTATGCCTATGTACCTCGACCCCCAACTTATCATCAAGGATTGCGTTCCTTATCTTATTTTGTTCTGACACAGTCCGGCCTCTAACTCTCCATTAGTACGACCTGGCTGTCAAGAAGAAAATAGCCATTCTTCTGTCCAATTGTACCCTTGAGCCATAGATGCTGGCTACAGCTTAAAATAGGTCGTACAATGTAAAGTTGCTATAATGAAAATCGTGATTTTATCCTGTTTATAATTAATTTACACGTTCATAATTAGGTAGGAATGATAGAAAGTGGAGCAGATAGAGGATAAGTGAATCTGCTGATTGAAAAACTATTGATACAATTCGTATACAGAGGTATAATGTACACAACAGCCTTCTATATAAATAGAAAGCCAATATATATTCTTTCTCTCTCTAAATAGAAATGTTGATTTATTTGAATAGTACAACAAACCTTGTTCACAATAACAGTCCAACCCGAAATTGGACTACATACTGCTATGAAAAGTTTGGAGAAACTCAATTAAAAGAGTTAAACTAATAAAAAAAAATAAAGTTGTTTTTAACTTTTCAATTTCCTCGGTCGATCACTGGGTTTTTGTTAAAATTTCCGTTCATTTTACATCTCTAATCATTATTTTGAAAGCCTCAATTAGGATAGGAACTGAGTGTTTAATGAGTTATATATATATATATATATATATAGTTTAGGATACAGTTTAATTAAATTTTTCGTTTTTATCAAAATTCGATGATTTTTTTTTTTACTTTCTCTTACTCCAAGTAAGAGGAAGTAAGTATTGTAATCGAGTCAAATTTTCGATATCGAATTTTCACCGGAAATATTCGTTTTGAGTCCACAAAAGTGGTTTTTAGCAAATGGTCTATGTGTGTGTGTGTGTGTGTGTGTGTGTGTGTGAACAGCATAGCTCATAAAGGAAAAACCGTAGAAAGTTGAAACTTGATATTCCGTTTAGGTATCATCATGGGATCTGACTGTACGTTATCTGTCAAAATTCCTCAACCAGAAATACCACTTTATTTGTTGTTTTTTTTTTTACTTTTTTGCATTTTTGTCAAAAATGGCTCCGACAATTTTCTTCAAACTTAATATATCAAGTACACATAGAAAGAGCTACAACTTTTATTTGAATTGTTTCTCTGGGAAAATTCAGTTAAGGGCACTTTTGGTGGAGGTGTGGGGTTAGGTTTTCCTCTGAAGTGCTATTTTAGTTGTTTATTAGACAATTCGGCCATGAAAATAATGATAATTAAAATTGAATGTGTTGTTGAAATTCCGAGTTTGAAAAAATCGGATAACTGGAAGAGCGTTTACTTTAAACACTTTACTAAATGATTTTTTTCACTTTTTCGCGATTTTCTCAAAAATAGCTCCGACGAATTTCTTGAAACTTCATATATAAACTAAACATACAATGATCTACAACTTTTATTCAAAACATTTCTCTGGGAAAATTCATTTAGGGGAGGGGTTTTCTTTAAAGTGTTATCATAGTTGATTATACAATTCTATCATCTAAACAAAATTAATTAGTAATAAATAGATGGCTAAAATTCAGAGTTTCAAGAAAATTAGTAAACCGGAAGTGCGCTTTTACTGAACAGTTTTTTCAGTTAGCTTTTATTACATTTTTTTCAGTTTTCGACGAATTTTATTAAATTTGGTACACAAACTATAAAATTTGTCAATTATAACTTTGAGAACTGGAGTATGAGAAAGCTGTGTGAGTGTTCACACCAGATTTTTTTTTATTTTATATTTTGCAACATAAATGAGTATATTCCATTTTGAGATTTATTTTAAAATTCTTCAAAACCTTTCAGATTTTTTAAAAAACTTTTTGTATACTCATTTATTCTACAATTAAAATAAAAAAGAAATTTTAAACATCTGCAAATTGAAAGTATAAAATATATACAAGAAAAAAAAAATAAATTAACGTTATAAAAAGTAAAAAAAAGAAATACAAACTGGTTTGAAACACTCATACCACTTTATTTGTATGTTCTAACATAAATATACAGGTGGTGGGAGGTGACAAGTGTCAACCAACCAATAGGAACAAATGATTATTACATATTGTAGAGAGCCAATAATGAACAAATATACATGTGTATTTTAACGTCACAGATTCCTAAGAACCATCTAAAAACAATTTCTTTAAAAAAAAAACAAAATGTTTCCAATAACAGTGAGAGGTTTATGTCTATGCAGCGAGCATTCCATGTTGTAACAGTTTTCGAGACCCCCCCTCCAAAGAAAATCTCAAAAATCTATTCTGTAATATTGTATTTCCCGGTAAAGTGCTTTTTTCTTTGCAAATTTCGAAATCTATTCATGTTTCTAATGCTTATTAATGTTCAATATGTGGGAAAACCATATATTATACTGAAGTGGTACTTTAGATGAAAGCATAACGCTATCCCATTCCCCCAGAATCCCCCCAAAATCAATTTTCCCGGGATAGCTCATTTTATACGTCACAAAAAGGAGTAAGAGAAACTCGTGTGAATATATCTCACCAGATTTTCTCTTACTAAAACCCATATTTCCAGTGAGAATTCAATTTCGAAACTCTTGATACCACTGCAGCACTTTCACTGACAACAGTAAGAGAGAAAGTAAAAAAAAAAAAATAAAACATGCATATTTGTAAATTGGAGAGATTGATTACCTGTTTTTTTTTTTTTTTTATTAATATAATATATTCTGTAAAAGTTTTGAATTATTAACAAAACAAACTGTTGTATTTTTCAGCAACAAGAGGAGGAGTCTCACCACAACAACAATAACAACAACAACACCAGTTCTGAAGAACAACAAGGTAAGTGGCTACAGCAAACCAATATCTTTTTTCGTCTTTGTATTATTTTCTATGTACGCTGTAAAAGGAACTTTGTATTGTGATCGAGACTGGATTATTTCTTTTGACAGTTTGTCGCGATATCCTTTAAAGGGAAACCTAACTTTCACTCTTGAAATAAACAATATTTGAAATAAAACTGATAGATCTATATAATATTATGTACTTAATAGCAATGCAAGGTTTGAAGATAATCAATCATTAGAACCATTTGCGAGAAAATTGCAACAAACTGAAAAATTCCATTAGTAAAATGATACTTCATTACTTCTATTCCAAGCACTTTTTAACAGCTAATTTACTCATTTATTCTTTAGAAACCACTTTTTTTCGGATTCAGGGGACCTCAAAACGTGTATTTCCGGTGAAAAAAATTTGAAAATGTCGAAAATTTATCACGATCGCAATACTTTCTCATACTACAACATAAAATCAGTTTTTTTTTCAAAAGATTTTATTGAGGGTACCTCCCCCCCTTTCAATACTTTCCAGCTTTCCCCTCAGAATCCCTCCAAAAACAATTTTCTCAAATAAATAAACACAACTTTCTCTTACTCCACTTTTCAAAACTGTAATTGACAAATTGTATAATTTGTGTACCAAATTTGATGAAATTTGTCGAAAACTAAAAAAAAAAAAGTTCAGTAAAAATGCACTTCCGGTTTACTAATTTTCTTGAAACTCGGAATTTGGTCATCTATTTATTTCTAATTAATTTTGTTTGGATGGTAGAATTGTATAATCAACTATGATAGCACTTAAAAGGAAAAGCCTAAAATGAATTTTTCCAGAGAAATATTTTAAATAAAAGTTGTAGATCTTTGTGTGTGTAATTGATATAGCAAAATTGAAGAAAATCGTCGGAGACATTCTTGAGAAAATTGCAAGAAAGAAAAAAAAATACCAAAAAAACTGACAAATACATTTTTATAAAAACGTACTTCCGGTCATCCGCTTTTTTCCAAACTCGGAATTTCAACAACATATTTAATTCTAATTAATATTATTAAGATGATAGAATTGTATATATAGTAAACTGAAATAGCACTTTAGAGTACAACCCACCACCTCCACCACTAAAAGTGCCTTTAAATGCATTTTCCCGGAAAAATGTTTCCAAGTAAAAATTTGTAGGTCTTTGTATGTGTAGTTGATGCATCAAGTTTAAAGAAAATCGTTGGAGCCATTTTGAAAAATATTGCAAAAAAGTGAAAAAAAGAAAAACAACATTTAGTAAAGTGGTTCTTCCGGTTGAGGAATTTTGACCGCTGACCTACTGTCAGATCCCATGGTGATACCTAAACGGAATATCAAGTTTGAACTCACACAGACATACACACAGATCATTTGCTAAAAACCACTTTTTTTGGATACAGGGGACCTCAAAACGGATATTTCCGGTGAAAACTCGATATCGAAAATTTTGCCCAATTACAATACTTCCTCTTATTAGGAATAAGAGAAAGTGAAAAATTTTAAATGAAAATGAGAAATTTCCACGTTTACAGATAGTTAATAGAAAGTAAAGAAAGTAAAAAAGAAGTAGAAAACTATTCAGTAAACTCGCACTTCCGGTCAGCTGATTTTCTTCAAACTTGGAATTTTAACAACAAATTTAATTCTAATTAATATTATATTAGGTGAATCCGTATAATAAACTGAAACAGCGCTTTAAAAGAAAGCAGAGTGTATATACAAAGTCCACAAAGAAAGCGCTTACTGTATATACAAGGTTCACAGAAAATTTTTACATCCATTTTCGAGAAAAGTGCAAAAAAAAAGAAGCCAGTTTCTATTGGATGCCGTGATGATGATACCCCAAACGGAATATCCAGTTTGAACTTTCGTTTACACACACATGTATACGCGCGCACACAGAGAGAGAGAAAGCAATTTCCGTATTAAGGGGACTCTTAGAACATGTACTTCCGGTGGAAATTCTTAATTTGGAAAATTTGTCACGAACGCAATACCAATACTTTCCTGTTATCAAGCTCAGTAAGAGAAATAGATATTGTTTGTACATAAATAATCCTTAATTAGTATTCAATAAAGAAAGTAAAATTAATATATTATCCAAAAAATTAAAATGTTAATAAAACCTTTTTTTTACATATTTGCGTAAGCTAAAAAAAAATAAATTAAGGTGAAAATAAATATAAAAAAAAAAATAATACTCCGCACTGTTACCTAATTAAGTGTGTTTCATTTAATTTTTTTTTTTTTTTTTAATGCGTATTTTCAATCTTTTTTTTTTATTATTATCTTTTTTATTATGCACAAATATTTTTTTTTATTTTTATGAAGCAATAAAAAAATACAAACTTGTTCTCATGGTGTGTCATGTTTGTGGTGGAATGATATACGTAACATCCCCACTACCACCTTTCTCACTGAAATCGTCATAATAATAAACACATCTGTTTTAGATCCTCATTCTTTTAAAATAATTTTAAAAAAGATCGTTTATCTTCTCCCCCCCCCTTTTTTTTTTTACGTAGTAATGTTATGGAGTCATTATGTTCAAGCATTAAACATTTACCATATGTTTATTTACACTTATATTTGTGGTAATTCTTATTAAGTTCTAATTCAACTTTTAATAACTATCACGACAAACTGCGCAGTCCTGACATTTTTGGAGGCCACTTTTGTATATTTTGGGTTGCGTGATAAAACCACTGGTTTCAAACACTCATACGAATTTCCGTTACTCTACTGAATTACAATTGTATAAAAAAATGACAATGACTTTTTAATTTGAAGTTTGGCTCATTTGTCCTAACATAGATATATATGGTTGTGGGATTGGGAAACAAGTGCCAGCCTACCAACAGAAGCAGGACGAGAAAATATTTATATTATGGGGAGGCCAAATAATACAGGACAAACACATTTCATTTTTTTATATAACAGGTTCCTCAGAGCCACCTCATTGGCTCTGAAAACAATTTTTTCAGAAAAGTGTGAGCAATATGTGACCATTTTCCAGAAAATTTCACAAAAAAAACTCACAAAAAACCCTTTTCAACAAAATCTCACTTGCGGCAAACAGATTTTCTTCAAATTCGGAATTGTAGCAAAGTTTCTAGTATATATTAATATGATAGAATGGCAGAACCAAATATTAGTACCACTATAGTGGTACTTTAGAAGAATGCTTAAAGCTGCTGTAACTCCTGAACTAAATTTTATTAATAAAAATGATATTTATATGGGCAGATAGTTGCCAAAGTTTAAGGAAAATCGTTGGGACCGTTATCGAGAAAAATCACGAAAAAATCATTCAGTAAAATTCAGAAAAGTGTCGCACTTCGCACTTCACATTCAGAAAAGTGTAAAGTTCGCACTTCCGGTCGATAGATTTTGCCCGAAACTGTCGTATCAGATGCTGTGATAGTATCTAAACGGAATACCAAGTTTCGAGCTTCCTGCTATTTTTCGTTTTTTAAGAATATTTTGTTCACACACACACACACACACACACACACACACACACACAAGCCATTCGCTAAAACCCGGTGAAAATTCGAACATTTCGAGAACTTGACCCGACCGACCGCAAAAGTAAGATAAACTAAAACTATCATCATTAATCTAGTTTTCTAATAAGTTATTTCATACTTATCGAAATTTTTTGTTCGTAAGCATCTTCTCATTGTATTCAGGATATTTGTCATGCATATAGCGAAACAATCAATAATTTTGCGTAGATTTGTTAAACAATGTATCTTGAAGTGTTACGATGAAGGAAGAAAACAAACAAAATTCTCAGTTTATAAAAAAAAAAAATCTGGTGTGAAATACTCACACAACTTTCTCTTACTCCAGTTTTCAAAATGGAAATTGACAAATTTTAACGTTAGTATACCACATATATTAAAATTAGCCAGAGTTCGTCGAAATCTGAAAAACAGCTTATTAAAGGCGCACTTTCGGTTTACTAATTTTCTAGTAACTCGAAATTTTGGCCATTTATTTATTTCTAATTAATTTTATTTGGATGGTAGAATTGTATAATTAACTATGATAGCATTTTAGAGAAAAACATATACCCTCTCCTCCCCCAAAAGCCCCTTTAAATGACATTATCAGTATAAATGTTTCAAATAAAAGTTGTAGCTCTTTATATCTATAGTACACATACCTACTTTTGGAGCCGTTTTCGAGAAAATACTAGAAAACTGAAAAACACAATTCAGTAAAAACGCAATTCCGGTCATCCGATTTTTTTCAAACTCGATTTACGTGTATACTATGGGTTTATGTGAGAGTATTGGGTATTATAGCTAAGTGGTTAGCGTACTGCATTTCCACGTGGAGGACCAGCTATGCTGCCTTTAGATTTTTTTGTTCTTAGGAGCCTCTGCAGCTCACTGTCTGAAGGCCAGCAGTGCACTGAGAAGGCTCCGAGCACCAACGACCATAGATGTTGACGCGCCGTAGATTAAAAAAAAAAAAGAAGCTTTTCTTCCTGTCGTTATTCCCGCAGTTAATGGGGAACAATTAATTTATAAATGTTACATAATAAAATCAGATTCTTATTTAGAAATAAATTAAATAAAGATTTATTATTTAAAAAAAATAAAACAAAACATTAAAAAGGCACTTCTAATACTGATTATTTTACCTATAATCTAATAAATATAAAAGAAAATAACCCATTTAAAGGAGTATCTATCTATATAAGAAGGCAGTTGTATTGCTTCCATTGTATTGTATGTGTTCTGTGTGTTTATTGTTGTTGGTCTGAGACTGAACTATTACATACAGACATACATACGTACACACATATAACACACACACACACTTCCATACTATTACACCACTAGTGCTTGTAGTAATATTGTTTATACGATAGCCGGCATTTATTTCTCTACTACACTTCCAGCTCATCATCTTCAACATCATCAACATTCATGCAGAAAGTAGAATACTTTGAAGGTGTTACCTCCGGTAAGAGGTGTTTTTTTATTGTCTTTTTTTTCTCTCTCTCTCTTACTCCTAGTAAGAGGAAGTGTTGCGATCGTGTCAGTTTTTCGCATTTGATGTTTTCACCGAAAATACATGTTTTAGGCTTCCCGGAATACGAAAAAAATGTTTTTAGCGAATGGTCAGCATCTGTATGTGTGTGTGTGTTTTTTCACAGAATATCTCAAAAACGAAAAGTCCCAGGAGGAAGCTCAAAGTTGTTATTCCGTTTAGGTACTCACCAGACATACAAATTTCGGACAAAATCCCTCAACCGGAAGTGCAATGGTTATGTTTTTTTTTTTCATTTTTTCGTAATTTTCTCGAAAACGTATACAATGATTTTCATTAAACCTCGTATACTATCTTCAAGTACTATCTACAAATATAAATATCAATCACTTTTATTTACAATATTTGGGGGTTGATTTTTTGGGGGTTCTGATTTCAGTAACGTTCAGTACTGATGACAGTAATGTTATGATTTCCTCTAAAGTACCTCGTCAGACAATATAAGATTTTTGCCTTCTATACATTAGAAGCATTGATAGAATTCCAAATTTGACAAAATGAAACGCGATTTTACAGAACAAGTTTTTGAGATTTTTGGAATTTTCTCGGAAACTTTTAAACGATTTTCTTTAAATTTGAAATCTTGCTGCATAGATAGCAGCGTATCACTTTTATTTTAAACATTTTTCTGAACAAATTATTTTGGACAGTTGTGCGTAAAATTTGTGGCATTAATTTCAAACGTTATATGTAGTTGATTCAGTGTTTTGAGAGCGCTCTACTGGGCCATGATGTAATCGTTACTTCTCTACCTGTCAAAATGGGCAGGTTGGTTATCCCCCCCTCGTCTATATTTATTTTAGGACAAATACGTAAAATTTGAGTTAACAAAAATTTGTCATTTTATATATAATTGTATTGGAAGGAGTAAGAGAAAGTCGTGTGATTGTTTCAACCTGGAATTGCTAATTGCAATTCTCCTGATTCCGGGGCTTTACATCGTGTATTTCCGGTATCGACTTAAGTTTGAAAATTTCACTTTTTGGGTAGTTTCTAAGGGAGTTGCAAGTTTTCCTTTAAAGAAGTGAAGAAATCTGTTAACCGGAAGTGAGTCTTGACAGAATTGGTTTCCGTGTTTTTCGTAACTTTCTCTAAAACGGCCGTGACAATTTTTCTTTAAACTTGGAATGGTATTCTATATATCTACATAAAAATAAAAGTTATCTATTTTGTGTCCCAATTTTGGTTACGTTTTTATGAAATGCGTTATTATTGCTAGTTCGGCTAGACGGATTTTCAAGCGGTTTGCACCATTTGGCATAAAATTATCTGGAGAATAACAAGGGGTGAGTTCCCACCCAGAAGGTCGTGCATTACTGACGTAACCATGCAAGAATGTTCATGTCAAATAATTATTTTAACATAAATTATTTATCAAAGTGTAACACATACAGGCAAAGTTGGTTAGAATAACCAACATTAAGATGTGCTTATAAGTGTTTTGCTTTGTATATTTATATCAATCCAATCTTCTAATAATAATCTAGAATGTAACTCTGGGTTTCAAATTTAGTTTAAATAGCCAGCCATATTGTTCTAACATCTCTTTAAGGCTCAGTTACGACTAATAAATGTTATTGTGGCCAAATTGAAATGAATGAACTGGATATTTCTTTGAGATATTGAACAAACTTCGGTTCAAACACTAACTTACACCGATACAGAAATATCAATAAATTTTAGAAAAAACATAATCCTTACGTTGAGAAATAACGAGCATTGAAAAAGGTAGTATATGAAAATCAAGAGGAATTGATCATGAAGGAGAAGTTGTTTCATTTCCACGCATATGGATAGACCCTTATTAGGCCACACAAATTATATGTCGCGTTGTCGAGATATCGTACACAGATGGGATAAAATATTAAAAAACGTTATTTAGAAACAAATTCTGTAAATAAAAATTTTGTCATAATTTCGTGTGTCTTATTTGTTCTTAAATTTTCTTTTTGGCAATCCTCCAGCCGGAAGTTGGTCGCCGGGAGGTCGGAGCTCCCATAGTGTATATAAACCTACTTTTTGTTTGAAATAGTGACATCAGATTTTCAAATATTTTGATTTATCGAGGGCTGACTTTTATGAGAGCTATAATAAACCAAGAAGACCTCTCTATATTTATGTGTGAGGATGTAACATACCAATGTAAACTTTAAATAAAAAGTAAAATTTATAAAAAAAATTCTGGTCATTGCCTCAAACCATTTACTAAGCACCAAAAAAAGCACGCTTTCATTTTTATTCAGTATCTACAAGTAAAAGTCTTAATTTTTTAAACAACATATATGTATGTATGTTACGTTGTTCAAACTATCGATAAGGTTAAGTAATAATAATAATAAAAATCGATAGTAGGGTTGATGTTTTAAAGCGAAAGTATTGATCAAATATTTAGATAAAATTTGTTAGGGAAAGTAAAATTTGTGTGTGTGTGTGTTAATTTTATTTGCGAGAAAGTTTCAGTCTAGAAAGTGAGAAAAAAAACTAGTTAATTTTAATAATAAAAGGCTTATATATAATAAAGCTGTTTTAAAAAAGCATTCTTCCTGTTTCGGATATACGTATGTATATATATTTTTTATATTGCTTTCCAATGGTTTTATATTAGCGGAAGTAGTACTGTAGGCAGTGGCTTTATGTTGGTAATAATATTGGCGGAGATTTATGATGCCAAGGGTGGGGGCCACTTCACAAACTCTACTCCAGATTGCTGCAACATATCTTCGGGCTATGCGAATTTTTTTTTCTTCATCACCGCTCCAGAGCACTCCAGAAAATATCATATCCAGCCAATTTTTCACCTTCCTGGATGGTCCGCCATATTTCTATTTCTTATAACAAATTTTCACATTACCTATCACTTGACTGGTTTTTTCAATTTATGACCTTAGTTTGATTGATATTTTTCATTGGTGGTTCGTTTTTTTTTTTTTTTTCCTATTTACCCCAGCGCAGGCGCTATATCTCTTCACAGGATATCATAAGAAAATTGATGTGGAAAACACACACAGCACTTTCTCTTTTAGCAACTCTAAAAGAAGCAAATTTTATTCAAACTAGGAATTTTTACTAAACATTTCGCTGCTGTTATCCCGTGTCACGTGACATACACGTGTGGTTGGAGACACGGAAAATCTCAAATTGTCATTTCTCAGCACATAAAAGCTACCTGAATATGACTGATGTCACAGATCCTCCCTTTTAAAAAAAAAAAATCCCCCCCCCCCATGTTCCAAATAAAAGCCATTAGATAATATATGTGCAGAAGCAATTTCCAAGTGCAACGGAAACTTTAACGCCATTTCCGAGAAAATTCAGAAATTTCTAGAAACCCATCCGAAAATTTGTGCTTCCAGCTTACGAATATCCTTAATGAGTTAGTCGTCCAATTGGCCAGGAATGGAGCAAATACTCCATTCTGTGGGTCGGAACCTGTCCTGGGGGATAGCGTTCAAAAGGATAGCGAGGGCGTTTCTGAGGGAATGGACTCAGAGGAAACACAGCCTTTACTGGGGCAAAACACAGCAAGGTGGTGATGCCACAGCAGTGCAAGAGACAAAGCAGAGAAACCCTAGGTTTAAGCAGTCATCAGATTTGTCTGTTAGCGGCCCTGTTTACAGGGCTTAGTAGATTCGAAAAACATCTGCACATGGGGGGGGGGGGCTAATTAACTCGGACCTCTGTGCAGACGGCCTCTCTCCTGCTGTTCGGCTGCGTTGCGATTGCGGTACAGTTCTTACCGCACGTTGAGACTGGAGAAGATCGTACTGTAAGAAGGAGTAGTGGGGAAGGCCCTTGACCTAATGAAGAGGGGAGGTTTCTTCTACTAGACATAAGAGGCTTGGCACAGTAAGCCTCCGTAAGTTGGCTCCGATGTCTGGGTTGGAGCCCCCCCCCCCCAGGATCAATCTAATCTAATCTACCAATATCCTGTGATTTACCCTGAGTCTGAAAAAGTAGTTTATATTAATTGGTGTGTTGTATGTGGGAAATGGTGTTGGCGGTCAGTATAACTCAAAACGGAAATGAAACTTAGTATTTCTTTTAGGCGCTATCAGGGACCGCCACAATAAAGAAGTTGCCATCTACCGGATGTATTAGTTTAGAATAGATTTTTTTTATCTCCAACAGGTTTTTTTTAAATTTTGGTATCTTTCAATTAATCATAAAATGTGCTACAACTTTTTTGTGGAAAAATCAGGGAAAATTCATTTAAATTCATGTTCTGGGAGTGTGGCGTTAGTGTTTCCTCTAAAGTGTCATTTTGATATAAAATATTATTCTATCGTGTATATAATACTGATATGGTAAAACTATGTAAATTATAGTAAGTGAATGGTGTGAGTGTTTCACATCAGATTTTTTATCTCGGAAAAATTGGTTTTAAATAGAATCTAGGGAAAGCTGAGGGCGTAAACTGCAGAACAACCACAATTTTGCCGTCTGCAACTTAGTTACATTCCACTACATTAGTCCTGAAACCAAAGTGTATAATGTGCGCCCCTCCACCGACCTTGAAAAATGAAAATTTGTCAATTTGGAGTAAGAGAAAGACTATCATATTTTACAACATATTTGTTTTCGTAATCAATGTACATTATAACAAGTATTTCCGGTGGAAACTCAGTTGTTGAATACTATCGCAATACTTCCACTTAACATACCTATACGATTTCGCATAGAAAATTATATAGATAGATATTATTTTTACTCTGTAACAGGAAGTATTACGATCGCTTTTTTTTTTGAAATTGAGTTTTCAGCGGCAATACATATTTGGGGTCCGTTGGGTATAAAAAATCTTTGTGAATCTGAACAAAGTATCTCAAAAATCAAATATCGTAGGACGCTCAAACTTAATATTCCGTTTGGGTACCTCCACGTGCCCGTTTAGGTACATCTGTTACATGCAGTTACTTGGACGGTTACCACAGCTCAGTACTCTGTGCACTTAGTCAGAACAATTCAGAATCACTTAAGCCACATTCACTCTACTCTTTACAGATAAGGACAAACGCAGTACACAAAATTGGCGTAAGCCAAGAGAGAAGGAAGGGGTTAGTGCGCTGGACTAGCAACGCGGAGGCCCGGGCTACGAATCTAGATCCTGCCCTTAGATTTTCTCTTCCTAGGAGCCTCTTACAACTCACTATCCCGTGATAGGCAGTGTTGTCTGTTTGGAGGCCGGCAGTGCACTAACAAGGCTCCGGAGGCCACAATAGATCTTTCAGGTCGCAGTATAATAATCAACGTACAATATCTCCACGTTGGCTAATAAGGTTTTTGTCAAAATTCATAACCGGAAGGGCTGAATTATATTTTACTGAATTATTTTATTTTATTTTTTTTTTCAGTTTTTCGTGATTTGCTCGAAAATAACAATATTTTTCAGAGACATTTTCCGTGGTAGCCTGCTTCATTTTGTGGTCAGAGTTTAAGAGTTTAGTTTTAAATACAGTTAAAAACACCAGTCAGTGTGTAAAACTGAATTTGATCTGTGCAAGTCTGTGTTGTCACACTGTCTGAAAAACGCATCCTGAAGATGGGCGAACGCCCGAAACCGGTCGATGACCACAAAATGAAGCAGGCTACCACGGAAAATGTCTCTGATGCTTTCCAGCACTGCGGAACCAACCACCACAACAACAACAATATTTTTTTTTAAACTTTATATACTTCGTACACACTAAATTGTCTGTCACTTTTATTTCAGTCATTTTTCCAGCAACATTTTTGTGCGTGCTACTCTGGAAGAGTAACAATGTTTAAACATCCGTCTAAAGTACCACTTCAGTATTATAGATGGTTCTACCCACCTTTATAATAACCGGAAGTATGACTTTCTTATACAACAGTTTCTTGATGTTCTTAAAACTTGGGATATTCACTGCACAGATATAAACCTATCCTTTTTTATTTTTGCGAAACATTGATTTTTAGGATGTTCTAAAGAATCTGTGACATTAAATGTAAAATTTTATTTTGGGAGTTGTTCAATGATATCGGCGCTGCCTTTTGGATTAGCAATGAAAACATTTCAACTACTACCTGGATTGTATAGGTAAATGTACTCCCCACCAACTCTATGTTTATGTTAAGGACAAACCAGTAAAATTTTTCCTAGCTTAAAAAAAAGAAATCTGTCAATTGTATAATATTTATTAACTGCAAAAAGAAAACTGTCGTGTGAGTGTTTCACAACAATTAATTCTTTTGTTGTTCTGACGTTACTATTATTATTTGACGAACAAACAATACAAACTGCTAATAATAGTCTGGGGTTATAAACAAAAATACATATCGATATTTTCTAACCTTGACAATCGTTCGTTAAACTAAAAAAAAAAATAAAAAAGAGATGGAAAGGAGTCGTGACTATCTCAAGGCAACCGGACTCACTGGGTGGCGCCCATTTTTCTATATGAGTACAATGCCCGGTTCACAATTCAATATTAATAACCTTTTGACCCTGTGTGTCTACAAAGTTCATAAAATAATCAATAAGTCTATGCAATACTTTGTTGTTTTTTTTATTTCTTTCCTTATCTTTGGCGGGACTAAAAAATGGGGACAATAACTCTTGGTGAGGAATTTATGGTTGGGATAAAAACAAACAAAACAATTGATTTCGTGGGCTGTGGTTTTTAAAATGCTATTAAAAGACAAGAATCAAAGAGGCGTTGGCTTGTATTTTGCACATAATTATTATTGTTATATTGAAGAGATAATTATGAAAGTTAATTAACTATAGTTGGTAGGTAGATAATAATAGACTTATTTGTTTTGTTTTTTTATTATTATTAATCTTAAGGTGATTACATCACCAACCTAAGTACTAACACAATGCACAAAGAGCCTGTGTGGATGTATCCAGTTACTTGGGCTTAGCTGTGTAGACATAATGGACAGACAAACTGTACTTCACCACATACCCACTCGTTCACTTATACACATTTTTTGACACGTATAGTACACTGCGACACTTGAAATATCTATCTGTTGTGCCCTCCCCTCCCCGCCATTAAAAGAACATGGCAGCAGAGTGGAAACCTTACAACCTTTCCAAAGCCTTTTTCTCTAAGAAGTTTTAGGATCTAGGAAGGTGGTAGGGAGGATAACTTCGTCTCTTTCTCTCTCCTAGACTTGTAAACCTTCTCAGAATGATAGCTGGAGTTACACCTTATCGATCCACAGATCTGCACACGTTGTCGCATTCTAGTCTTAGCTTCTTCAGATGCCTAGATGCCCCATAAGGAAACCTGCTTGTTAGTTGCCTAATTTTGCTCCAACATTTTAACTGTTTAGAAAGAAAGGTAATCTTACTTGCCTCAATCCTAGAACGGTTCTCCAATGGCTCTCTCTTGACTTTCTTCTCATTTCTCTAAGCTCCTCTTGGAGAGACTTGTCCGCTTGTCCCACGAATTGGGTTCCTGGTCCCCTGAAAGGAATTCCACACGTGTTTTACTTGCTAGAGCATGCATCATCTCAATACCTCTGGATCTAAAAAAAAAGAATAACAAAGTTGTAGGATAACTGCCCCGTCATCTGACCCAGCGGACCATGCGTATTTTTATTCAGACATTTTTCCGATCGTACCTGTAGGGTTTTCTTCAGAACAGTCTCTCTCTCTCTCCCTCTCTCTCTGTTGACTTCCTTCTCTTTCATGGACCTCTTCTTGGAAAGACCGGTACACTTATCCCCTAAAAACGATAAAGCCACATGAAGGGTGTTACTACGCCTTTTCCTAGCCAGAGATTCGTCTATGTCGTTTCTTTTGATACTTAAAAATAGTAATCGAATTACCAGATAGTTCTGTTATTCAGTCTAGGTCATTGAATTTCTCTAGGATCCCCGACAGCACTTAGAAACTGATAAACTCTGTGGTTTGATTATGGCCTAGGGTAGGAGTGGGCAACCTTTTGTGAATAAGGAGTCATAATAAATTCTATGTTTGTCCGGGACCGTATCTTTTTTGGTATTATTTATTTAATGCCTTTTTTTTTTATATATATATTATAAATAAAGAAATTTGGTTATATATTAAATTTATTGTTTTTATAATAAATATAGATTAAATCGACGATTGACAACGGAAAGTACTGAACTATGAAAATCATTGACGGCTCATATTTTTATGTACAGTCGAGCTTGAGTAAAAAACGGATACTATTGGAACTATACTAAACGGATATACTATTGCTACTAACTAATAGCTGCATGTATATTATTTGTTGTTTCATTTTTTTTTTATTATTATTAATATTCGCCATTTACTTTATAAACAATTTTTTTTGTAGATTTAGGTCTCGAGGGCCGGGTTTGCCCAGCGTTAGTCTTATCCTAAAACTATCGGATATGATCGGACTGTCTCCTGATTCCGATATCTCCTGCAAAAGAAGATGACACCTTCCGGTTGTGTGAATTTCCGCCTGAAGGACGCTGGGAATTACTACGGGTGCCTGGCTCAAGCCCTAAACATTGCCAGCCCCAGTACCTGTATAGGTTCTTGACCCACCCCTGTATTATCTAATGGCAGCTTCTTTGATACTATTGTTATGATATTCAGTCTCGTAGAGAATTTTTTTTGGAAGCCTTACTTCCTAATCATCCCATCCCTAAGAATGTTCCAGAATGGGACCCGGCTGACAGGGATTCCCAAATGACAATGTATCCCTTTCCTTGCAATCCCCTCCCTAGATCCTGAGGAGAGCACCCTTTTCACATTATACGTACATATTAAGACGACTATATTCAATGTATAAACACTCACATGTAAAGGAGCTTACAATAGGTATTTGATATATAAAAACTGAATGGTTAGTAGATCTTAAAGAGGATGGTATAAACACTCGGCTCGTATGTCAGCGGTTATTTTGTTTTTACTTTGACCCCTCGCCAACTTTTGACCTCTCTTAATTTCTACTTCTTTTCTCGGTCGTTGTTGTTCATCTGTTTCACTTTAATTTTCATTTTATCAATGATGTACATAATTACAAACATTGTCTTTCGTCATGGTCTCGTGTAGTAGAAGATTCTTTGCTGTCAGGCTATGTTTGTAGACCTCACGCCATGACCTATAACATATATATATACATAACTATATACATTCAAACAAGGATCTTCTCTGCTTATTATATTACTTTTTTTTGCGGGTAAATACACACACACACACACACACACACATACAGATATACACACACAGATATACAAAACTTCACTTAGAAAGTAAACGATGTTATATGGGAGAAAGTAACATAACGATCAAGGGAAGATACATCACCACCAACCTAGTCCATACGTATGGGATCTGTGTGTAGGTTATACCAGTATCGATAAACTCCTAGCCACGGCCTTTAATATTGCCATTGCCAATGCTGTCTTTAAATATTTCTCGTCTCGGCCGTCTGACATCAGTTCCACCTTTCCCCTCCCGCATATTGTCAAATAGACCGACACGTTATTTTATTGGTAACTATTTATTAATATACCTCTTTATGGCTGTCGGATCTTTTGATGATAGTAACATTAATAAAATAAAATACAATAAAAATGCAAATTACTTCCATCTGTAAGCATGTTCATCAGTTTCATAGAAAGTTTTTTTTTTTACGCCAAGTAAGAGAAAGTATTGCGATCACGTCAAATTTTCAGAATTTAATTTTAACCGGAAATACATATTTTGTGGTTCCCTTGAATACGAAAATAATGTTTTTAACGAATTGTCTGTATATGTATGTATATGTGTGTGTGAACAGATAATCTCAAAAACGGAAATTTGCAGAAAGCTTAAACTTGGTATTGAATTTCTTATTTAGATGATACTACTACCACCTCATCTGACACGAAGATTTCAAGCAAAAATCCATCAACCGGAAGTGCCACTTAACTGAAAGTGTTATTTTCTTCAGTTGTTCGCAATTTTCTCATAGATTATCTGACCATTTTCTTAGGGAAAAATAGGGTTTTTTGGGGGCATTTCTGGGAGAATACTATAGTGCTAAGCTTTACTATAAATTATATTGCAGTATATTGTATGATTTTACCATATTATTAAAGTACATTAGAAGCTTTACTAGGATTCCAAATTTGAAGAAAATTCGTTGACCGGGAAGTTTTGACTTTACTTTAGAATAGGTTCCTGAGTTTTATGGAATATTCTCGAAAACTGTTACAATGATGTTCTTATAACTTAGTGAGAATGTCCGAGTGCCATAGATATAAATCTATCATTTTTATTTGAAACATTGTTTTCGAGGTGTTCTGAAAGAATTATGACACTAACTTTCAAATTTTATTTGTGTTTGTTCAATGTTATTGGGGCTCTCTTCTGTACTACAATTTTCCAGATTAAATTTGATTTATTATATATTTATATATAAAAAAGTGACGCAATCATAGTATTTCTCTAATAGCAATAGTAAGCGAAAATAATCGTGTGACCGTGTTCTAAATTTAAACCTCTCAAATCAGCCGATTATGATGACGTATTATACAAGTTGAAGCTTGTGTAAAAATTATTATTATTAGTCTTATATTATTAATTCTGTAATTGTATGATGGTGGGGGGGGGGCAGTTCTACTAGACTGAATGAAACAGTGTGAGTGAACGGAGTTTACTGTTCACTCAGATATTAATTCATCTTGGCCAATCATAATAACAGAGCTATCTGGCTGAGAATTAGGTTACTATGTATTTTACATGAGATGAATTTTATTATTAAATAATACTCTTTATTATTTAATCATTACTATTACTCCATATTGTTTTTTTTTGTCTTAATTATAATAATGTCGGAAAATATATTTTTTGTATGTTCTTTCTTATCTAATATTATAATGACCTGATTAATACAGTTACGTCGAATTTTCGTGGGAAAAAAAAAGACTGGTGAAGTCTGGATTGCACCCAATTCCGTCCAGATTGCATTTGATTGAATTAAATCAAATTATCGCTCTTAGTGGAGAAATATTGCGATACCCAATGAATTATCACCGGAAATATATTTTCTTTTGTGGGCCCCTTCCGAGTGTACAAAAATTTTTAGGAGGATTCTCTGGGAAATCTATGATGTGTTAGGCACAACTTTAATCTGCCATTAAAAGTTTTGTTTGGGACTGAAAAAGGCGCTGCCCTAATGTGTTGAATGTAAATTCCTACAAAGAAAGGTTTTCTAAAGTTCTAAGAAATCAACAGCTATAATTCCCCGCCATCGATATTTATATGAAATGCTTGGAAACTACTAGACGTTTAATAAACATTCCAAATTTAAAGCAAATTTGTTAATTAACATTGTAATAATATTGTAATGTTTTTCTTTCTAAACTAGCTACTGCAGCTAGTTTTAAGTGGGTTCGTATAGATAAAATACTCTAAACTTCAATAAAGAAAACACCAATTTATTGTTATACACAATAAATTACAAAATACAACACTTAATAATAATTACTTCACAGTTTAAACCACAAAAGTTCACTTTGTTCACTTTTTATACACTTTTCACAAACTAGTGACTTCGTTTGTAACTAGAAAAACTCTCTCAACTCTCTGTGGTCCCTCTATTTATACCGGTAGCGAACCTTCCAGAATCTTTTCAATTATTCCAGTCAAATCTAGAGCGCCGCCAGCGCTTCCTGCGGCCACTAAGAGAACCTTAGGTACCTCCCTTCTCTCCTAGATGGCACCACCAGCTGCGTTACAATATTATAGTGAGAGAAAGTCGTGTGAATGTTTCACAGCATTCTTTAAGGATTGTTTAGCTGACTACACAGTTAGTGCCTAATAGGGCATCTTGACAGAGAGTTGAGTGAAGAATCCTTATCCTGGTTTATTAGTTACTGAAAGTTGTGTTAATGGTGGATTCTGGAATGCTTGTTTCAGACTCTTCATTTTTTGTATTCAGTTCTTTGAAAATTGATTGACTACATATCTTAATTTGTCAAGCTTAAGTACCATTTGTAGTGCGGAGTTCTGGTAGATTTTTTTCTACACAAGACTATACTTTTTACTAACCTATTAACTTTTACGAAATTAAAGATGTTTAGAGAACAATTATCCAGAAATTCTATCTCACCATCATGTACGTGAAATTGAGAAACTATAGATACAGTAGCGGAACAAGATGTTACGAATGCCCATAATCCTGGAGGTGATGAAATCTCGGCATTCTAATTGCCCAACTAAGTTTCTCTCCCTTAAGGAAAGCCGCCGTCTGGCAAGCTTTAGCCCGGTCCACTGTGCTCTTGCATCGACCGAAGTACGAATTTATCGGTTGTTTAATTTTTTGCGACACTTGTAGCATTGTCACTTTTATTTGAAAGAGTTTTCCAGGAACAATGGTATTTTTGTATAGCTCTAGAAGAGCCGCAAACGTTAAGGCTTTTCTCCTTCAAAGTGCCATCTCAGTTTACAGTTTCATACCACTTATAGATATTTGTAAAGCATTGCAAGAATTCCAAGTTTGAAGAAAAGCGGAAGTGTGAGTTTTCTGAATAATTGTCTTGACAAGTTCAAAGAGTTTTTCGAAAATTTTCTCGGAAAATCTACAGATAATTACTTCCCGAACAATTAATTTCGTATTTAATCAGAGATCTTGAAGGCCATGAAAGCCGTGCTTGTTTTTGTGTTCATCCAGCTGGTTTCGAATGCTCGTCCATTTTTACGCTAATCATCAAATCATCCAGAAGATGGGTGAACACTTTGAAGCCTAAGGACTGACTATTAAGGAAATAAAAATCTCTTTAAGCATTACTAGCCACTTTTCGTTCAAACAGATGTGTTCAATTTAAATTAACATCTAAATGTTTTATCACCATCAGCAACAGCGACGTCATACGCACATCACTCTTATCTCTAACTATGTTAATGTATATATATACGCGTATGCATAGATAATATTACAGTTACAACTAAATATTTTATCATAAATAAAACAGCTGATAATTATACCATATGTTTTTCTTGCACATACAAGAATAAATGTTACAATGTATTCCCTTGATGTTTACAAACTTGTGATGGCACTTCTATCTTGATCGTTCATCTCTACCGCATTACAACTTTATTTTGATATTTATGTGTCTGTTAAGTCACATATTTTTTTCATTAATTTTAAATGACAGAGTTTTTTTATTTATTTATTTCTCACGTTAGGTGGCTCCCTTTTTTCTTTTTTTTTCTTATTTTCTCTTATTGCTGTAAGAGGAAATAATACAATCATATATCAAATTTTCAAAATTTGGTTTTCACCGGAAATAATACAAGTATTAAGGCCCCTGAAAAAAAAGTTATTTGCGAAGAGGTGTGTGTAAACGAGAAATCATAGGAAGCTCAGTTTGATTTTCTATCCCTCTTCTGATACGAAGTTTTAGCATTGCTTTTGATTCTTCGATCAAAAGCCACCAACCGGAAGTACGACGTTATTGATTGACCCCCCCCCCCCCATAGGTTCAGAAATTTTCTTTTACTTCGGACAGACTCAGGACCGTTTGCGATGGTGGCATACTCTTCTGAACCTCTATGTCAACTACTTATAAGTACCTCTATTCCGAAGCCCACACGGAAACGGGAAATTCCGAGCTAAAATCCGTTCAAACGGCCATATGCGTTAGCACTTGCTTCTTCAGGTATTGCTGCTACGTTGATGGAAGGAGGTAGAACAGCGCATTCAGCTCTTAAACTGTCACTAAACATGCGCTTCATAGAAAACCCAACATATAACATTTCTAAAACATCAGAAATGGGAAAGGTTCTTCGGGCGTGCAAAATCATTGTATGGGATGAGTGTACAATGGCTTATAAGAAGTCATTGGAAGCATTAGACCATACATTGAAAGGCTTGCGAAATAATCAGGTTCCATTTGGTGGAGCATTGGTGTTACTAGCCGGTGACTTCAGGCAAACGCTTCCAGTGATACCTCGCTCAACACCAGCTGATGAATTCCATGCCTGCTTGAAATATTCAACTCTTTGGAGTACAGTAAAAACAATTCATTTAACAACGAATATGAGAGTTCAACTTCAAAACGATCCAACAGCTGCCATATTTTCAAGACAATTACTCGAACTCGGTAACGGCACTGCTCCTACAAATCCGGAAACGGGAAAAAATCA
Source organism: Triatoma infestans (assembly GCA_011037195.1). Taxonomy (NCBI): domain Eukaryota; kingdom Metazoa; phylum Arthropoda; class Insecta; order Hemiptera; family Reduviidae; genus Triatoma; species Triatoma infestans. Next base: position 323,200 of record JAAEAF010000056.1, read on the forward strand.
CCTTCCCATCTAACTTCTGCAACATTGTACATTCAAAAGAAGAATTAGTAGACAGGGTATTCCAAATCATCGAAACAAATTATCAAAATCACGCATGGCTAAGCCTAAAAATCAGACTGAGCCACAGCGAAGCGTGGTCAGGTTAGCTAGTTATTATATATTATACCACCATCTAGAGAACATCAGGAAGCATTAAAGTCAAAGAGAAGCATTGCTAAAATGGTAAATCGATTATTCGGAAGTATGATTTTTATAGAATTGGTTTGTGAGTATCTTTGGATTTTTCTCGAAAAGGCTACAACAATTCGGGATGCTAAAACTTGACAGCATGTTTTATTTGAACCAATTTGCCGGAAAAATGGATTTTAAGCGATTTTTAGCGGCCTCTACACGGTCAATAATATTGTTAATATCAGTATTGACAATATAAACATCAATACTCGTGCTAACCAATCACAAACTTCGTTACTTCAATAATATTGATCGTGTAAGGTAATGAAGTATTGTGATTGGTTGGCACGAGTATTGATGGTTATACTGCCAATACTGATATTGACAATATTATTGACCGCGTAGAGGCCGCTTTTGAGTACTGTCTTCTAGACTACAGGGTAACCACTTCAGCAACTAACTGCCTTGGGTGCTAACCAGTTGAACCCCCGACTTATCCTCCATTTTATGTTTGAGCAGTTGAGTAAACATTTCAAGATTAAAGCACATTTATCAATTTTATATTTGATCTTTTAGGTTTCCGCGGCGATTTTCTTAAAAAAAAAAACTTGAGTATCCGGGTTGAGACCGCGTCAGTGGTTTGCTAGAAACTGACGATTCGCCCATATTGCAATGAGCCTCTTCAAGGTGTAACGCCTCTGAAGAGGCTCATTGCAATCTGGGCAAAACTTCGGTTTCTAGCAAATCATTGACGCGGTTTCAACCCGGAAACTCAAGTGTTATTCAATTTTATAATTATTTGTTTTATAATTGCCATAAGAGAAAGTCGTATTTTACTCCAGATTTGCCATTTTACTTTTGCTTACTTATATAAGTTGAAATTTACAATCAGGTCAAATTTTTCCAAATTCAAGTTTTCATCGGAAATATATGTTTTGAAATTCTTTAAGTAAGAATTAAAAAATGTTCACCAACTGTTTATTACGACCGACCTACAACCGCTACGAAGTGCTCATGATCTTCATTCTGCGGATTCCTCCAGTATATGATACGTTTGCTAGAAAAGTTGACGGCGTTCTTGCGCCAGGACTCTTTTTATATACAACAGTGTATATCCGGAGAGCAATAGCGGACATCTTGCAAGACTTTAATGGGCTTGCCAGGGACAGTATGGTTAATTAGTCTAGGGCCTTTTATATAAGCGGAAGGGGGGAAGAGGTAAAAATTAAACATCAGGTTTGAATGTCCTGCCGAATTTTTACCTTTTTATTTGTATTATAGTTTCTGTTTACACATACATACATACATACACAGAGAGCGAAAGAGAGACAGATAATTCGTTTAAACCAATTTTTGTCTTACTTTTTTCAGATCGTACCAGATTTTAGAAAATTTGGTTCAATCTTGCAATAAATACGCAATACACAGTAAGAACAATACAGTGTATTATATTATTATTTAGACATTAGTGGTATTATAGGAAAACAAGGCTAAGCAATAGTTTGGCAAACAAAACAGGTGTTACGTTATTAGAGATGATAATGTAGGCAGTGATGATGACTGTAGGACCATGACCTCGCCACGGCCTCTCTGTACAGAACTGTGCGGGCCCTCACGATCGATCTACTGCCTCCCTCTCTCTCACACCACGATTTCCTTCTCCAGTCTTCACACTTCATTCCCATTTTTAGGGAAAATATTATTATGCCCCTCTTCCTCGGTAGTTAGTTATTCTCTATTGTTATTCAATTTGTTTTTATATTCTCTCTTACTGCAGGAAGACGAAGTGTTGCGATATTGTTTTCATTTTTCAAAATTGACGTTATTACGCAAATACATGTCTTTTGTTGCCTCCTGAAAAAGAAAAAATGTATTTTTAGGAATTGCTCTCTCTCTCTCTGTCACCCGCTCTCTCAACAAGCAGGAAGCTCAAACTTGATATTCCATTCGGATTGGAATTTATTTATTATTTAGTAACCGGAAGTATCACTTTTACTAAAAAAAAAAAAATTCATTTGTTGACAATTTTTTCCAAATTAGCTCTAGCGATTTTCTCTGTAAACATTGATCTAAAACATCTATTTTATCCGTCATGCTATTCTTAATTTTGTTGGTTCTGACGGGGTTCAGATTTTCATTTATCGTCACAGTAAGTTTTGCAAAATCAATTCGTATAGAGAGTTGACTTAATAAACTATGAGATAACAATAAATTTGAATGGGTTAAAGTCAGTGAAGTCAGGTTTCAAAATTTAAGACGCTCGCAATATTTTCTAATAATAGCCGTAAAGGAAACAAATATAAGTAAGAAGTTTAATGGGATTAGCGACAGGATATTGCCAATCATAGCAAGTTATCGATTGTTTACATAACGATTGTTTTCTACACCAATAGTCGATATATATATACTATGGTATCTGGAATTGCTAAAATATTGAAGAGTATTTCCATTATTGGAAAGCACATATTTGACTTGACGAAGACATGTATAAGAGATGTCAATATATGTTAGTATGACATATTTAAGTTCGTAGAGCGTTGTAATATTTCTGATAACAGCGTTCTCGGTACGTTGTGTTCAAAGTAAGAATTTGCCTTGCAGGTGTTTCCTGTATCCATAGCAGGCTTCCTCCTTGTTATACTGACAAGCTGTCGGCTTTGTTTCCTACACCAGAGAGAGAGAGAGAGAGAGAATGAAAGTGAGAGAGAAATATCTCCTCTGTTGATGGCACCCTGTAGTACAGCCTGACATGATGGTTGGTTATTAATTCTATTATACTTTGATGTTGAAATTGTAAAAAAATAATAATGTTATTAAATGTGTAAGGAATTTAATATTTAGCCGAGTCATGATGCTCGAGAATTTCCTACATACGGTACTCTTATTTCATACATAACCATATGCCATGACTTTAAATTATTATATCGCTGCGCAGTCTGGTGGGTGGAGATGGAATGCATTCAGTGCGCAGTTTTTTTTTTTACTGCCTCCTACTCGTAGTTCACACCAGATTGTACATCTTACACCTGTTCATACAATTACACTATATATATTATGACAAATTTTCTGTAAACTTCCAATTTTAATTATTTGTCCTCACATAAATATAGTGGTGGTGGGGGCAAGTACTAACCCAGCCAGATAGCGAATATGAGTACATAGTAGAGAGCGCCAATAATATTGGACAAACAGGTTTCCTCAGAATCACCTGAAAGCAATTTGGAGAAGGGCAAAACATTTCAAATAAAAGTGATAGTTTTTTTATATCTGCGCAGTTAGCATCCCAAGTTTAAAGAAAATCGTTGGATCCGTTTTCGAGAAAAATTACGACACTCAAGAAAAAAAAAAACAACCATTTACTGACATCACGCACGGTTGATGTATTTTGCCTAAACCTTTTTTTTAATCAGATGCGATGATAATACATAAACGGAATACCAAGATGGTTACCTGCAATTTTTCTTTTTTACTTTATTCTCACTCATACGCACACATAAAAGATCATTTGCTTAATAAAGTTTTATCGTTTTCAATGGAACCTCAAAACATCTATTTCCGGTGAAGACACAATTTCGAAAAATTTGGCACGAACGCCATTACTACTTCCTCTCTACCTAGGAATAAGAGGAAGTAAAAATGTTTTTTAGCGTATGATCTGTTATGTGTGAATGTGTGTGAACACAAAATATCTCAAAAACTAAAAATCGCTGTAAGCTGAAGCTTGATATTACCAACCGGAAGTGTATATTTGCGGAATTGTTTTTTTATTTTATTTTATTTTTTTTCAATTATCTCGCACAGGGTTCCAACCATTTTGTTTAATTTTCGTGTTCTATCTATACTCATAAATTACCAGTCACTTTTATTTTAAATATTTTCTCAAGAAAATTTGTTATTGGACAATCGGGCTTTTTTTAATGGCATTTTTCCCGAATTATAAGTATTCACATTATTCTGTAATTATCTATGATATATTAATGAGTTAAGGAAATAACTTGTTCTGGCACTCTATATGTAATATTTATTTATAATGGATGTATTAGGTGGAGAGAATTTGTGTGGTTATTGAAATGAGAAGACTTGGTTAAACTGGTTGACTATGTATATTAATAAAGAGACACAGTGTGCCTGTACTTTACAATAGAGAATGGTTCAGGTACAGTGGTATGAGAATGACACGAAGTGACTGGCGAGATGATGAACTATAGTGAACTGTATCGAACTGTCTTCCCTCTGGAATGCCCGTCGCTGTATTTGCACTCCAGTCCGAGAGAGTGGTTGGGTTCGTTTCTCTTCTCTTTACTCTCTTTGGATGCTGAGCTTCTCTTTGGTTGCTGTTACATCATCCCCCAGTCTGAGAGAGTGGTTGGGTTCATTTCTCTTCTCTTTACTCTCTTTGGTTGCTGTTACATATTGTTCCCTCAAACAGTCGCTTTATGCTTCCTCTGAATTACCACTTCAGTATATATAATATTACTATTATTATTAATAATATATTATTATTATTAATATAATGTTAATATTATATTAGGAGCATTGATGAAGCTCCAAATTTGAAGAAAATCGGTTGACCAGAAGTGCAAATTAGCAGAATATTTGGGTTTTTTTGAAATTTACCTTAAACTTGGAATATAGACTGCACAGTTAATAACATATCACTTTTATTTGAAACATTTTTCCAAAAAAAAAAAAATACTTGTAGAAGGGTTGGGGGAGTCTTCAGTTACGTTTACATTTGATCTGACGCTATATATATGGTTTTGGGACAGACAGCACCTCACAGTGTCCAGTCATGTATAACCCCTACCATCTTTTCTTATGGTTAGGCAATCTAAACATTTCTAAATATAACAATTTTGAAGACTTTCTTTTTGTAAGAATTCCATTCAATAACATGTTTTCTCTTTCTCTTAGTAGTAATTGGAGTAAGAGAAAGTCGTGTGAGATTATTTTTTTTTGATCAGTTTTTTTCACGATTTTTCTTCAAGACATCAAAATGTTTAGTAAACAGGCTGCCAAGTTTGATGAAAATTTATTAATTATGTTTATAATAATTGCAATAAGAATAATTTGTTTTTTTAACTCATTTTTTACGAACATAGGTTGGTATGACTGACTTTATAACCAGTAGAGATGCAATAAGCAGCAAATCTCTTCTAAATAGTTGCCACTTTACGGATTAGTTCTGTTCATCTTGTATGTGTTGTGTGGTAGTACTGTTTTCTGCAACGATGACAGAAAGTATGGTGACATTCTTAACGCTTTTCAATGTGATAAGACGTATACGTGTACCGTTCATAAAATATGTGCAGTGTCATCGCTTTCTGATTGAATAACATTGAGAATCAAATTTAACCACAAAACCAAAAAAAAGATCCACAGATTGGTTAGAAAGTAAAACTTAAGATTCTTCTGTATGTATATTGAATGGTAACTTTAGCAGTTTCCCAGTTATACCTAAGTTGCAACTCAAGAATCATCTAGGTGTGAAACATCAGACATCTCAGTGAAACACACAATTTTTTCAACTTCCAGTTGCCAAATTTTTAATGCTAAATAATTGCAGATCATTTATTTGTTCCAGTATATAAATTTGGGAAATCGAAATGTTCATTATCTTAAAAATCTGATGAGAAACACTCAGAAGACTTTCTGTTATTCCAATTTACATCTAATATATAACGCTTCTTCTTATTTATTTGTTTATTGTAATAATAATAGTTCGATTCCGTTTTGTTTTTTCTTATGTTGTTGCGAGAAACTAGATATTGATTGAATTAGCTTATGCGTAGATTTCAATCTTTCACTACTTTGTGGACTGCGTCATGTACATAAAAAACTACAGTGAGTAGCTAAAAGATCCAGGTCTTGAAAAGTTTTTTAACTAAATATTACGAATTTCTTGGAGAAAAGTTTTGTGGGTGTTTAACATTTTTTTGTTTATAATTAAGGCGCGTCAACAGCTATGGTCATTGGCGCTCGGAGCCTTCTCAGTGCACTGCTGGCCTCCGGACAGTGTTCTTTCGTTACAGACAACACTGTCCATTACCGGACAGAGAGCTGTAGAGGTTCCTAGGAAGAAATAATCTAAGGATTCGAACCCGGGTCCTCTGCGTGGGAATCCAGTACGCCGAATTATCTTTTAAGAAGTGATTTACATAGAAAGACATTTTTAGTCAAATGATACTTCCGGTTTATCTATCTTCTCCAAATACGGGATCTTGGCAACATATTCAGTTATTTAAATATAGATGGGAGAATAGTATAATCTAAAGAAATAGCCACTTTATAACAAAGGCTGACGTCATAGCGCCTCCTGAACCGCTTAAATAAAGTCACTCAAGAAAATCTCTCTCTAATTAAGGTTGTCCATACTTATTGTAATAGTAAATCAAAGAGTAAATAAAATAAAAGGTTCTACAAGAATCGTTGCACAGTGTTTGAGGACTTATTGGGATAAAAAACACCATACCGCAATTCCTTTTCCCACTCAGGGAACCTTGGTTACGGAAATTTGACATTTTCGCAATACTTCCTTTTACAATAATTAAAATGAAAAGTCAATAGATGTTATCCGGGATGAAGAGTTCCGTGAACCTTCAACTGATTGAAGATATACATTTGCCTAAATTATATTCTTAGGAAATATTTGTTTTCATATTTCCTCTGTATGGCCAATTTTTGTTTATGAACGAAATAATTCACAAATATAAAGTCGCAGGAGGCACAAACTTCCATTCTAGTTAGATCGTCAACCCAGGGATATCACGGACATTTCGATCCAAAATCCGCCAGTTGAAAGTTTACTTTTTATTGAAAGTGTATGGCCCCCCACCACCACCAGTTTTTTTTACGAGCATATAACTATTATTTAGAATATTTTCCACGGAAAATTGATATATTTTTGTGTGGTCCTGTGGCCTCCGTTCCAAGACCCCCCCACCCCCATAAATTTCTCGATACAGTTTACTGTTATGTCACCAGTAGGGGGATAAATAGTGTGACGGTTTCACATTAAAATTGTTTTTACTATTTCAAATGTATTTAAAAAAAAAATAAATAAATACCTAGTTTTCCCCGGTTGAGTATTAAATCTCTAGAAGACCATTCTTGTTCGGTAGACCGTGAAGGCCGTTGACCCAAATACAATATATCGTTGATCGTGCGCATTTGAATACTTTCCGTTTAATATTTCCTTTTATGGTAAATCAGATACCTATGTGTATAGTGTTTCACATATTTTGTTATATATTATCATATTTCAATGTTGTGTAGATATATCAATATACATGTAGTAGAATAATGTCATGTAGCTGATGTAAAATTTTCATTGCAATAATTCCAAATATTTTTGGAATTCACTATTCATTATCACTTATTCGTTATAATAGGTAGAATTGTGATCATGCTAAATTTTTGAAATTGAGTCTTCACTGGAAATGCATGTATCCCCTAAACGATCCCTAAACAAAGAGATGACAAGACAAGACTGTGTATGGAAGTTTACTTCTTGATTATTTTATAATTTTTGTTCAGCCAAAATGTTCTAGCAAGTCTGACTGGTATAAGAAATATCTGTAGAACATCTACGATGACTCCCTTTATACACAGATGTTGGGTCTACCATTCCAGTCTCTGCAGAATTTGAGTGGCGCTTGTTGCTTAAAGTGATAACTTACCAGGGACGTTGGATTTCGTCGAATTTTGAAGGTGCAGTAGGTGCTATTTTTCTGGCTTAAGAATATTTGGTTGTGCGGAACTATTCAAAAACAGTAACCTTTGTCGATTCCCAGTTTGTCATTATTGCCGTCATCAGCAATGAAGTAACGGATACCATCCTCTCTTCAGATGTCGACAATTAATGAATGAAATCCTATTATGGGAAGCGGGGTATGTTTTCAAATGGTTGCCCTTCTTATTCTGAAATTGAAGGAAATGTCACGGCCAACTCTTTGGCAAAAGAGTGCTCCCTAGCAAGTGGAAAGCTAAAGAAATCCTTGAAGGAAGGTAATGGAACATGTGGAGAACTTAGGAGGCCCTTATTTATAATCCACGAGTTTTCTGCAGTTTTTCGTTTTTGATATATTTTACCCATTAATACTGGCAATTCGCTGAAAATATTTTTCCCTTACTCGCGGAACTTTCTAAACATGTTTTTCCTGGGGAAATCTCAATATCAAAAATTGACTATGATTGACTGGCTTTTACTACAGAAAGAGAAAATAAAAACGCCCACAGCAGATATTGTCAACAGACATACAGACAGACAGAAACATAGCTGTCACGTGGCAATGTACGACCAATGTTTACTGTTACTATATAACTATATGCCTTTCTATACTACTACACTAGCATACAAACCATATTCATTCATATTATGGTCCTACTCCTCGGCTGTCCCCCTATTATCATCACTGTAGCAAGCCGAACTGAACACACTTTACTAAGTGCGTGTGTAATGTGTACGCGTGTATATATAATTCGGCGTGTGGCCCTGGTGTCGCTTTGTTTGATCTGTCTGTGTATTGGATGACGCCACAACACAGAGTTCATCATACAGGAAACAGTAATTTCCCTAACCGTTAATGGATAGGATACAGTTGGAGGAAGTGACGACATTATTCAAAAAGTGGTCTGCACTGTTTACACACCATTTTTCCACTTTTAAACACCCCGGCTGACTTCAGCGAAATAAATAAAGAATAGAAAAATAAATTATAATAATAAATAAAAAAGAGTACGATATTTTTGTATTAAATAATTGTGTTGGCAACACTTCACTTAACACAACTAGCATTCTCTCTCTCTCTGGTGCAGCTGCATAATTCGCATTGTTTACATTTGGATAGTGGCCAAGTCTTGGCATGTTAAAATGCTTCGTTTGTTTAAACTGAGTTGTTCAACTTATGGCTGTATCCAGTAGTGAAGATGGTTTTTAAGATATAGAGGGAGAAAAAAACATATTTATTCTCAGAGCATATTATTTATTGGACTAGTTTTAAAGCCAATCAGATTGTCTTATACGAAAGCTACCAGAGTTCCCATAATGTAACGATAGTGCTATATGGTGCACATATTAGATTAAAAAATTTCATTTGCCTAGAGTCTAATGTTGACTTTATGTTATTATGTAAAAGTGCAGATCTTGTGTGAAACAATCACAAGATATTCTCATACAGCAAATATCACAATTTTAATTAATTTTTTTTTTACTTGGGTTTTTTTATAAACATTGTCCTTCGCAATTGAGATAGCGGAGAACTATACCATTCATTACACACTGATTTTAGGTTCAAACAGATGGAAGTGTTTTTGCCGCAGACCGCATGACAGCGCTACTATCTACGTTAAAAAATATTCTTTATGCAGTTTAAAGTTTTCAAGCCTTAACTTCTCTAGAATCCACAGGAAATCAATTTCTTTTCTAGAAAAATGTTTCAAACTATAGAGATACATCTATCTATATTTGTGCGTAGCTAACATTCCATTTTTAACGAAAATCCTTGCAGTCCTGTGTATTTATGTTTTAACAGAATATCTCGAAAAGTAAAAGTTGCAGGAAGCTCAAACTTGGTATTCCATTTAGATACTACCACCGCATCAGACACAAAGATTTCGGACAAAATCCATCAACCGGAAGTATCATTTTATTGATTGGTTTTTCAATTTTTCGGGATTTTCTTAAAAATAGCTCCAACGATTTTCTTCAAACTTGGTATACTATCTACCCACACAAATACTTATCACTTTTATTTGAAATATTTTCCCGCAAAATGTTCCAGGAGGAACAGTAGCATTAATCTTTCCCGTAAAGTACGATTTCAATTCAATATATATTGTTCTATCAATTATATAATATTGATGCACATTAGAAGCATTGAATACCAAACTTGAAGTAAATTGGTTTACCGGAATGCGATTTTACAGAATAGGTTTTTGACCTAGAACAAATATGTAAACTTTGAATATAAGAAAATTTTTTATTTATATAATTATGTACTAAACAGTAGTAAGAAAAAGTCGTGCGGGCGTTTCATAAAAGATATTTTTTTTAGCCAGAGTCTTACTATGATTATTACTATCGATTAGTAAAACATTCGGGCCGGCACACTTGTCACTAGATAGGGTTTGACCAGCTAATCCTTTTAGGGTCACTTTTCTGTTACTATGGTAACACTTTATCTACTCCCCCTTATCTCTGAGTTACTCTCTTTCCCTGCAGAAAAAATTAGACATTCCGTGTGAGACATACGGCTTTTTTTTCTCAATCTCACATTTGAAATTGATGAAGTGTCCTTCAAATTAGAAATTTGAAAATGAAAATCATGAATTTGCAATTTAAAAGCAATAAGGGCTAAAATATGTGAAGTAGTTGAATATTGACAAAGTTTGATCGAAATTTTCGCATCGGGAAACCCATTGGAAAAACACAAACGGGATTACGTGTGTACAAACCACGTAATCAGGCGATCATGGAAACATGTCATTTCCTGTGAAAATTCAATTTTGAACATTTGACTATATTGTTAAACGCCCTCTACAAAATTGTTAGAAAACAGAAAGATCGCTGATAAAACAAAATGAATAATACTTAAAAAAAAAATCTTAGCCTTTCTCTCATAGCAATTTACAAAGCACTCATCTATCTTTTTATTAATTTATATGGGTAGTATCCATTTACAAATTTCACTTATAACTGAAAATGTACAAGGTAGATGCGTCTGAAAAATGATTAGTAGGGGAAAAAAAGACATACTTTCTAGAAACCTACTTTTTTCAGACTCAGAATTTTGGCACCACCCATATCGTATAATATATTGAAATGATACTTTAGAGGAAAGCCTCCCACTCCAAAACGGCCCTTCTAAAAATGAATTTTCCCACAAAAAAAAAAAAAAAAAGAATTTCAAATAAAAGTTGTAGCTCTTGTCAGTAGATATTATACCAAGTTTTAAAGAAAATCGCAAAAGACTGGAAAAAAAAAAAAATCTAATCAGTAAATGTGGTACTTCCGGTTTACTGATTTTCACCAAACTGTAATTACCCGAAAGGAGTACCTGAACGAAATTCCACGTTTTAGCTTTTTGCGATTTTCCGTTTTTGACTTATTTTTGATCACAAACACACACCCACAACATAAACCCACAGTCTAATTTATAAAAACCACTTTTTCGGACTCACGGGGATCTGAAAATATATGTATTTCCTATGCAAACTCAATTTCGAAAATTTGGTCCGGTCGCCAAGAGCTAAGTTAGAGATAGTAAATAAGCAATAAGTATAAATAAATAAACAAAAATATTTTTTTATAAATTTTGTCAGTTCATACATAGGGAATACAAAAGAGATATTTACTATTGTATATAATAATGAAGTTATTAAAATAACTATTTAAAAGTTTTGTCTCCATTTATGTTGAACATTAATTCAACTTTTATATAATACGTCATTCAACTAAGTTCGTCAAACTGGAATAACACTGAATGTAATTCACTGAATGTTTAGTGTGTTTGTTTGTTTAATTATTGTTCTCCTATTTCTCTTTTGTATTATTCTAGTAACAATACACTTGGTGACTGGATAATTTTTTTTTTGTTTTTTTACTTTGTCTTCAATTAAAAGGAAAAAAATTAATCAACATTTTTACTAAGTCATCTGTTTTATGATCAGCTGACCGTTCCCATTGTTTTTAAGATATTTTAATTTTTTTTTTTCTTAATTTAAACCTTTTATTTTTATCAGTGAATTAATTAAATTAATACAATTTGTCATAACAAGAAGGGAGTTGTTGGCACTAATCTCTACGCCTAATGGTAATAAGAAATTACATTTCCTCACTAAAACCTGATTCTTATAATGTTACCCCTCTACTTTTAATTTTTGTTTTCATTTCTCGCGATCTTCTTTAAAACTTCATTAATTACATATCATATATATATGTAAGATCATCATTGTGTGAAATATGTTTTCTGGGAAAAACTGCATTAAATGTATTCTGAGTGATGATAGTAACGGTTATGCTTCCCTCTACAGCATAGCTTCTCAAAGTGGAGGGGGGCGTGAGAGATTAAATGAAATAATTTGATTCCATTCAGTGATTACTTAAAAACAGGAAATAAAACCACATAACTGACCTGTTAACAATTAATTGGTACTTCATATTTAAAACTGCGTTTTTCCGAAATTGCATACTTTACGAAATAATCAAATATTACTCCAGAAATTGATTTTATTTGCAACTCTCGGCTGGACATTTCTAGCTGTCACAATCATTTTTTTTATTTTAAACTGTTTTCGTTAATTCTTTAAATACATTTTCTTTGTTCATTATGCAAGTTGAATTGGCTTATTTAAAAAATTAAAAAAAATTGATCTTAATGTCTCAAAATTTGATCTTAATCATCACAGAAAAATGTTTTCTCTACAATGAAGCAAGAGTATTAAAAATCAGTGTTGCTGGGATTTCGCATAGATGATTTAATACAAAATAATATGTGCAATTAAAAAGTGCAAGCAGTATGCATCATATAGTATTGAGGACGCCATGTAGTCGTCCTCTAGGAAAGCATTGGGTTATGGAGTACTTCTTAAAAGAACCTCAATACCTAAAAGTTTGAAAACCATTGCTCCAAAGTATAAAATGCCATATTATAAATTTCTATCATCTGTATTGTAATGGGATTCGAATCGTTAAAGATTCATAGGATCCAATGAAACATTAGTTGAACATGTACAATAGGTGTCTGAGGGAAGGAGTCTTCCCCAAGCGGTGGAAGGTGCAGAAATTGGTCCTGGTTAGTAAGGGGAAAGGGGACCCGGAGCTTGCCCTCAGCATACAGGCCGTTGTGTCTGCTAGACACTGCGGGAAAGCTCCTGGAGAGGCTTCTTAAGCCTCGTTTGGCGGTAGCGATCAGCGAGGCCGGGGATCTGTACGCGCGGCAGTATGGTTTTAGACGTGGTCGGTCCACTATAGGGGCAGTGGAAGAAGTGGTGAGAGCCGCACATAGCGCGCAGTCGTCTGGGTCGTGGCGGACAAAGCGTATTGTGCTATTGGCTACGCTGGATGTCCGGAACGCCTTTAACTCGGTAAGGTGGGGGGATATGCTGGCGGCCCTGGAACCGCGTTCCGTGTGCCGGAATATCTGCTCCGGGTGGTACGTAGTTACCTTAGGGACAGATTTTTATGCTATGACACCGTGGAGGGATCCAGCAGTATAGTGGTAACGGGAGGGGCGGCTCAGGGCTCTATTTTGGGACCTGATTTATGGAATGTGGCCTACGACGGCATCCTGCGCATGGATATGCCAGAGGACTCTTTTTTGGTGGGGTATGCGGACGACATCGCCGCGGTGGTGATAGCTAGGGACCATGAGGTGGCGCATATTAGGCTCCGACAGGTGATGAGGCGCGTAACGGCTTGGCTAGACAAACATGGTCTGAGCTTGGCCCCAGACAAGACAGAGGTGGTGCTGCTTACTAGGCGTCGGCTCCCAGGTGCTTGGGACCTGAGGATAGATGGCAGAACGCTGAAACCTCAAAGCTCCGTCAAGTACTTGGGGGTGCATCTGGATGCAAAACTGACCTTTTGGGAGCAGGTGCGGCGCTCTTCGGAGAAAGCGGCGAAGGTGGTTATGAGTCTGAGCAGGTTGATGGCGAATGTGGGAGGACCGAGGGCCAGCAGACGCCGGCTCCTCATGTCTGTCGCGGACGCCGTCCTCCTGTATGGCTGTGAGATCTGGGCTAGCGCTCTTACAAAGGCGAGACACCGGAGACGTATGGCCGCGGTACAAAGAAGGGGGGCGCTTAGGATAGCCAGCGCGTACCGGACGGTATCTGAGCCGGCTGTCCTAGTGATCGCAGGGGTGATCCCGATTGACCTTCAGGCCAGGGAGAGGCAGGAGGTTTGGAAGAGGAAGGGAGAGCCAGTCGAAGCAGATGCCAGGCTGAGGGCCAGACGGGCCACACTGCAAAGGTGGCAGGAGCGTTGGGAGAATGAGCACCGCGGTAGGTGGACCGCGAAGCTTATCCCCAGTCTGTTGGAATGGGTAAGTAGGCGGCATGGCGAGGTCGACTACTTCCTCACCCAATTTCTCACAGGACATGGCTGTTTTGCCGCGTACCTGTGGAGGGTGGGGAAAGTGGGAGACCCGTCGTGCATCTACGGGGATGGAGAAAGAGACGATGCTTTTCATACCTTTTTTAGGTGCGGCAGATGGGACCGAGAACGGCGGAGATTGGAAGCGGAAATCGGGAGGATCTCCCCGGATACGGTGGTGAGGGCCATGCTCGCCGGAGCGGATCGTTGGGACTGGGTGGCTACCTTTGTCCGGACGGTCCTGCGGATGAAGATAGGCGAAATGAGTAGACACCTCGACCTCCCGAGGACGGGGTCCAGCTAGGCCGGAGGCAGCCCGTAGTGGCATTACGAGGCACCACCCCGAAGTAGTACCATAAGCAGTTCCGGGGTGGACAAGTGCCTGTGAGGGAGGGGGGTTTTTAGTGGGTGCAAGCCCCACACTTTGTGCGTAGGCATTTTCCCCCCTCCGTAAAACAAAAAAAAAAAAAATCAAACATTAGTTACTCCCCATCTAGGACAGACTAGGGAGAGAGAATTCTATACTTATACATATAGAATTTTCAGAAAAACAGGGAAGAACATTTTTTTTAGAACAATCTTGGATACCAGTCAGAAAACATCATTCTGCTTTCTAATTCTTCAGTCAGTATGTCTCTCTCTCTTAAGGCGCGTTCTCACGAGTCAAGTTTAGTTGTCCGATTTTAGTTGATCAGCAAAAGTTGAATGCGACTTGAATCAGCTTTGGTTCATACGTTTCAACTGAAATCGATCAAACCGTTTCAAAAACGACACGGGGCACTCTATGAGTTGAAAGTAAACTGAGAAGCCAATTGGGCGATCCGGAGGTTCACGTTTGTCAATACTTGAAAGATGGCGGGTTCAACTGAAAGATGCGTCATACTTGAACGATAAAGTTTGACTCGGTCAAACTAAAAAGTTGGTCAAGTTTTTGAAACAAAAGGTTCTCACTAGGTTTTTCATTCAACTGCTGTTGATCAACTAAAATCGTTTAACAGAACTTGACTCGTGAGAACGCGTCTTTAATTATTCTCTTGCTACCTTATTCTCTAACATCTATTAACACTATAAAGTCTTTGCAGTTTTGTTTTCCATTTATTATACAGTGTACAGCACATCTACTAGGTTATTTCTTCTTCATCATTCCTAAATTCACATTCTCTCTCCTACTCACATCCATTATAATATAGTATGCTAATTTAATGAGAAATCAAGTGCCCAAATTCGGTGTTTGACCGGAAGGTGTACATACATACAGACCTTATTATTCGACCCTCAGAAGTGTAGTTTAATTAAGTTGAGGTTTTCGCACCGATATAATATGGACATCAGCTAATCGTTTAGTAAAAATTATAAGTTTGAAGACAATCTGTGAATTGTAACTTAAATTGGTGTACAGGAAAGTCGTGTGATATTTCACAATACATTATTTTTGCTTCTCTTTTCATCATAAGTGTTTTGGTTTATATCAATATTATTTCCTGTTACGTCGTTCACCTGTTTTTTTTTTTGAGTCGTTAGTACTTTTAATGGTGTTGTTGATAACCATTATAGGGTGTATACTTGTGTTTGCACAAGAAGATAACTTGCCTTTAGTTAAGAACCTAAGTAATTAACTTACTTCCATCTACACTCATATGTGAATACAGGTTTTTTGCATTTATAGAATTTATGTTTTATTTATTTATTTACATATATATTTATTTACATTATTTTATTACAATATTTATTTAAATATATCGTTCAAACCTGTAGAGTGGACAGACATTTATAAATGAGTTTTCTCCGGAAATAATGATTTGAGGTCCCCCGAGTGCGAAGAAAATGTTTTCTCTCTCTCTCTCTCTCTCTCTCTCTCTCTCTCTCTGAACGAAATAACTGGAAAACAAAAAAAATCTCAGTAAGTTCAAACGTTATAGGAAATAGAACTTTAAGCTTCCTGTAAAGTATCATTTCAGTATAGTGTACCACCTATATAATATATTATATTAAAATGAATTAGAAATATTGTTAGAATTCCAAATTTGAAGAAAATCCGTAAACCGGGGATATCCGACTTTTATATGTCAAGTTTTTAGTATTTTCGTTAAAATACAAACTGACAGACATCAATTACAATTTATTTATAAAATAATTATGTCGGCCTTGATGAACACTTGTATAATCATAAATAATTTTCTAATTGCTAATATAATATTATTAATTTGGCAATTTGGCCACATTTATTGTGAAGTGGGGTGTCCTTGTTGTTAGTCCGTATTTATCATCTATAGTGCTTTTTTTAACTTAAATATTATTGAATATTTCAAAATCAGTTTTTTTTTTGCTGAAATAGTTCAGCTTATTATGGGCTTTTAAAACTTGATGTACCATATTAGGCATTTGATTGTACATAAACTTCACCATTGTAGGTCCATTATAGAATACGCTAGTCCCAAGTCCCTTATAGAATACCCTAGTTCAGCCATTTTGTAATATCGTAGATTTATTTTTTCAAATCATATTGTAAATTTCAAATTCATATTTTATTGTAAGTTAAAACATTTTAGTCAAAGGTAAATGAGGAAAATCGTGTATTTATTATTGCTCTATGATTGGCCAGCGTACTGGCTAGTTAGTTTAGTGCATGATGTGTATTTCTTAAACATGAGGAGGGGGAAGACAAGGTCTAACTGCCCTCATCATCAACGTCAAGGTTACAGAGGCATCATCGTGAACCAACCAACACTACAGACTGACTGACGTAATTCTGTTTACAAATGTAAACTCGCATTATGCATATACAGACATTATGTCATCGGTGGTAGGATAACTAATTATAGAATTTTTAAAATTTAATATATATATATATATATCTAAATGTGTCACATGTCTCTGTGCGTGTATGTTTTTGTCTATATAAGCCGTTCTTTTATGCGGATACATTGAATAAAAATTATGAGCCTACATAATAATTGGTATAACACACTACTTAGGGATATTCGACTAGGTTCTTAGGGTTCTCCGGGCGTCCTGGTGGCGCTGGTTAGCCCCTGTTTCACAACATGGATAACACATAACTGACACCGTCCAATACTTGAACAATACAAGTGGGCCGTGTCAGAGATCACATGATAAAATTCCAATTAGTTGGGTTTAGCGCCGTATACTTACAGACAAACTCAAGTTCCTTATCCGTTAAATTGGACACATTATAAAAAGACACTAAGCATTAAGTGACCCCCAATTTAATATGTACTTTCTCTTACTCCTAGTAACTAGGAAGTATTGCGATCGTGTCAGATTTTCGAAATTGAATTTTCATCGGAAATGCATGTTTTTTGGTGTCCTTTGAATTCGAAAAAATGTTTTCATCGAATGTTCTGTATGTGTGTGGTTTAACAGAATATCTGACAAACGAAAAGTCACAGGAAGCTTTAATATGGTATTCCAGTTAGGCACTACCACCGTATCAGATACTTTCTAGCTATTTTAGTTTCCGAGGAAAGGTCCGATATCCATGATCTTGGGGCACCCTGCATACACAACACATTTGTCTATTATGTTTCATTTAACATTTTACCAAGAAGTGATTCTGAAGAGGTTGTTGTTAGTACTTATCACTGAAAAGGACTTTGTACTTATTGTTCAAGTGCCGGGATAATTACTTCACTATGAATTGCATAAAATACAGTCCCTTTCCTTCAGAGAAACTCTAAAACATATCTGTTCTGACCTCATTATGAGACCATCACAGTTGTTTCGTTATTTTCCCATTATATTTCTAAGTATAAATAAATGCTAATGAATAGGTTTTTATAACACTGAACATAAATCTGATATTTACCTTCAATTTAACCCCTACATTAGACGCCCTACTGGAACCTAAAATATTACAGGATACATTTCTAATTTAATTAAATTAATTTTGCCACAAATTTATTCTGAAATAAACACTAAATACACTAAATATAGGCACTAAAAGAAAATGTTCGTCATAATATTCTATCTTTTCTTATTTTAAGAGAGTCTCTGATGATATCGCAATCAACGTTTGCCGAAACGTCGGATTTAAATATAAAAAAAAAAAACCTTTAAATGCTTTGTGCTCTTCAGCGTAGATAAGCCGACAATTACATACAATCATACTAAAATAAATACAATCGAATAAGTTTCATTCAATTAAGAGATTTTAAAAAGAGTGCTATAGTAAGTACTATAGTACTAATAAAACTTATAACAGTGTATGGTCGAGAAAAAGAACAAAAAATCAAAAAAAATGTATTCAGTATTTTCGGTTAGGAATTTTGACAGATAACTTCCTGACGGATCCTGATTATAGTGGTGATACCCAAACGAAATGTCACGTTAGAACTTCCTGCGATTTTTCATTTTTGAGCTAAGCTGGTCACAATACCACACACATACCTACCATTTTCTAAAAACCACTTGTACATGTATTACACGATTTTAAAAACGCATATTTCTGGTGAAAACTCGATATCGAAAATTTGACACGATTCCAATATTTCTTCTTACAGCAGTCGGAGAGAAAGAAATAATTGTCAATGATGTTTGTAGAAAATCATTCGTTATCACTCATATCTATCTACTTGACTGAAATTTCATTCTGACTCGTATTCATTACTTACTGTAATATATACTGCAAGTGGAAGGGGGCTTTTAAGTTGGAAATATAGAAAGGTGAGGGGGTTCCACAACTAATGGCGCACAATTTTGTTTTAAAGACGTAAATACAGTGTAATATTCTCTATTTATTATGCTACCTGAAAATACAAAATAATAAAGCCTTTTTATAGTGACGTTCAAAATGTCAGGACGATTGGCAGCCCTGGACTGAACACATGATCATGGTGACACAGTAATTAATTGTAGTTCACATAAAAGGTGATATTTCATCTATTATCACTTGATCGTATATTTCATCTTTTACAACATGATCATAGTCTTCCATTTATAGATTTTTATCTACACGAAGTCCTTTAATTCCTCATTGACACATTTAATTACTTTCCATTGTTGGTATAAGGTGGATACATTGCGATAGTGTCAAATTGTAAAAATAGAGCGGCCTCCTTATGATTTAGACCTGTACTGTTTTATTTGAAACATTTTTTCGTTAAAATTTGACTATTGTATGTTAGTGTTGCAAACATGGCAAGATTACAGAAAGTCTGTTTACCGGAAATACGACTTGACTAAACTTCTTATTAATATTATTGGTTCGAAATTGACTTTCACCCAGGAAATACATGTCTTAAAAAATCCCTTGATTAAAAAAAAATATATATTAGCGAATCGTATGTATAACACAAGGTTAAAAGTCAATATCGGTCAGTCGAAAGTGCGATTTCAGTCATTTCATCTTTTCGATGTTTCCTTTAAACTTTACATACTAACTACAATTCTAGAAGGAATAGATTAGCTCAGTGATGATTGTGCACTGGATTCCCTCGCGATGATTCCAGTTTCGAATAATGTTGCTCTTAGTTTTTCTTTTCCAAGGAGCTTTTAAAGCTCACACTGCAGGGTGATGGGCAGTGTTGTCTGTAGTACCGACAGCACACGCCCGGAAGCCGGCACTGCACTGAGAACGATCCGAGAGCACTATAGAACTTTCAGGCCAGCTTAACGGTTGAGTGAAAGTTTCTAGCGACTAGAAAGTCGTCAGAGAACGTCGGAGACGAATTTCATAACTATTTCAGTTATTTTATTTTTTGTAATTTATTTTTTGTAAAATGAAAACCGATCACTTTTATTATAAACATTTTTCCTGGGACGATTGATTTTGAGAGGTTTTTTTTTAAAGTAGGTGGGTGCGGTAGACTCAGCCCCTCTAGACGGCCATTACTGGTAATGGGACAGTCCTACCACCTGTTCAATATTAAGGGAACAACTACACAGTATTACATGGGTTCAGAAATGTTTATAGTACATTCGAATTGGATCCCATCAAGAGGTCTATACCTCAGTTAGGTAGGTAGTTGATGATGTTTAATGTTTTCAGTGGACCGGAAGTGTTTGCCTAATTGAAAGGCCATTTCATTTTCCATGATTGGATTTCATCCAGGTGAATATTCCAGTTTACTTCTATATTAATCTTCTGAAACAGCTTCTCCAGTAATCATTCCCCCTCCCCCAAATCTAAATGCCAAACGCTTCACAAGTTCTTAAAGCCCGGAATTTCACATTGTGCATAAACATAAGTAAATGTTGAATCTCTCAGTTAACTAAGGTGGTAGCAATGTTTACTCCAATAGTCAGCGTCTCGATCTATCCCAATAAAACTTGAAATCTAACTTCACAGACTTCCACAGAATCTCTCTAAAATTAATTTTTTTCGGATAAATGTTTCAAATAAAAGTAATAAAAGGTTTACAGTAATTTTTAAGAAAATCTTGGAAGCAGTTCCATGAAAATTGCCCCCAAAAAACTTATTCTCTTCAACAGCATTTTCTCAGAAGGAAAGGCTAATCACTTCTTCAAGGATCTTGGCGTCTTCATAGATGGATTTCCCAATCTTACAACATGAACAACATTAAGAATAGAATGAGAATAAGACCTCCCCCACTCATCAGACCCCCAAGGATATATTGTGATTCTTCCCTCCTGTGAATTTTATGCTAGGTCCGAGCATATACTTCCGACTAATTGTTAGAACAACAAGAACCACTTGATTAGTTCTACAGTATAACATCGCCGGAGGGGTGGGGTGGGGGTGGAGGTGATGAACACAATGCCCATTTCTAGGAATCTTTCTCTTTTGCCAGGTAGGACTCTTGAGGAAAAGACATGATTGAGGTGTCAAGCAATATCTGCAATGACCGTTACACTATAAATTCCGGAAAGCTTATTGCAAATGTAGTGACTATATGTAGGGAGGACTATACACCCAAATCCATACTGACTTAAAAGTTCTATTATAGCCCTCTTGGTTCTCTGAGTTTCTAAATAGAATTGTCTGTAAAGTATACAATCTGTTTTCTATGAGTGTGTTTAGTGGTGGGATACTCAGACTCAAGTAGTATTTACGTACGCCAAGATTTCTGAACAACTTGCTTCTCCTAAAACATAAACTCTTAAATGCTTTTGTTTTCTTTAGGCAGTGATTTATTCCTCCACTAGATTTCTACTTCATTATTTAACATTGATTTTTTTTTTATTGCGCTGGACATGCTGTAGAATTCAGAGTCCATAAAAGATCCAGGTTGAACTATGCCAGGACAGTTTGGACCGTAGTGGCGCCTCGGTACGGCTGGTAATGGAACTTTTGAATTTAGCGCTTGGTAGCCGAATTTTTCTCAATAAGTCCTTGGGCTTGACTACTCGTACAGCTCACACCACACACATTGTTATTTAATTTTTATGTGAAACACTTTTACAAGAAACCAAAAATGTTAAACTTTTCCTTTAAAACTGTTTTTATTTAATTAATTACACAATTCATTTGTACTCAGGAACAATTAAGTGTATAGTGTGAAATTCTAATTAAACTGTGAAACAAACTGGTTTGACGTGACGCATGAATATTTCATTTGACTTTAAACTCTTCGGTTTATTTATTAATTGTTTATTATACTAACTTTGGAATAATAGTATTCCAAGTTTATTAAATAAACAAGAGTTAATGAAATTAATTGGATAATTTCTTGAAGTATGACTTAATCATTACGTTTTATATATTTCCATTAAAATAATGGCTTTTAAGACAAAGAGAAAATTTATTGAAAAACTCAAATTCAAGTCGAATCGTATTATAAGAAACGAATCTATCTCGTATTAAGGGACCTTTACATATTAAACTATACCATAAACATTCTAGAATTCCAAATTAGAAGAAAATAGGATAAAGGAACTCGCAGAATTTAGTGCATAAGTTTCTGAAGTTTTTACTTTCTCTTACTCATAGTAAGAGGAAGTTTTGCGATCGTGCCGGTTTTCCGAAATTGAATTTCGAATATATGTGTGTGTGTGTGGTTTCTCAAAAAACGAAAAGCCGCAGAAAGCGCAAACTTGGAATTCTCCGTTTAGACATTACTACTGCATCAGACACGAAGATTTCTGGCAAAATCCATCAACCGGAAGTGTAACTTTACTGAATAGTTTTTTTTAGTTTTTCGTGATTTTCTCGAACGGTTACAACGATTTTCTTAAAACTTGAAATACTTGCTGCATAGATAGAAATGTATCATTTTTATTTGAAACATTTTTCTGAGAAAAATTATCGGCATTAATTTCAAATATTATATTTAGTTGATTGTCATTGTTATTAGAGCGCTCTACAGGGCCACATTATAATTATCACTTTTCTACTTGCCAAGGTCATTAGGTAGGAACTTATACCCCCTCCACCTCTATATTTATATTAGGACAAATTAAAGAAAATTTCTCTTTATAATTAATTGTATTAAAGTGAAAATTGCGTGATTCTTCCACAGCATATTATTTGTTTAAAAGAATGTTCTTTAAAACGACTCCGAAGAGTTTCTTTAAGCGTATAATGCTAACTGTATATACATCTCTGAATTGTATTTTCCGAACAAAAAAAAAATTGATTTCAGGCAGATACCGGGAGATCTCTGATATTGTTGGGGATCGATAGAGGCACTCTCTCTGTTGGACTTATTACATGGTTAGAACCAGTATGTAATTCTTCCAAACATTATCTTTATTCATATATATATATAGTGTCAGAAGTTTAAAGGATCCCCCACACCGACGCGAAACATTCGCTACCGCGGCGGAGCAGCGGAACAATAGACACGGCGGTCTATGCATGTATTCGGACTTGGTGATGCGGATTCCGCAACGACCGCGTAGTACAGCGTCGTTTCGCTCCAAGGCTGCAGGCATAGTTTTTACCGCTGCCCTATTGTTTCGCCGGTTTGGAATTGTTGAAAAATGGTGTTTTCACGGAGAAGCTGTTCGAAACGTGAAAACTATCCTATAATTTATGATCTTTCGCAAGAAGAATACAAATAAAGGACAAAATTTGGGACAGTATAGGGTTAGATTTGGGAGAAAGTGGTAAGTTCATTATATTTTTTTGACTTTTTGATATATATATATATAAACGTAATGGAATTATCCTAGTACTTAAATATAGTAGGTGGATGCTAGTTATTAAAAATATTGACGAACTTTTCAGTGTTTCAAATGCCAAGGAAATGGCGCGTCGTGGATCTCTAGGTAGGTCTTGGAACGCATTGAAATAATTTTTGGTAGAATGTAGAAACAATCACTAAGGAAATCCAATAAGGAAAGATCAAATATTCGCTGCCGCTGTGGGCAAACATGTTCCGCTGCCGCGACCCCAGGAAATTTTCCGTAGCGGAAAGTTCGCGTCGGTGTGGGGGATCCTTAATACGGTGGCGGAGCCCTGTCTTTGATCAAAGAAGAAAATTATTTTGCCTAGTTAAATAATAAAGATGTTACGATCTAATAGCCGATGAAAACAAAAAACAAAACAAAAAAAAACAATTATTTTAATTTCCATTTTATATGCCTCGTAAACTTCCTTGATTCTCATTTTTATTATAAGCTAATTTTTTTTTCTAATCAGGTTTTTTGATAGTGGGTGACATGAATAACTGAATATTGTCGAACTGTGTGCGAGAGAGAGAGACAGAGGGAGAGAGAATGAGGTGGTTGAGAAACTCAACAAAATAAGAATACTAATTTTATAGAATAGTTACGGGCGTGCGTTAGTGCGACGGCCCTCCACTAGTGATGGATGTATAGTAGTAGTAGTGCACGCACACAACAGACTATATTAAAGTGGGCGACCAGGAAATAAAGTGTCAAGTTGGATTTACTTCCGTTCTGGTTTTTTTATTTTTTTTTCTTCTGCCAATAAAAATATCTACAGCCTTATAAACAATTTAAACAAAAAAAAAAATAGTGAGAATTACTTGAATGCATTTTAATTGAAATCAGTGTTACCAACCTAGCCCTATTATAGAAGATAATAAAAATATAACTTGGTGTTAATTCTAGTTATTATAAAACAAGAATGTTAATCTGTTTATAATATAGTGTTTTATTTAAAAGTTTCACTGTTTAGTTCATCAGGTTTTCTGTAGATAGATGGGACAGCCTAATCAGTAGCGATATAACGAAATGCAATAGTATATTTTTTTTGTGAGAACCAGAAATAATCCGTGTTATCTATCTTCCGTCGCTTTTGACCAGTTTGGTTGGTGTCATTTAGTAAAATGAAAATGTTGCTACCAGTTCACATTAGAGAGTTTCAAATAAAAGTTCTGTTTGTTTTTAGTTTCTTTTTTTTATATATAAATATTTAAAAAAAATCATGTTGACATTTCAGTCAAAAATGTTGAACATAAAAACTCGTTTATCGATGTATTGCATAACTCTTAATGACATGCTTCACGTGGCGACATGGGACTTATAAATTTTACAGCATTTCAGAAATGTTGAAATCAAAAATATCAACAAATGAAGTATCGTCTCTACACAAATCTATAGTCTTTTAAGAAATAATCTATCAACTTTTATAACAAAAATTTCAAATTTTAGGAAAAAATTAAGGCTGCCTGAAAAAAATAGGCATTATTTTACTTACACTAAGAGAAAGTATTGCCATCTTGTCATATTTTCGAAATTGAGCGAATGGTTTTTTTTAATATAATATATATAAATAAGTGTTTGTAAGTGTGTTAATCGAATATCTCTTTAAATGAAAAGTTGTACAAAGCTCAAACATCGTAATTTCCATTTAGGCACTACCACCGTATCAGAAACGAAGATTTCAAGTAAAATCCACCAACCGGAAATGCGACATTAAATTTTTTTTTTCCGTTTTTAGTGATTTTCTCGAAAACGTCTCAAACGATTTTTTTTTCTTTAAACTTCATATACTAGCTACAGGAAATACCTTTCATTTCTTTCAAACTTTCCTTTTAAAAACCATTTTCCCGGGAAAATTGATTTTTGAGGGTTTTCGGCGGAACACAACGCTTTTCTCTAGTGTACGACTTCAGTATAATATATGATTTTAATATCTGTTTGAATGTGGTTAATCTACATTTAAAGTATCGATAAAATTTCAAACTTGAAAAAAAAAATCGGTTAACCGGATGTGCAATTTTACAGAATAGTTGGGGGGGGGAATGTCCTTGAAAACGGTTGGAATGATTTTCTTTAAACTTGTAATGCTTGCTGCATAAGTAGAAACGTATCACTTTAATTTAAAACATTTTACCCCCAAAAAAGTAATTTTTGATGTACTGAGGAATGTGCGACCATAAATTTGAAATATTATTGGAGTTAGTGCCTGTCTTGTGGACTACAATGTAATTACGTAAAGTACTGACAACCATGGTTGGGTACAGTATCCTCTAGATTTCTATGTTAACAGAACTGAGTAAAAATTTTAACTTTTTCAGACAATTTGTCAATTTTCTAATAATTGTATTAACTGACTGTAAAGTGAAATCGTGTGAAGGTTTCACACCATACACAGGGGACCTTAAAATATTTTATTTCCTCGGAAAAATCCATTTCCAAAATTTGATACGATTGCAGTATACTTACTTTCTTTTGGAGTGTGGAAAGAAATTTAATACACCCTATTACGGTTGGTACAGCTGGTGGTATTGTATAACCTTCTCTACTATATAAGGTTATTCTTGTTGAAATGGCAATGAAGCTTGAAAACTAGTATAGATATACATGTGTGTCATGGTGATACGCACTTTTGGATTTAATGAATGTAAAAATTTATAATAAATCAAAACTATAATATATATTAATATTAATAATTTAATAGTTATTTATGGATGGCCAAATATGTCGTATGGGAGAAGACATGGTATGGTAGTTAAGATATCACTTATTAACCAACAAGGAAGTAATTGTACGGTGGTGGTATGGCACTCGTATAACCGATTTATTTCTCTATGTATACATGAGCAGCATAAAACAGCTGTTGCAATACAAACCAGATTATCATTGTCAAATGAATAATGGATATATATTTGTAAATATTTATTATAAATAAATGTAAACTTAATTCAGTTTCTCTCTCTCTCAAAATGGTGTTCACGCATTTAGTATATATTACTTTCTCTTTATCTAATTGTTGTAACAGAAAGTATTGCAATTTTTGAAATTTGAGTTTCCATAGGAAATACGAATGTTGAGATTCCCTGGGAACGTAAAAGTAGGTTTTAGCGAATGGTCTGTACGCGCGTAGGGTTTCCATATTGGAATTTGGTACTATATAATGATAATGGTGGATTCCATTGAAATCTATCACTAATGTTTTTTCCGATTTTTCTGGATCAGTGGGTTGCTTTTAACAACTTGGTTTTTACTAGAACTATTCATTAAAAGATATAAACTTCTTTTTTATTTTTCGTAATTACTTTTCTTGCCCATTGGTTAAGCTCATGCACCGCATGGGTCTGGCAATGGGTTGGTTGCCTGTGTAGGTTTTTTTAGAAAGAAGAGGGAACAGCACGGCACGTTTTTTCAATATGAGGGGCTCGTAGGGCTGAGGTTTCGCCTCTTTGGAGAGGAGAAGTTGACGCCTGCAACCTCATCCAAGGGCCTTTCTCGGGACTATTTAGTCTAATAAAGCAGATACGACTCGAGAGAGTACTCTCATTAGAGGTGCTCTTAACCGACTATCAAGGAGCCTTCCTGGACTCCAAAGATCAGATAAGGGACAGGACCGGAGAAGGGACTCCAACTTATGGAGTACCAAATAGACCCTTAGGAGTCGCGGTGGCGTAGGCTGGAGAGTCAACCCCCCATAGAATCTAATCTATCCGATGGTTTTGAGGAAGTAAGAAAACTTTCTCGTATCAAATTTTCGAAATTAGGTTTCTCACCGGGAATACATGTTTGAGGTTCCATGAGTACGAAAAAGAGATAATGTATGCAGCATGAGAGTGGGAAAAATAGCAGGAGGTTCTTAGAACCTGACATTCCGTTGGGTAGGTATCAACATAGCCATCTGATAGCAAGTTGTGTGATAAAATTCCACAATCTGAAGCATTTGTTTTACTAAATGGAGTTTTTTTTTTCTTTCTTTTTTAATGGCACCAACAATTTTCTAGAAACTTTGTATGGTTATTAGAGATTAGTAGATGTTTGAGGTTCCATGAGTACGAAAAAGAGATAATGTATGCAGCATGAGAGTGGGAAAAATAGCAGGAGGTTCTTAGAACCTGACATTCCGTTGGGTAGGTATCAACATAGCCATCTGATAGCAAGTTGTGTGATAAAATTCCACAATCTGAAGCATTTGTTTTACTAAATGGAGTTTTTTTTTTCTTTCTTTTTTAATGGCACCAACAATTTTCTAGAAACTTTGTATGGTTATTAGAGATTAGTAGATCTATCACTTTTATTGGAATCATTTTAGCTGAATTTAAAGGGGTGGGGGAGAACGGAACGGTAAAAATTAGAGTTTCCCGTCTAAAGTGTCACTTTAGGATATTGTGCGAGTTTCCGCTCGTATAATGTTAATGAGAAAATTAAATGTGCTGTTTAAATTCTGAGTTTGATGGACAAACGGTATGTAGAAGATAGGAAGTGCATTTTTTCTTATGTTTTCCCTATTTTCTCGATTACGATACCAGCGGTTTTCTTTAAATTTGGGTTTCCTAAGCACTAAATGGTCATTTGAATAGTTTTCACCTCTGTTCAAAGGTTTTTTTCCAAGAAAATTGTATTAGCCGTGCCTGAGAACCTGGGCACAACAAGTTGGGCTGTATAGTGTTATTATGCATTATAGTTTGGGTTCTTGCAGCTATTTAATATAAAAGGCAACTAAATATTTAGTATTTTGCATTGTCATTTAAAACTATTAGACTTGCTGTAAGAGAATATCGTGTAAATATTTCACGCAGATATTTTTTGTTGTTGACTTGATGATGTTCTTCTCAAGGCTGCAGTATTCAACAAAAATGTGCTATGAGGTAGATATATAACTATTTATCTATCTACCTGTAATATAGATATTTCTCTGTACGATGAGCACATTAGGTACGATGTTTGTCTTGTTAACCAGTATAATATCTCTGCAATAACTAGTGTTGTATCATTCATGAAAATTTAATGTAAAGGCTCCTCACTAATGACGTCACAGCAAATATCGTCAGCTGTTTGACGAACATAACTCAGATATTTGAGTAACTTCATTATATTAATATTTAATTAATTTTTTTCAAATTTCGTAATAATAGAAAAAAAAGAGAAGAATTTAATTTGAACAAGTGACCTTGTAGAATTTTTTTCCTCGTCCATTTTGACCTTAAAATACAATATAACAGAGCTTTATTTATAATTTATTTTACACAATAGTTAATTAACTCTAAGTAAAAAAAAAAAAAAAAATGTACACAAGGATAAAATAATAAAGTGCTGTATCATGTATTTACGTAAAGCAAACTATCTAGGTAGCATTGTAAGTATTTTGCCATCATATGATGATGCTAGGTTATATAGCATTTCTTAGTTGGTTATAATAGCAGGAAGGTTATATCAGCTGATTGCAAATGTTTTTCAAATCGTGCGATCTCTCTACTCAAACATTTGATCAAAGAAACTATATTTTAATTTAATTTTTTTCTTCAAAATTGGTAACTGTATTGAAAACATAAGATGATCTTGTACTTGTGTTAGATAAATACCATCGTACTTTATAGTCATAGTTTGGGTGTGTACATAGTTTATTTTCATTGAAACTGTATTTTTTTTTTTTTTTTACTAAATTTTAATTGGCATTAGTATTGTATATACAGCTGAAACATTTTAAAACTAAAAATGCCATTTGAGGGAAGTGTGATCTTCCCTCCCTCCAGACGCCCTCTAAAATCTACTTATTCGAAAAAATGTTTCAAACAAAAGCGATAGGTTTATATCTGTGTAATTTGTTCACTAAGTACAAAGGTACTCGTTCGTATCTTTATCGAGAACATTGCAGAAAATTAAAACAAAAACGTTTAGCAAACTCGCACTTTCTGTCTTTACCTTTTTTTCTACAAACTCGCAATTTTGGAAACATACTTAATTTCCGTTTAGGTATTGCCACTGCATCAGACACGAAGATTTGGGGCAAAATCTATCAACTCGAAGTGCATTTATTGAATTTTTTTTTTTAGTTTTCGATTTTCTCGAAAACGCCTCCAACGATTTTGTTTAAACTTCGTAAACTGTTTATCTTCACTTAAATCCATATCACTTTTATTTGAAACATTTTTCCGGGAAAATGGATTTTTTGGGGGGTTCTGGGGGAATAGTAACGTTATGCTTTCCTCTAAAGTGCCACTTCAATATAATACATGGTTTGTTGTGGTGGTTGGTTCCGCAGAGCTTGACATAGTTGACATCCCTTGACCTAGTTTAAGATTTTAGTCTTTTAAAAATACGTCTCAATTAGTGTGAAACTAAGTTTGCTCTGTGCGAGTCTGTGTTGTCACACTGTCTAAAAAACGCATCCTGAAGATGGGCGAACGCCCGAAACCGGTCGATGACCACAAAATGAAGCAGGCTACCACGGAAAATGTCTCTGATAATACATGGTTTTTGCCACCTACTAATACACATTGGAAGCTTGATGGAATACCAAATTTGATTAGAATAATATAGTATGGTTACGTCACCCTGCCCCCCAAACACCCCCTCCCAAAAAATGAATTTTCTCGGAACAATATTGCTTATAAAAGTTACAGCGTTTTATAAGTGTAAAGAAAATAGTTGGAATCGTTTTCAAGAAAATAACGAAAAAAAATCTATTAAAGTTGTCCTTCCGGTTGAGCGATTTTGACTAAAACCTTATTGCGCCAGGTCTCCTGGTAGAACCTAAATGAAATAACAAGTTTGAACAGTTTGCGTTTTTTCGGGTTTTTTATTTATGCTGATCACACACACACACAGAGCAATTTCTAAAATCATTTTTTTCTGACTCAGGGGACCTCAAAGCATACATTTCCGGTGATAACTTTATATCAGAATTGGACGAGATCCGCAATACTTGCTTCTTACAATCAATAAGAGATAGTAAAAATCTTGAAGCCTTTCCTTTACAGCAATTCTCGCAGTTTGTTCCCCCATTAGATAATATATTTTTCTAAAATGTACATTATTGTGAAAAACTCGGGGGGAATAATGTGATGGATCAAGAGACATAAAAGTATATTAGTTTGAAAAAAGTCAAAGATATCAAGAATATGTGACAATTCCCTTGCAAAGGGACATTTCAGGTAGAATAGTACAGTTATTGGAAAAGTTGATCAACCTTGATAGTATTGTACTGCCCCCTTCTTCTCACAGGGGAGGAGCTGAGCGAACAATCGGAGGACATTCTTTTCAAGCCAGACTTGTTATAGACACCAAGGAGAACACATCAGAACTGTACCAGTTTTAAGTTATAATATAAGAGTTAATTTATAAGCTTATTATTGTGATAATCTAAAGTAACTTAATTTCTCTTAGAGAATATATCTTTTTTAAAAACAGTGTGATTTCTTGATTATTACTAATACTTCATTCTCTCTTAAACTTATACACTTACTAGCCCTTTTACAAAACCGCTCGTGCTACTACAAACATACAATCACATCCACAACAAATACATTTCATTTAACGTCTGAACTTTTCTGATAAAATTCAAATTAAAAAATGTGTAGTTATCGATGCGCCCACAGAAAAAAAAGGAGAAGTGTAAAATGCAATTCCGGTAGTTTGGATTTTTAACGAAACTCTGAATATTTCACACTCAGCAGATTTTTTTTTCCTTATTATAAAAATTCGACGTGAACAGTTTACTTGAATCTGGTAACACAATAATTGATACAGTTTTATGGAAAAGCTACTATTGAATGAAACCGGTACACCTATGAACCTTAAACATGAATACGTCGTGACGTTACATAATTGTTGACAATTATGACGTTAATAATTGAAATATCTAGACAGTTGTTATCTGTCTCTCTATCTCTGTTATCTCTATCTCTACGGTAGTGAAGAACAACATGGTGGGTGGGGTGACTCATCTTCGGACTCGACATGATTCATAAATATTACCGCCTATTATCATTCAATTTAATCTAATTTGTTATAATTTAATTATTATTATTATTGCCTTAAATGGTTATATTGTAACTAAGAAAGAAGTAACACTTCACACTCAATGAACTCCAAAAAGATCAGCCACGTACTATGTTCTGTAGTAGTTATTGACATCACTTTGTAGGTATCTTATTTATTAAATCAAACATAACTCCTGGAACATGGACTATTGTGATGTGTACGTGTACACAAGGAAAAAAAAAACAAGGGGAAAGTCTGGAAAAACATGAAGATGGTTAATTTTTTTTTTACTTTCTCTTACTCCCCTAGCATAACAAACTATTGCGATCGTGCCAGATTTTCGAAATTGAGTTTTCACCGAAAGAAAATGTTTTGAGGTCCTCTGAATAAGAAAAAAATATAATGTAAATATAAATAATTTTTAAGCGAATGGTCTGTGAATTTGGGTAAAACAGAATATCTAGAAAACGAAAACTCGCCGCAGGAAGCTCAAACTTGTTATTCCGTTTAGGTACTATCCCCGCAACAGACACGAAGATTTTGGGCAAAATCTTTCAACCGGAAGTGCCACTTTACTGAATTTATTTTTTTTTTCTCAGTTTTTCGTGAATTTCTCGAAAACGGCTCCAGCGATTTTCTTTAAACTTTATAAACTGTTTACATACATAAATACGCATCACTTATATTTGAAACATTTCCCCGGGAAAATTGATTTTTTGGAGGGTTCTGGGGGAACAGTAGCATTATGCTTTCCTCTAAAATACCACTTCTCAATTAGTATATGGTTTTTACCACCTACATTGAATGCAAGGAGTATCTGTCGCAAGCAGTTACTTGGGGAGTAGCGACCCCACGGGTTACCACAGCTCAGTACTCCATGCACTTCACCAGAACAGTACGCAATACACTTAAACTACATACATTCGACCCTTTACAAACAAGGACAAACACAGTACACAAACTCCTAGTTAGTAGGGTCTCCGCCCCTAGTTAACTGCCGTAAGCCAAGGGAGAAGGAAGGGATTAACTCAGTGGTAGCGCGCTGGACTAGCAACACGGAGGTTCCAGGTTCGGATCTAGCATGCTGCCCTTAGATTTTCTCTTTCTAGGAGCCTCTAAAACTCATTGTCCGGTGATGGGCAGTGTTGTCTTAGCTAGAGAACACTGCTTGGAGGCCGGCAGTGCACTGAGAAGGCCCCGGAGAGCACAATAGACCTTGCAGGTCGTAGTGCAGCAATCCCCTACATCAATCTACAATCTACTACCTATATAATATTAATACACATTGGAAGCATTGATAGAATTTCAAATTTGAAGAAATTCGGTTAACCGGAAGTGCAACTTTTTAGAAAAAGGTTTTGAGTTTTTTGGAATTTACTCGAAAATGACTTTAACGATTTCCTTTATAAACTTGGTATGCAAACTTCATAAATAAAAACGTATTTCATTATATTTGAAGAATTTTTCCAAAAAAAAAATAATTTCGGATACTTAAGCGGAATTTGTGGCGTTAATTTCAAATGTTATATGTACTTGGTTCAGTATTTTGAGAGCGCTCTATTGGGCTTAATAAAATCACGACTTCTTTAACTGTCAAGATTATAGTATAGGTTGGTACTTAACCCCCACCACTTCCATATTTATGTTAGGATAAATACGTAAAATTTAAGTTAAATGAAAATTTGTCATTTTACAAATAATTATATTAAATGGAATAGGAGAAAGTTGTGTGATTGTTTCACACAAGATTTTTTTTTTCGAAGTTATTTTCAGGATAAAAAAGCTACTTATAATTTTTTAATATTTGCAGGACTAAGAATGTTTTTTTTTTTTTTTTTACAGTGCACAAAGGAATGTGTAATATTATATAGTTGGCAGAACTGTATGGATTACATTGAAATTGTGGCACTCTAGAGGATAGCCTGACAGTAAAGTACCCTCGAGAATAATCGATTTTCTCGGAAAAATGTTTCAAATCATATTGCAAGGGCAATGTTAAAAAAAAAAAATATCTGTTGTAAGCAAGAATAAAACTCGTATTTATGAGTCGCATAAGGACAAATCATGGATTGTGTAAAGAATATTTATATAAAATTCAGAGAGCTCCCGTAATTGTGCTCTGTGACAAACATCTGAAAGTCTAGAACATATTTTCATGTTTCGACTTGGATACGAAGAGGAGAGAAATAAGACCCTAGAGTTGGACATCCCATTTCGTTAAAAAAGTGATGACTGTAGAAATTATTTTTGGAATTTATAAAGCAATGTAAAATAAAAATATGAATACTAAAAATTAACAGCGTACGCACTAGGTACAAATTATTTAGGTATAGTGGTGTGCGAGGAATATCAAATACTCCACCCCATTTCGTAGTTTAGGAATGTAGTGTGAATGATGTTAGTGTGCTCATATTTATTGGGATGAACATATTTATTGGCGTGACTATGATTGAATGGATTTTAGATTAGTATAGGGTTTTTTTTAGAATAAAGAGTGAATGCTTTTGTTAGTGTAAATGTATTTATTAGGATGAATTTATTTATTGGCATGCTTGGTTTCAAATGAATGTAATATTAGGAAGAGTAATTGTAGATTGTTTAGTACACTAAGAAGAAGTACGCTGGTTATTGTTATTCCAGTGAAACTAGCTGCAGGTGGATGGATTAAAAAAAAAGACCCTCTATACATGGCTATATGGCCAAGTGAACTAATGCAAAAAAACACTACTTGGGTTTAGCTGTACCCACATACTGGTGAGCTAATTGTATTTCACCACCATGTCACGTACAAACTCACTAACACATTGTACATTGTACGTAATTATACAGACGGTCTACATTCTATGTTAACAGATACACTGACAGCCAAAGGGAGTCACATTAAATCTTTCAGATCGCACTGGATTTGATTTTATAGCCATCCCCATCTGCATATATCCAAAAACAAATATGGTGAAACAAATTCAGTCTTTAGACGAAATTACTTTCTGTTGACCGTTTGTGAACTTCAGTTTTTTGTGTGTTTAACAGAATATTTCAAAAAGGAAAAGTCGATGGAAGCTCAAACAAAGTATTCCGTTTAGGCATTACTATCGCACCAGACACGAAGATTTCGTGCAAAATTCATCAACCGGAAATCCGACTTTCCTGATATTTTTTTCCTTCAGTTTTTCGTGATTTT
This sequence comes from Triatoma infestans, assembly GCA_011037195.1. Classification (NCBI taxonomy): domain Eukaryota; kingdom Metazoa; phylum Arthropoda; class Insecta; order Hemiptera; family Reduviidae; genus Triatoma; species Triatoma infestans. The sequence continues at coordinate 357,711 of JAAEAF010000056.1, forward strand.
CTTTAAACATCGTTCACTATGTACACACATAAATACCAAACACTTCTATTTGTTACAGTTTTCTGGGAAAATTGGTTGATTGAATGTGGAGGGGGGTTCTGGGGGAACAGTAACATTATGCTTTACTATAAAATACCACTTAAGCACAATGTGTGTTTTTACCGTCCACATAATATTAATAAAGATTAGAATAGAATTCCAAATTCGTAGAAAATCGGTTTACTAGAACTGCAATTTTATAGAATAGGTTCTTTAAGTTTTTTAGTATTTTCTCGAATACGATTACAACGTATTTCTTCAAACTTGGAATGCTTGTGGCATAGATAGAAACGTATCACTATTATTTGAAATATTTTTCCAAAAAGATGGTTTTAGAGAAGTATTGGAGGTTAGGTAAGGTTCAAACTGACGCTATGTGGTGTTGAGCAGAGGGCGCATACAATGTCCACTAAGTATATACGTCAATCCCCTATCAGCTTTTTTTTATAGACAATCCAACTAAAGTTAATTTTATTAATTTATGTAAGAGAAAGTCGTGTGAGTGTTTCACATTAGTTATTTTTATTTTTTTAGTTCAACTATTTTGGGGAAGATATAAATTTTAAATTAAATATTAATTCAACATTTTTAAAAGTAATAATGTTGATAAAATATCAGTAAACAAAAGATAATAATATTAAACATTAACCTTTTGCTTAACAACTTTATTGAAGGTAACATTCCTCGTTTTCACTAGATATATATACAACCTTGCTTGACCTCACCTCTAATCTTACTTTTTTGTTTAAAAAAAAAATAATAATAATAATACAAGAAGTATTATGAACATGTCAAATGTTTGAAATTTTCTCCGAAAATACATACATACATACAAATTTTGAGTCCTGTCAGTTTGTGAACAAACTATCTCAAAAAACGAAAAATCGCAGCTCATCTAAACCACGATAATTCATTTAAGAATTGCCATGGTAACTGACACGAACGTACGTCTCAGTCAAAATTCATCAACCGGAAAAACTACCATTTTTATTGAAAGTATTTTTTAAATTTTTCGTGTTTTTTTTAAAAAAAAGAAAGTAAAAATCTGAAAATCAAACACTCACACGACTTTCTCATTCTCTGCAATTTACTGAAATAGCAAATTTTCTTTACACTTCGGTGTTTTAATTGAGAAAATCACAAAAACTTGTTCAGTAAAAAAAAACACGCAGCACTTCCGGTGAATCAAATTTTCTTCAAATTCGGATTTTTGGTATTATTTGTAAATAAATGTTATGTAGATGGTAGAATGTTATTATAATCAACTGAAACGACACTTCAGAGGAAAACATAACCCCACCCCGTCCCCTAAAAACCCCTATTAAACGAATTTTCCTGGAAAAATATTTTAAACGAAAATTGTAGCTGTTTGTATTTGTAGTTAATAGATGATATTTAAAGAAAATTGTTGAACCATTTACGGGAAAATTTCACAAAACTGAACAGTCCTGTCAGTAAAATATTACCTCTGGTTGACCGATTTTGATCAAAACCTTATTGTCGGGTCTTAATCTAAATATTGGACTAACCGCGTTTTTTCCGTTTTTGAATTATACTGACCACAGACACACACACACACACACACACACACACACACACACACACACCAATTTCTAAAATCCACTTCTAGTGAAAACTCGATATCGAAAATTTGACACGATGGCAATACTTCCTTCTAAAGAGATAAGAGGAAGTAAAAAAGCTCCGATGATTTGTTTTGTAAACTTCGTATATAAATTGCACACAAATAAGTCGTATCATTTTTTAATTGAAAATTTGTATCGAAAAAAATATTTTTACGACAGTTGTGAGGAAGCTGACACCTAATTAGGCCTCATTCTCTAGTGCCCAATCATTAGTTAAGTATCCTCACTTAGTGGGGGGACTTAAAGAAATTAAATATATAGTAAAAAAAATTCTCATTTTTAAGATAATTTGTTAATTAGAACTGTGAGAATTGTTTTAAGATAAGTTATACTTAATTGTAATCTCAGCATCATCCAGCGTCTGTAAGAGAATAGTCTTATATAATGAACTTTCACTCTTATTTACAGTAAATATAAATAAATAACAAAACTAAATTTTCATATAGTAAATATCTCACATAGAAATAAATAAACAATATAAAGATAAGTATATAAGTAAGTTTCTTGTGTGATAAATAATGTAATAGAGAGTGAATTTAGAGGAGTGGCCCGCCCGCTAGAATGGACGAAGATAGTGCGAGATACTGTTCAGTGTGACCAACATAAACACGCGGCTGTTCTTCACAGGTCTGCCAACCTAGTAACATTACAAGTGATTTTTTTTTTTTTTGTTACCCTTTTCAGAAACTGTTCTGTTATATGAGGTGCAACCTTCACCGTAGTATAGACGTCGTAGTTCTATTTCACCATTACCTAGCCAAACTATACTAGATATTTCCCCAGATTACGAACAGACAAACAAAAAAGCGGTCATATGGCCCGCCCACGCGTATATGTTAACGTTCCGTCACGTGACCGTTCGTCCATTATTTACCTCCACAAGTTTGAATATACTCCCGTTATCCTACTTTCTTCTCCAGCCTCGTGTTGTTTGTATGTGCCCGTCCTGTTAAGACATACTTACTATTATTGGCCGTCGCACTATTGTTATAAATTCCTATGACATGCAGTCTACTGCCCGTATTAGATGGAGCAGTTGGACATCATGCAATTTTCTGTATCACATTGTCCAGATAATAGAACTATTTTTATCTTAATTTTTACTTTCTCTTAGTGCGATCATGTCAGACGGGATTTCAAACTTGCTATTCCCGACACGGTTAAAATCCATCAACTGGAAAACCTTTTGTTGCTGAATAGTGCTTCTTCTTTATTTCGGAAATGGTTGAAACAATTTTCTTTGAAGTTTGCAGACTAACTGTCCACCCTGCAGCCCAGCAACTTTTATTTCTGGGAAAGTTGATTTTTTTTTTTGGAGGATACAAGGAGGAGTTTCACAAAGCTGGGCTTTTCCTTCAACTGCCACTTCATTGTCATATTGGCCACTACTATTCTGTCCTATTCTATTACAGATCACAGGGCCTAAGAAAGGAAGTAGATGCACTTAGACTTCAAGGGCTCCCTGAATACACTCCTACATCAGCCCTATCCCAAGTGCCTAGAGCCAATCGGTCATCTCATCTACAGATAGAACAACAAGAATAGGAAGAAGATGAAAAAGTAAGGAGTTATGTTTGACACTTCCAAACTATGGTCAAAGATCAAAAGGCTACAACCTGCAGAGAAGGGGGTGGGGGTTGGAAAATTGATGGGTTTTTCACTTTCTCTCGGGAAATGGTGGTGACGTCCCCCACCGGTGCAGATGATGCGCCCAAAGAATTCAAGAAATGAACTATCTGGTACGCAGTTTGGGGTACTGCGATTTTTCGTTTTTGAAATATACTGTCACATGTACACACAAACCCCCGCAGTCCAGTTTCTAAAAACCACTTTTTTGGACTCAAGGGACCTCAAAACATGTATTCCTGGTGAAAACTCGATATTGAAAATTTGACACGATTACAATAAATACTTCATAGATAGTAATAAGAGAAAGTAAAATCGGCCATTTTCACAATTTAAAAAAAATTTTACTAATTAATCAAGAGAAAGATGCTGGGCGCGCATGCGTTTCAGAGAGTGTTTTTTCCAAACCAGATTTTAGTTTCTTTTTCTTTTTTTATTCTATTAAATAACTGTGTGTGTTGTTATTAAGCAGGACTGATCAAAGTTGACCCACGACCTCGTGCTATATATAGAGTATATCTATCCTTCCTTCTTTTTATCTCTTGTATTTTTCCTTTATAAGATTACTAAGGCTGTGGTAGTTATTTTTTTATTTAATAAAAGTAAGCATATATAATTAATAATACTTAATTATAAATAATTTGTAGGAAAAAAATAAATGGTGTGTTAATAATAGCGATGACGTCAGTACTATTTATAGACAACAATTATTAATAGTTATTAAACTTATAAAATACATAAAAAATATCTAATGTGAAACACTCACACGACTTTCTCACTGCAATTTACGTTAGTTATGAATGTGAATTGAATTGTGACATGAATATGAATTGGCACATTTTATTCAAATTGACGATTACTGATTTCCATGTATTTACTTACTATGTTTATATAAAAATAGTGTCACTTTTAAATGTTTATATAAAAGTGATATATATATATATATGCTAGCATATATATATATATATGCTAGTTGTATTTCAAGTTCAAAGAAATTCGTTGATATCTTTAACGAGAAAATCTCAGAAATCTTGGGGGGGGGGGATAAGTAATAAAGTGCCCTTCCGAACATTCTTCAAATTTGGAACTTTAGCAATAAATTTGATTCTCATTAATATATTGGCTAGGCGATAGGATCATATAATATAATTTTTTTTTTTTAATTTAAGATGCGTTAACATCTAAGGTCACTAGCGTCAGGAGCCTTCTCAGTGCTCTGCCGGCTCCGGACAGTGTTCTCTCTTTACAGACAACACTGTCCATCATCGAACAGTGAGCTGTAGAGGCTCCCAGGAAGAAAAATCTAAGGGTAGCACAGCTGGACTCGAACCCGGGTCCTCCGCGTGGGACCCTAGTACGCTAACCACTTAGCTGTTCCCCTCCCTTATATAATATATGGAAATGGCATTTCAGAGGAAAATCTAACGTCTCCCAACGTCACCCCACTTCACTCCACTCCACTCAGAACCCCTAAAATGAATTCTTCCAGAAAAAAAGGTTTCAAATAAAAGTTGTAGTTGATATACAACATGTTAGAGAAAATCGTTGGCTGCCATTTTCAAGAAAATCACAAAAGAAAAATCCATTCAGAAGAAAATTTCGATCGGTTGACCGATATCTTAACATCGGGTCTCCTAGTATAACTTAAACTTTCTGCGGGTTTTTTTTTTTTTTGAGGTTTGCTGCCCGCCCACCCACCACCACACAGAGAGAGAGAGTTAGAGAGACATCAGTTTTTTAAAAACCATTTTTCACTTTCTCTTACTCCAAGAGGAAGTATTGCGATCGTGTCCGATTTTCGGAAATTGAATTTTCACCGGAAATATCAAGGGGGGCTCCCTTGAATGTGAAAAAAATGGTTTTAGCGAGTGTATGAACAGAATATCTCAAAAAGGAAAAGTCGCAGGAAGCTCGGAACTTCAAATTTCATTTAGTCACTAACCACCTCATCAGAGCCACTAAGATTTCGAGCAAAATCCATCAACCGGAAGTCCGTAAGTTTCTCGAAAACGGCTCTAACGATTTTCTTTAAACTTTGTATACTATTCACACACATAAATACCTATAACTTTTATTTGAAACATTTTCCCTGTAAAATTGATTTCTGGTGGTTTCTAGGGGAACAGTAGCGTAAATGCTTTCCTCTATCTAAAGTATTACACTTCCGTATAATATATGGTATGACCCAGATAATATTAATACACATTACAAGCATTGATAGCATTGCAAATTGTAGAAAATCATGTCATTAGAAGTGCAATTTTATAGAACAGGGTTTTAAGTTTTTTTTGAATTTTCTCGAAAACGTTTACAGCGGTATTGAGACATACGACAAAAATTTGAAATTTAAAGAAAATTCTTCATTCTATATAAAACTGTATTATGAGGAGTAAAAGGAAGTCCTCGTATGAGTGTTTCATACTAGATTATTTTTTTTTTACACTCAGTGAACCTCGAGACATATATTTCCGGTGATGACACCATTTCGAAAATTTTTATCTTAATGCAATATTTCCTCATTACATCAATAAGAGAATGTAAACAAAACCACAAATGAAGATAATTAAGGGAAAACCACACCTCACTGTTGTGGAGTGGCGGCAAAATTTCTCCAACTTTCGAGAAGTGCAAGCGATTTGGGGTCGTTTGGTCATTGACTATACAATAACAAAAGTATAGTGTAATTGAGATTTAGTAAAAAACTAAGGTAAGATGTTATAATTGATTTTTAATATCTATACGTGACTCGGCTATATCACATACTTCCTGTTCCCTCATACTAGTTTATATCACGAACATCTTATCGTGGTAGTTCGTTAGCTTCTCTGTATATTTGTAGCGATCTGTTATTATTAATAATTTCTAAAAGCTTATAAGGGTTGGAATGGATATTGCTTAAATTTACTAAATTGAGTCATCACTATGTAATTTGAGGTCCCTAAAGAAGAAAAAAATCTGGTGTAAGACTTATGCCGCTAATACATCTACGTATATAGGAAATCACAAATTTTCTTTAGGCCTGAGCATCTCATCCAGGGCAGGTAGTAGAAGTGATTACATTGTAGGCCAGAAGAAAGTGCCAATAGTGAACCAACACTATTTGAAATTTAACGCCACAAATTTCGCAAAACTACCTAAAATCGAATACTTTTTCCGGTCATATTTAACAAATAAAAGTGACCATGAAGTTATTTCATGTTTAAACGTTATCATTATAGTCATTTCCAAAGAAAATTCAGAAAAACTCAAAAATTTATTCTGTGTGAAGTTGAAGCAGTACCGGTTAACCGATTTTCGACAAATTTGGAATTCTACCCAATGCTTTTAATGTTGGTTTATTAAATATTATATGGGTAGTAATAGAACCACACATTGTACTGAAATGGTACTTCAGTCGCTAAGCGCTATTTTTCTCGCTGAACTCCCCCCCCCCCCACCAAAAAGAATTCAATTTTTGCCCCAGTAAAAAGGTTTTAAATGAAAGTGGCGGCAGGTATTTATGTATTTTACAGTATTCTGAGTTTAAAGAAGAAAATCTTTGGAACCGTTTTCGAGAAAATCACGAAAAACTGAAATTCCTGAGTTTATGCTTCCTGTGATGTTTCGTTTTTTTTGATATTTTGTTCACACACACGCGCACATACAATGGTGAAAATAATAATAATAATAATAATAATAATAATAATAACAATAATAAAATTGTCTTTATTAGGAACATACAATCAAATATACAAAAATTAATGAATCTCTTTTGTTTTAAGACGAATTCTCATGGTCCACTGACCGTCTGAGGGGTCGCCTTGAACTTATACAAACTAAACTTTTCCGCCTTGGACATACAATTTGATGACAAAAAAATATAATTGAAAATGAAAAATCCTAAATATTAGAATTACAACAAAACAAAAAGAAGAAAAACAATCATTACTCCATTAAACTGAAATGTGGCAAGCCTTGTTAAATTAAAAATAATAATAATAAAAGAATATAAGAATAAGAATAAAAAGTAAAAGAAGAAATTTCGGAAATATGTACCTCAATCCATATTCTAATAATTAAATTGTTCTATCAAAAAATATCTATAATTCCAAGCTACCTTACAGTAATTTACTAAGCTGGACCAGTCTTTCCCGTTTAAATGTGCCTTAAACTCATCCTCAGTTAGCATATCCTCCTTCAAATACTTTCGACGATACTCTTTTAGAAAGGGCAAATTGCAAGAAAGTGATAGACGTCCTCGATCTCGTTCCTGTTACACAATGAGCACAATTTGACCTGCTCAGTGAAGGTATATTTGTTTAAATACGCAGTTCGCCCCTCATTTTGATTAACCAGCCAATAGAATTCGCATCTAACTTGCTACTATAAACAAAGCTGTTATCGGGTTCCAATTCCTTATACAGAGTATACCTTACACTGCTGGAAATTTTCAATTTGTGCTTTTTAATTACATAACCATTTAATGTGTTTATTACACTGGCTGTAACCATTTAACAAATCCATCATATTAATATTACAGCTATTACAGAGTATTTCCCAGTTTTTATACCAAAATATTTTTCTATTAATTATTTCTTGGGTGAGAATTTTGGGGTATCTAGAAGTTGGTAGATTTAAACATCTCTTTATATAATTTAAATGCAATATCAATGTGTTCAAGAACGTTGGAGCTAAATTAGTCTCTAAATATACAATCGCATCCAGCGTATTTCTGGGTAAACTGATGCACTTTTTAACAAAAAATTTGAAAGGGGTCTCCACCGAGTCATACCTACGATACCCCCAAGTTTGCGCCCCATAGCACACTATCGCACGAGATACCGCATTAAACACTTTCAATTTGCAGGAAAATGGGATGCTTCTCTTTACTTTAACCTATTAAACGAATTTAAGGCAAATTTCGCGTTTTCTACTTTTTCTCTAAAATGGTGCTCTAAAGACATTTTACAATGATGAAAACTCTTATTTCCAAAATATGACATGAAGAGCAATAATTCATCAATCTTACAGAAGTAAACTAGCCCATCATTGAAATTGAATTCCCACTCAGTCCACCTAAGGTTGACAGATGTCCGAACAAAAACTGGACAATTCTATAGACACCCTCTGCTTGGATCAAAGCTGTTGGAACTTAGATCTCATGCAGCAGACAATCTGCCTTTGTAGTAACGAATGCAATGTTTCTTTTCTTTTTCCACAAAAATCCAAAAAAGGATATCACGCCGGAAGGACCCATTTCATATACTAACACATCAAATAATAATATCCTGTAGAAAATCCAACTTTATGGCGCCTATAAAATGAATCCCAAAAAAGACACCGCACCCCCTTCTCCCGATCCACATTTTACCGTCGACTGTCCACCACAGTCCTTAACAATAAGGATGAAAGCTGTGAAAGTTGTCCCGATGCTTGGAAGATAGACAGACATGTATGACGCCTATTATTGTATGCAGCGAAAGTACGAAATCTATGAAAGGGAGATCCGAATAGTTGGTGATGCGAATTGATTTGTAACAGGAAAAGTTATTTTAGTATTCGTTGATCTCAACAATAATTAGAAACCTTCTTTTTTTTCTAAAGAAATCTATCTAACATGTTAAAAAGAATTCATGGTAGAAGAGAAGTTAGACAGGTAAGATCATAAAAGGAAGCAAATACAATAATTTCACGCTAGTTATGACGTAAGCAGAGTATAATTGTAGTACAGGTATAATTTGTATGGATAATTTTAATTTACACAGTTTGACAGGTATTATAAACGCATTTAACTATATAATTGGTTAATTGTTGCCATAGTGACTGTAAATATATTTTACTATTGGACAAATTTTATTAGAGCGTTAAATTTGTTGAATTGCTTCCGCTAGTTGGAAGGGTTATTTTCCAGTGGGAAATTAAAAATTTTAAGAAGTCAATGATGAGTTCTCCTAGAAGTTTACACTAAAAAAATAAAAAATATGATGAAAAAAAATCATATCTTATTATATCTCTTCTCCCTATGTTTACTTTCTCTTAAGAGGAAGTATTGCTTACGTATCACATTTTCGATAATGAGTTACTTGTATTAACGACCTCAGGTGTGTGTGTGTGTGGGTGGGTGTGTATGTGTGTGTGTTTGTGTGACAAAAACAAAAATCACCATGCTTCAGACAAGAAACCATTTCCACATCAACCGGAAATGCTTTTTTTTCCGTTTTTTTCTACGATTTTCTCTCAACCTCGTTTACACTATCTACACACATAAATACGCTTGTCACTTTTATTTTAAACATTTTTCCAGGAAAGTTGCGATTTTTAGGACAGTTGTTAGCCATATCTTTTCCTCTAAACATCTTACAATAATACGTTCTGAAAGAAAAATCTGATAAACCGGAAGTGCGACTTTTTCTTTTAATTTTCTCGAAAACGGTTAAATTGTATTTTCTTCAAAATACATTGATATGCTAAGTGTACAGATATTTTGAATACTCTCACTTTTATTTAATTTAATAAAGGCTTACATTTAAGAACTCCTTTTCACGATTCTGTATGGTACCATATAATTTGTTCATAATTGAACATTTAGTAAAAATTCCAAGTTCTTAAAATACTTCAATTGTGAGAATCAATGGTAAAAGTCGTTTTTAGTTTTTCACATCAATTTTTTTTTTACTTTCTCTTACTACTCCATACACAGACTTACTTTCTCATACACAGACATACAACAAACCTTACGCTAAATATCTTTTTTCGTAATGAGGGCACCCCAAAACATGTACTTCCGGTGTAAATTTCAGTTTAGCAAATCTGGCACGATCACAATACTTTCCTCTTACTGGGAAACCATTAATGTGTAACTAGTATAATAAGAGAATATAGTCGTGTGAGTGTTTTTACGATCACATTTATATATCATCCTATACTTTATTCTAAAAAAATTATTTTAAACATGTTTTGGATCAACTAATGGGCATTTATTTATGTGGTTTAATTTGGCCACCACTTTAAATTACATTAAATAAAACGTTTGTAAACATTTCCGAATTTATAAAATAAATAAATAAATAAAGAGGACAAAATTTATTTCTATAAAAAATGTTTTGCTTCGGAGCGAATATTTTTATTTATATTATTATAATCATGTTGCATTTTGGAGAACTTGACTAATTGTTTCTATTTTAGTGTGTGACCTTGATATTAGATGATTGGCAAGGCTTTGCGTTCTGAAGTTTTAAACACGCAATACCACTTTTTATTATGGCCAAACATGCGAGACTAGTAGACTTAATTTAGGTCTATTAGATCTTTGATGTTTTACTAAAATTGTTTTAATTAAATCTGAAATTACTATTAGTGGAGGGAGGGGGGAACAGTGTAAAACACTTACACGACTTTCTCTCTTTATAGTAATTTTCATTGTTTTGATTTAAACATTTTTTTCTAACTAAATGTTTAGTTCTTGTAACTCTCACCAGTTGATTAAATCGTAGTTTTACTTGTAAAATATTATACAGGGGTGCCACACTTTGTAGCGCCAGAAAATCATTTTTTCTGAAAAAAAAAAACAAAATTGGAAACAAATTTGATTGGTATGTATTGGAGTTCTTTTATGAGAAAATCGTTATAGAAGTAGTACACAAAAATCCGTACATCGTTAAAAAAAAAAAAAAAAAACATTCAGTAAAGTAGTACTTCCGGTTGACCGGATTTTGACCAAAACTTTATTGTCGCATCCCCAAGTAAAACTTAAACGAAATATCATATTTGAATTATATGCAATTTTCCGTTTTTGAGTAATGCTGACCATACACACACACACACACACAATTTTCTAAATTTTTTTTTGTCCTAAAGTGCTCTCCAAAAAATAAATTTACAGTGAAATCATGATATCGAATATTTTCTCTTATTAGTAGTCAAGAGAAAGGGAAAAAATTATGGTAACATACATGACGATTGAAGGAAATCGTTGGAGACGTTTTTTTGACGAGCGAATCACGAGAAACAGAAGAAGAAATAAAATAAAAAATTATTTAATTTCCGGTTGTTCATTTTGACCCAAACCATACAGATGGATGGACAGACTGACCATCCATTTGCTAAATTCATTTCTTTCATGATGAGGGGATGACCTTAAAATATCGACTTCCGGTGAAAACGTCCACTTTCAGAAATTTGACCAGATTACAATACTTCCTCTTACTTGTAATTCCAATTTAAAGAAATGAGAAAGTGAGGGTGGAGAGAAGAGAGGTGATTAGTAGTTGTGAGAATTGAAAAGTATTAGCAAAATAGTTAAACAGTTGTTTGTGTGTGCGTATGTGTGTTGTGACGGTGTGATGATCAGTGGTAAACGATAATATAACTTTCCCATCTATGTATAGAGGAGGTATGGGCAGAAAGGCATATAGACAAGTAGTAATTCTAACAGATGACGAATTCTGATGTTGAGAAGTATTATACTTCCTGTTTGTGTGGTGCACTAGAGAGCCTGTAAACGGGAGACCTTGGCAATGATCTTCCTTAATCTTCTCTGCCAGTGAAAGTGATCACACACTCACTCACTCCTTGTCTAAAACTCCTTGTTCGGCCGGTCACTGCCTTCTACCAACAACAACTTGACAAACAACCGTATTGTAATTGTAAACAAATTATCTTTTTATAGTAATTAGATATATACATTTTAAATTTTCTTTAAAGCCAATATTCCGGTACTCTTTATTTTCTGTCTCACTTGCTGTAAGATGAAGTATGACGATTTTCTTAATGGAATTATCTTAGAAGTTCGTTCAGCCCCTCCAGCAAGGTTTGTAACTCCAATTTAGAGATAATCCTAGTTCATATATTCCTCTGAAGCCCCCTCCCCTTACAAAATATATTTTTCTTTAGAAAAATAGCTCTATGAAAAAAGCAAATCTAGTTTGATACACATTTTCTCTTTCTTAGCAATTTTCATAGATATTTACATTCATACATTTTTTCAAACTTAAAATTTTGATGTTTAGTATAGTCATCAATAAAACTTACTTTCCCTTACTCCCCCCTCCCGTAAGAGAAGTAACTGTGGTCTTGTCAACTTTTTGAAATATAGTTTTCACCGGAAATACATGTTCTGAGTACGAAAAATGGTTTTTAGAAATTGGTCTGTCAGTGTGTGGTGTGGTTTAGCAAAACTCAAAAAAAAAAACGCCAAAGTTCAAAGCTGATATTTAGTTTAACTCTTACACAATCACAATATTTCCTCTATTAACAGTGAGAGGAAGTAAAGTATATATATATATATATTGGTTTTATGTGTGTCCAGTAAGCAAATATTGAGTTTAATGCCGTTTATGCTGTAACCATGATAATTCAAAAATAGAAATTTTGAAAATATGTGCAGTTATTAGTGTGTGAAGTTTAAATAAATTCGTTGAAGAAAAATCGCGAAAGTTAAAAATCACTTTCGGTTGACCGGAAATGGAATTGCGTTTTTGTTTTTTTACGGACAGTTTGTTCGCTCCATATACATATCATATGATCGCCGTACTTCCGTTTTAAGTCAATAAGTGAAATAGCCTTGCAAGATAAAGGATCTTTTTATCGTAATCACTGTTTTCTTCGTAATTTTGTTGTTGTTGTTGTTGTTGTTGTTTACATTTGGTTGTGTTTATTTTATCCTCCTTTCTTGTATTTAATTCAGTTGGTAGGAACACAGGCTCACCACTATAAACGAGTAGTGGTAGTGTTGATAGCCACCAGAATACCGTCTGCAAGCTTGCAGACTGTAGGCAGTGGCGCCATTCCAATCTTTATTTCCATACAGTGAATTGCCTCAAAAAAGGGGGCATATGACGTCACAGGCAGCTAGTATTTTCTCTCTCTCTCACTCTCTCTCTTCCTAAATCTATCTGCTTGGTCCCTTTTAGTGGTTGTAAACATACTTGATAGAGAACTTTTATGGGCGTCCACACATTATGGTGTGGTCGGTTGGTTGCCCATGGTTTTGAAGAGAGACTAGTCGGTCTTTTAAATTAGTACTGGGCTAAGAGAATTTTTTTTTCTCTGTCTCAGACGGCGACATCAGCGCCCTCTAAGGAACTATGATGGAAGGAGGACATACATCTCCATAATCCTTGTCCCAATATTTTGCCTATCATCTTGTCGCCCATATCCCCTCTCTATTTCATCTTCATCTTCTTCTCTTCCACTGTAATTCACTTGGCCCAAATGATTATGCCAGAAAAATTTGTCTTTTATATTTGAGTTGCTATAAAACATTTGTAGTACTAAAACTTTTAAATCATTACACACTCGCTGTTATTTTGTTTATACGAATGTCTTTGTCTTTGTATTAGTTCAAACCACATAATAATCGCATAAAATAGTTATTATTCTGTCTTTCTTTATTATTAAAAAAAATAGAACATTTTCCAAGTATGACTGAATCCGTTTAAATACTATGTTTTTATTTTTCTTAACTGCCAAAAGAGGAAGTATTACGGTCATGTCGACTTTTCACCGGAAGTACTTGAAGAAATACATTCTCTCTCTCTCTCTCTCTCTCTCTCTCTCTCTTCCGTGAGCGTTTGTCTTTGGTATGATGGTACAAAAAAAAAAAAAAAAATCGCATCTTTAAGCTATCCTCTAATCGTGCCAGTTCAGAAAATTGTTTAGTATTACCATCGTGGAATATTATACTGCACTACAAAATAAGTCACCATATTCAGCACGACAACAAAAGTGTTGCACTTAAAGAAAAAAAATGTATGTACTTAGCCACGCCAAATTAGGTGTTATTTTTAAGGACAAAATATGTACTGCAGCAAATTTCGTTGTCCGCAGAAAAACATACCCTTTTAATTTACTTGTTATCAGTGTTAATTCTTAGTTTTATCTGCATTTTCTATCAGATGCAATAAAATAATAATACTGGCGAACAGGTGGCTGGTCTTTATTGTTTGACTCTGTCGTTCTCTTTCAGCGAAATAAATAAAAATATTTTAAAAATTTATGTTTAAATAATAAAGTGTAAAAGTTGTTTTAATCAACAGAAATTAAAATTCAATCAATATTAATAAAAAATTCATTGGCTTGGGTAATAAAATGTATTAAAGTACTGTATTGTTAATCTAAATAATTTTATTTTTTATTTTGTTTGCCTTTACCGTTAGTAAACTCTAGTTAGAGAAATTTATTCGACTTGTCCTCCCACTATGCATTATAAATACAAAACGTAAAGCTAATGTTAATACAATATTAATTGAAGTTATTTACAATTTTTAAAACTATTTACATTCTAAACATCAAACTATTATTAATTTGTAACTACTTGAAAGTTTGTATCAATTTCAATTTTATTATTATTTAAAACAATTTGCGAAATAATCAATAACTATAAATATATATATATAAATTTGATATTATATGGAGACAATTTACAATGACACATATTATTCTCCTTTTATAACCGTGTAACCGTTGAAAAGTAGTTTATAGTAATATCCAAATTTAATTATATGAATCACAAATACTAAATAGTAAATTAATATTTGCAGATTTATGGCACTCAAGAATAATTAGAAGTATTTTATATAATCTGAGCTGCAGATATTTTATATCTGAGCTATATTTAAAATATTAAACTATATTAAAATAATTGGGTAGTCAGCTGGCCCAATAAAAATATTGCTGTTTATCTTAGTGACGTTAAACTCTTTCTCTTAAAAACTGTGATCATGTATCAGATGTGCCGGAGTTTGTGGTGGAATACAACCATCGCAAGTAGATGCAGGTGAATTTCTAATTTTGAAGTGATACAAAATAGTATTCAATGGGAACCATGGCCTCTAAGATATTCAATTAATTAATTTAAAATCTTGCGCTTCAAGTCTGAGATTTATCTTTAGGAAAATATTGTGCCATATTTTGTCTTATCACATCCCACTTCTCAATAGTGTATTGATTGTTGCAGTACTCGTTTCAAGTGTGAAGTCGGAAACTTATAGTATCGTCAAGTGCCGGGCCTCTTTTACTTTCATAACCGCTAATTCATTTCCTTCAATCCCGATAATGTGCTTTTAACTTTTAATATGTCAACCGTTTTTACCACTCTGTCCAATTTCGCTTTCAGTTGCCATTAATCCATTTAGTTGCTTTATAAATATTACAATCTGTTCAGCCTTGATTAATACGAATTTACCAACAGTCTGAAAACTAGAAGTGTCGGAGTCCGAATCTTCGAGTGCAGCAGACCTTGCCAGAGAAAGTAGTGTGAGTGTTTCACACAAGGTTTTTTTTTATATACAACTATATAGCTGTTATATGCTTCTGCGCAGTAGCCACACATTGGTATTAATTCAATTTTTTTGACAGATGGTTATATTTTTAGCATTTATAGCATCTAATTATATGACTATAATTTTACATCCTTTCAATCGTTTACGTAAAAAAAGAATTACCACAACTATTAATGTTTCTCCTATAAATATTTCCAAAATAGATTTAGTGTTATGAACACCAACTTGTAATACATTATGCGCATTTTGTTCTTTTACTATTTGAGACGCATTTACTAATATTACTATTTCTGGAATAATAAACAAAATCAATCTTGGGTTATGTTTACTAACCTTCTCTGCTCTCATAACCTCACTAACGTTATTATTTATTTCAATATGCAAATACTTTCAGCATGTTTTTTTATTATGGTTTCAATTAGATCAGCAGCTTTGCAGCACCTTAAACAGTTCTTTAACTTCGTTAGAATGCTAGTTTATTTTTCGACCTAACTATTATTTTGCGTGAATCAGCTTTATGTTCGTCGTAATTCGATCCAACAAAACGGTCGTGAAGTGATTTCCTTTTTCTGTCATTCATAATTCTCTATTTTCCACTAATTATTAACGAAATTTTGAATCACAACAAGGAACTCTTTCTCCATACCGTCCGCTATCATTAAAAATAATATATTCTGCATAAATTAATAAAATGATTTATATTTTAATTTACTTACATATATAATTATACAAATAAGAACTGACCCATGGCTGTAATTATACAAAAATAAAGTCTGTTTTTAACTACTTTATCAGTAAGGTTTGCAATCGTTACTTCTTTTTGTTTATTGTATTATTGTATATTCACTACACTATTATCAATATTATGATAACAATAATCCAAAAAAAAAAATACACAACAAAAGCAAATAAAACGCATTTGATAAATATAACAGAACACAATCTTACAAAAGTAGGAATGAACAGGCGACATTGTTAGAATTATATCGTTTATTTATTTATTTATTTTTAATTCATTTAAATATTTTTGACATTATATCCCATTTTTAATTTTTCTCTAACTGCTGTTAGAGGAAGTATTAGGATCGTGCCAGATTGTCGAAAATGAGTTTCCATTGCAGGTACATGTTTTGAGGCCTCCTGATTCCAAAAAAGTGGTTTTTATAAAATGGTCTATATGTGTGTGTGTATGTGAAAAGAATATCTCAAAAACGAAAAGTTGTAGATAGCTCAAACTTGGTATTTCCATCTTCAGGCACTACCACCGAATCAGATACGAAGATTTCGGGCAAAATCCATCAACTGGATTTATTTTTTTACTGAATGATTTTCATTTTTCAGGTTTGTGATTTTGTGAATTTGATATATTAACTACATAAACAAAGAGCTACACAAAACATTTCTCCGGGAAAATTCATTTTCAAGGGAGGGGTGGGATTATGGTTCCCGCTAAAAGGGTATTTCAGTTTATTGACAATTTATCATCTAAATAATATTAATTAAAATTAAATATGATGTCGAAATTCCGTGTTTGAAGAAAATAGAATAACCGGATGTGCGCTTTATGAAAGTATTTTTCAGTTTTCTGCTATTTTCTCTAAAACAGCTCCAACGGTTTTCTTTAATCTTGACATATCAACTTTTATTTGTAACATTTCTCCGGGAAAATTCATATAAGAGCACTTTAGGTGTGATGGGGATATGTATTCCTCTAATGTGCTATTTTAGTTCAACAATGTGCCATACAATTCTGTCAAATAAATAATATTTATTAGAATTATATAAGTTGCCAAAATTTCCCAGTTTGAAGAAAATCGGTTGAGCAGAAGTGCGATTTTACTGAATAGGTTTTTCAATTTTTTTTTTTTGTGATTTTCTCCATAAAAATGCCGGCAGTTTTAAACAGTAATAAGAATTGTAAGTGTGAAGAAAATTTGCAATTTCGAAGTAAGAGAAAATCGTGTGAGTGTTTCACACCAGATTTTTTTTTTTTCTTCGAAACTATATTATTATCGATTCATTATTAATTTTGTCGTTCTATGAATAATTTGTTGCGATTTTCTTTTTCTATTATTCATAATAACTATTTTGTGGGAGACACTTTATTGCCATATATAAAAGTATAACTAAAGGATTGTTACGACTCCTGAGTTATGGGAAATGTGTTGGTTGCATGCAAAATACATTTATCATAAATCAGCGCTATATATTTGTTTAAATAAATATCAACTTTCGATTAATCGAAAGTATGACTTTACAGAATGGGTTTTTCAGTTTTTCGCCGCTATTTTCTCGTTAAACGTCTTTTCGTTAAACTTGGTGTACTTTAGATGATTTTGTATGCATGAAATTGGGGGAAAAATAAAATCATATATTTATGTGACGTGCTGCTGTGACGTATGTACATTGTAAAAATAAGTTTTGTAGTAACATAATATGAGTATTATACGGTCCTTCTAACATTAGATTTTATATACGTTTTAGAAAACAGATACAAATAACTAAAAAAAAAAACTGATAATAAAATGAAAAGTAATTGACCGTATCATTTCGTCCTATTCAATAAAGAAGAGAGAAATAAATAATAAAAAATAGAACAGTTTTCACTTTTATCTTCACAGGGAAAAAAAAACTGTATATGATGAAAATTACTTTTACTATTAGAGTTGGTTATAATCTAAATAATAATAAAAAAATATTTTAAAAAAACTGGAGAGGGGGCGTAATAAAGTTAATGAACAAAATAATAAACAACTTTCTCATTAGTTGAAGAAATTGTGAAGGCCGTGGCGCAGTATTACATATTCTACAGTAATGGCGCGCTCCGACGGTCACTTTCTGACTTAATCACTTCACAATGTAAAAAAAACAGTGACAAGAATAACAAAACAAAAAATCTAGTCAGCAGTGTTTACTGTTAATTACGAAAAGAAAGAAAAAAAAAAACGATCTGATGTGACATACTCACATGACTTTCTCTTTACTTCCCTTAATACAGTAATGTTTAAGATTACAAATATTCTTTAAATTTCATAATTGTATTGAAATGATACTTTAGAGGAAGGATTTCTGATTACTGACCACTCAGACCCTCCACAAGATTATTATCCTTCAAAACCCTAAAAAATTCAATTTTCCCGGATAAATATTTCACATAAAAGTGATAGGCATTTATCTAATGTAGATAATATATTATGAAATTCGAAAAAAAAACAATGGCGCAACAGCCCACGAAGGGCCAAGATTTGCCAGACGGCGATTTGAATTGCGGTGCGTGTGGTAAGCACGCAACAGTTCCCACGCCATTTAGTTCCGGCCTTCGCTACCTAGGGCGCTACTAACTGTAGCTTCCCACTTTTTATCACGATGTTGGTCAACACCCAGCACGGGAATCGAACCCTGAATTCTCGCACGCAAAGCGAGTGCGCTACTCACTAGACCAACGCGTGAGGACATAAAGTTTGAAGAAAATCTTAAAAAACTGAAAAAAAAAGAAAGTGAAAACCATTCAATAAAATCGCACTTCCGGTTGCCTGAAACCTATTGTGAGACGCGGTGATCATAATACCTAAACGGAATACCAAGTTTGAGCTCTCTGAGATTTTTTTATTTTTGAAATATTTTGTTAACACACACCCCCACAAAATATCTAATTGAAATAACTGTACAGGAAACTATACCCCCCCTCACCAAACTAAGCCCCCTTAAATGAATTTACCCAGTGAAATGTTTCAAATAAAAGTTCTAGTTTTTTGTATATGTAGTTCTCACACGTAGTTTAAAATAAAACTTTAGAGCCGTTTACGAGAAAATTGCAAAAACGGAAAAATTCAGTCAGTTAGTGGTAGGTAGTACTTCCGGTTGGCTAATTTTGTTCAAAACCTTATTGTAGGAACCCTACGGTAGTATTAAACTAAATATGAATTTTGAACTTTCTGGGAGTTTCGTTTTTTCCGTTATGCTGGGCACACACATATACATATAGACCATTTTCTGAAAAAACACTTTTTGGACTCAGGGGACCTGAAAACCTATATTTCCGGTGAAAACTCGATACTGAAAATTTGACACGATCGCAATATATTCTCTTATAGTAGTAAGAGAAAGTAAAAAAGAAAAAATCTATTAATCATTAGTGAATGTTTATCAGTAGGAGGTTTATGAGTATTTTCAATTATCTGGAAACGGCTGGAACGATTTTATTTACACACAATTCTTTATTGTTTCACTGCCCACATCATTCTCTGGTTATATAATCGGTGTTCATTTTAATTTTAAATTAAGATATCCATTTGGAATTGTTTATTATAATTATATTGTTGTAAACAAGTTTACTTTTAATTTCAGCTTCTTATGCAATATTATAATATGACCTTGCCTAGTAATAATGTAAATATCGATATAATAACTATCTGAATATTGGAGGTGTTTAAAAATAATCTAAACGTGCTGTTGGATTTCAATATTAAATTTATCTAAAGATGTATACTTGAATGAAGTATTGCGATTGTGCCAAATTATCGATATCGAGTTTACACTGAAAATTTTTGATGACCCCTGAATTCCAAAAAAAGAAAAATTTTTTTTTTCAATTGGTCCATGTCGTGCGTGGCCCAGGCCCAGCATAGATACAATCGGAAAACCGCAGAGTAAAATTCAAATTTGATATTTCATTTAAGGTTCTAGTAAGGGGTAAGACAATAATATTTTGGTCAAAATCGGACTTCGTATTTATCTCTCTAGTGAAGTTTTTATACAATTACTTTGAGAACGGTTCCATAGAATTTTTTTAAATAATATTCAAAGATACAGACTACTTTCAAGTAAGCCTAGGACTTATTTGAAACTTTTCCTGAGGGAAAATTCATTTAAGAGAGTTTTAAGGGAGGGATGGTTTTCTTTTAAGTGCCATTTCAGTTTATTATGCGATTCTATCGTATCTGTTAGATTAGATTAGATTCTGTGGGGGTTAGCTATCCAGCCCACGCCACCCGTCTCCTATGGGTCTATTGTGGCATCAACAAGTTAGAATTCCTCCGCCTGTTCTGTCTGTTTAATTAGACTTGGCAGTCTGGAGGGAGTGGGTGATCCTTAAAGTGAGCACTCTCTCAAGCCCTTATTAGACTGGCGTATGGAGAGATACTTTTTGGTGAAGCTTGTAGGTGTCAGCTTCTCCTCTCCAAAAAGGCGAAATCTCAGCCATACAAGTCTTTCACATTGGCACAGTAGGTGCAACGCGGTCTCCTGTTCTTCTTCCTGACAAAATCTAGAGAGGCTCTCCTTTGTCAGGCCCATGCGATGTATGTATGTGCTTCTTAAGTCTACAAATAAATTTTCGCCTGCCTCTGGTCTGGGGTTTTAACAAACCATTCTTGTGATCGATCGTGCACCCTTGTTTATGATTGCACTCCTGAGGCACTTTTGAATGCCGCAGAAAGGTTCAGGTTCAATGAGGGTTCCAATTAGAGGTCTCGTGGGGCAGGCGATTGCCCTTATAATCTGAATATACCCGCGTACTTTCAAGCTAAGACTTAAATTTATTGCAGAATTCAGGGATTGAAAAGAAAATCAGTTATAAGCGGAAGTACGACTTTACTTCATATATTATATATATACAGATAAATACCTATCACTTTTATTTGAAACAATTTTCCGATTAAAATTTATTTTTGGGGGCTTTCTTCTTCTTTGGTTTGTTGAATATTGTCAGCGCTGTCTACTGGTCTATTGGCCAGCTATTATTACGTAATCACACTTATCGACCTAGGTAACTACTTATCCCCCATCAAGGGGGATATTTTGTATCAAATTTGGGAAAATTGAGTTTGTTCCTGGAAAAACCATGTTTTATAGTTTCTTATTGAGTATGAAAAAAGTATTTTTAGTGAATTGGTCTGTATGTGAGTCTTAACTGGAATATCAAGTTGGAGGTTCATGTGTTTTTCGCTTTTGTTCATATTCAAAGCATTCCGGTGAAAACTTTATTTAAAAAATTTGAAGTTTTAAAATAATACTTCCGCTTAAGGTACACATTAAGTGGAAGTAATACAAGTATCATGATCAGAAGCAATTTTCCCAGCTTGCTGTTGTTTAATAAAAATAGCAATCTAATGGGAATTGATGACCGCGGAGCTAAGAAAAAAAAATTGATGAAATGAAAACACAAATGGCGTGTTATACGATCGTCATTCTTTATGACTGCCAGTTTTTTCTGTTTGATGGTCTGTCATATTCACTTTCTCACTCACTCTTTAAAGGATTTGTATATTTGCAATTTTTAATATAGAACAGCTGTTCTGCGTGACGTCACACTCCTTTCAGTATTGATGAGTTCAGCATTGCCAACTTTATCTTGTAGAAAGTAATAATTTTTATTGTTTGCTCGTCATTATGAAGTAATTGCTGAAATTCTTACCACCCCACCTCCGTTTTTTTTTAAAAGAATTGTTCCAATTTTTTATATTATTATTTACTGTAAGTTATATTTAGATGATGAGATTGTTTATTGACAAACTTCCTTCAAAACGTTTTACATAAAATATTAGAATCATGCCGGTCACCTAATGTGCCTGACTATATTATACTTTCAGAATACCCAATATCCATCGGGAAATTGTTTCAAATAATGTACATTAATAATAAGTTTAAAGAAATTTTTGAAAGCAGTTGTTCGAGAAAATTTAGAAACATTTGATTTTTCTCAAATTTGGAATTCACATTGCATTTAAAGGATGGAAGAACTTTTATAGGAAGAAGGCACTTTAGAGAATAGTTCATTATTATTTTATTTGTCTGTGGGGAGGGACCAAACCCTACGCTATTCTAAGCCTCACTGAGCCCATTAGCTACCCTAAGAAAAACAACAACAACAAACCGGGTCTAGAACAAATATCCAGACTCGGTTCTAATCCATCTAAGATTCACCGCAGTCCGAACAAATCGAACAATAAACTTAAGGGGAAATAGACATCCACAGACATCGTGTTCTGATCAAAGGTTCTGAACCTAATTTCCTCACAACCAGGCAATCTGTCATAAGATGGATCACAGACTCTGTCTCACAGATTTACAAAATGGATCCGGCATAAGCCCCATTACGTAGAGATGTCTTCACAATGTCCAGTAAGGGATCCAACCAGATGCCTGAGAGAGCTCCGTGAACGACACAGCAGCGTCTCACTAATAGCCCTGTCCGGGCCCCCCAATGAACATTTTGGACTGCCGACAACCAGCTGTGCTCATCCATAAGGATGAATGGTGTGAAGCTGTCCATAATTGGAACCTGACAAATGACACGCCAACAGCAGGCTCGGGACCAATGAAAAGGAGAGAGGCGCCTATTTTGGCAAACCTATTAGCCTCCTCATTCCCCAAAAATTCCATAGGTACCAGGACTTGAAGCACATCCTTCAAAGAAGAAAGCTCTTACAGTCTTTTAGAACATTCTAACACCAACCTGGAAGTGAAGACCCATGAACTTAGCGCCTTCAGCTGGCTGTCAGAGCAGATACAAACTCCTTTTAAGTTAATGTTACATACCCTCTTATCCTAGATACAACAAAGAATAGCATAAACCTCAGTCTGGAAGACTGTGGTCCATTCACCAAGAGATAGTGCCAAATGATCAGTCTCAAAATAGACCGCAGCTCCAGACGTACATCCATTCTGGAACCGTCCGTGTAACACCAGACGGACCCAATCTTCCCTAGAAGGTAACCTAATTCTGTATGAATACTCGAAAACAAAAGTCTACAACATTCTATCAGAAGCAAAACCTGTAATAGGAACCTTCAAAAGCATCTCGCGATGAATGGTAGAATGACCTATCGCTTGTCTGTTTTGTTCTATAACAGGTTTTCATTGCCACAGTTTTCACTTCTACAAAGTGCGGTGGGATTCCCAATAAAGCTACATTAAGCTATTCTCTAGGAGCCAAATGGTTTGAGGGAGTATTATTATTCACATAGGGAGAAACTTCCCTTGTTTCTAGAGACAGATATCCTGTCGCGAAACCTCATTTAAGTCCAACCTGCGCATCCTCGTCGCGGCTCTGATAACATCTGCGCTCTACTTTGGTGGAAGCGCGGATGGCTAAAAGGGTGGATGAACGCAGAGGGTAGCCTTCGGTCTATTTGGGAACTTAGCGCTCCCACGTACCACAGCTACAATTACAGAGTAACACATAAAGTTCACACCGACTCACATTCCAGCGGAGCACCGCTGCGAAAAAATTGTCCCGAAATAGAAGCATTTGAAATAAATATAAGTTGTTAAGAGTGCAGTATGCAGTATACAGAGATATGAGCGTCCCTGCGCGTCTGCGAATACCTTATTGCATGAACAACAACTTACACTTGTGACATTTTGCACATTCACACAATGCTAGCTGTTGGGACCTAGCAAGCGTTCGTTTGAGCCAACTCTAGTCTGATTACTATAATTTTACCACGTAGTTAAATCCAAATCCATCTTTTTTTAGGTAGTAAATTGTGCGAAATATTTGCCTTATTTTACTTCTGAAAATTGGCAGCACTGGTGGTATAACAATTTCTTACATATTTGAATACTTTTATAAATTTATGGAAATTTAGACAAATAAGGGCTGGTGGAACGGGGGGAGTAATGAAATCTCTGGTTGTCTGGGCTTGTCAGATACTAACTTTTGATCTCAAACAGGTAATTTTCCCTCTTACTCACTCTGTTTATCAGAGATATTGGTTACAAAGCTTTGTTTTTACATTACTTCATAACAATAAGAAGTAATAATAATAATAATAATAATAATAATAATAATAATAATAAAAAATATTTATTTGTTTTTTTTTTGAAACCAAGTTTTAAGAACTTCAAAGAAATAAACGAAAATAAATCTGATACAATAATTCTCGGGAAAAAATGTTTCCTCTTGAAACTTGTCGCATACCGTCTGCAATATTACGGTCCTTGAAGTAAACACGTATACAATTTACTTTTATATTTTTAAAGTAAATCCAGATCTGGGTTATCATATGTTTTATTTAAACAAAAATATTTCATTTTGATTTCGTTACTAACATAATAAATTATGGATTATTGTTAAATACATAACAACAGTAACTTAACTGATAATTAGAAACAAGGCAAGGATGATAAATTGAACATCTTATGGATTTAGGTAATTCAAATTTCAATTAATTAGTTCACAATTAATTGTGATTAGTGTGAATTGTATTGGAAAGTTTTTTTTTTGTGATTATTGAAAATGACAAATTTTCTTGAAATTTCAAAAATGACCCATTTCTTTTGTCCTATATAAATGAGGAGATGGCCAGGGGACAGGTACCTATCCAGCAGGTAGTAGTAGTGTTTACATTGTAGTCTAGAATAGGCCGTATATAAATAACACTGAACATTTGAAATTTAATGTTACAAAAATTTAGCACAATTACCTGAAACCAATTTTTTCAGAAAGAAAAAGTTTTAAGTAAAAGTGATAGATTTATATCTGTGTGAAGTGTTCCTCCAAGTTGAAAGGAAAACTTTATAATCGTTTCAGAAAATTACAAAAAAAAACTCTATTCTCATCTATTTTCTTCAAATTTGTAATTTTAGCAATCCTTCTAATGTATATTAATATAAGTGATGGAATTATATACCTACTGTATTGAAGTGATACTTTAGAGGAAAGCTTAACGCAAGAGAGGCCGGCCGGCTTGTGCACTGAGTAGGCTCTAAACAGCACAATAGATCTTTCAAGTCGCAGTGCATTGTGTCCTCTAAGAGATTATTTAAAAAAACAAAAAAGTAAATCTCTGTGTGTGGGTAGTTATACGAAGTTTAAAGAAAATTGTTAAATCATTGGAGCTCTTTTTGAGAACATCGCGAAAAGTGGTTCTTGGATCTCTTGTCCGAAACCTTCGTGTCTGGGTGGTAAACTTAAATTAAATACCAAGTTCGAGCTTCCTGCGATTATTCGTTTGTGAGATATTTTATTGACACACACACATTGATGGAGTTTTGATCCGGACGGTTAAAGCTTTGGACGTCGCTGCTTCTATCAATTGTTTAATAGAAATACTCCTCAGTATATCCTACGTTCCGCAGTCTCTTCGTGAAGGGAGAACCATCTTGTTATATAAAGGAAAGGGGTAATTTCAGATCTCTCGTCCCGGAGCCCTATCACAGTCTACTCCATCATTAGACGTATAATAGAGAAGGTGCTCGACAATGAACTAAGGCGACAGATATCCTTCCACTCCTGCCAAAGAGGATTTGTCAAGAGTTTACCAGGCTGTCAAGTAAACGCCAGATTAGTCAATGCTGTGTTAAAGGATCTAAGGTCTAAAACCAGGACGGAGCCGTAGCACTGCTTGATGTAACCGGTTCCTTCGATAACGTTGGCCACAATCACATCAGACAGTCACTTGTTTCTAAAGGAGTTTCTGCTGACTTTTGCGGAGCGGTGACAGCCCTTCTGACTATTAATAATATAAGAATCAACATAGGAGTTAAGAAAACTGAATCGATCCTTGTACTCAGGGGAGTTCCACAAGGAGGACCGCTTTCTCCGTCATTGTTCAATTTATCAATAGACCATCTCTATAGAGAAATTTGTGATAGCTTGCAGGCCCGATGATCTTAACAGGCTTTGCAGATGACCAAGCGGTTACGGCTGAGAGAATAGTGGATATGGTTCAAAGAACAATGAGAGAAATTGACCTCTCAATTAATCCTCAGAAGAGTACAGCCATAATCATAGAGAAAGGAAAACTCCAAAGTTGAAAGCTGTAACTTGGAAGTGGCGAAGGAATTGTCTCCATAGAAGAAGGTGAGAGCATTAAATACCTTGGATGCACATTTTCAGGCGAATTGCTGGTTAGCGAAGATACAGTTAGCAAATAAAACGATAATATGAACAAGCTGACTGCCCCTAGCCTTTTAAAACCGATCAGAAACTGAACGTTCTGAATCAGTATTTGTTTCCTATGATCACATACCCTCTTCAGACAGGAAGAGTGTTAAAGGCATGCTGGGACTCTGGCTAACACATCAACTTCAATGATGTATGCTCTTCGTCGTTATAGAGGTCTATGGCTGCTTCGCCAGTGGGAAGCACCTTTGCAACATAGGTCACTAATTAAAAAGTTGGCGAGACGTCCATGATGCATAGTTTCAATTCACCTTCAATTACGATGCTGAGGTGAACGAATGCATTTAGATCCTGAATGCATAGAGGATAGTGTGAAGAAAATAAGGCAGGCACTTAGAGAAAGGGCATTCGAAGAATGGTCCAATGCAAATGGCAGGGAATCGGGGTAAGCCATCTTAAAGATAACCCGATAGGAAATAAATTTATATATGATAAGCAGCTTCTTTCGGGTTCTGAATGGATCAATGCATTGAAACTCAATGTAAACTACACGCCCCGGTAAGGCGTACCTGGAAATGCCGGTATGTCACAGATGCAACAGAGAGACTGAAACACCAGCACATGTGCTGGGAAGCTGTCCGCATAATATGCTCCTCATTACGCACCGTTCCAAGAGTAAAACACCTAATCATACATGGCATTCTCAAGGAAAAGGGATGTGAATGCATGGAGGAGGTATATGGAGTGGACACCCAGGGGACAACCAGATACACTGACATAATTGCATTCATAGACAACTGTAAAATATCGTGGATCATAGACCCTACGGTGCGCGTTGAGTGCAACGACCTAGAGCAGGCCACAAAGGTTCATGATGAGAAGATGGCCAATATACGAAAGGTGCACTCCTTTCTATAAAGAAAAGTTCAGAGAGTTCAGGTTCGGGGAAAGGGAATATGTGGTCCATGGACTTTGGTTTGGAGCCCAAGGACAACTTGGGACTTCCTCGAGGGTGTGAGCATTGAACCGAGACATCTGACTTTCCTAGCAGAAGCAATCATTATCGATTCTCCAGGAATAATTAATCACCACATATATGGCTGGCCTCTTAAGGGAGAGTGAAACACAGAGCAAACTAACTACCAAATCGACTACGCCTTATCCATAGGTTGCGTATTTGCTAATTTTATATGGACTTTGCTCTGCAATTTGGCTACTCAGATTTGCTATCAATCTATCTAACTATCAACAACTTTTCTACCGCTTCAGGAATGTGGTCGAGACTGATTATCAAGCTGTGTGCTTAGCAACTCAAAGTAATTGAGCAGCCCCACTTTTGTTTTATAAAGTGCATTCTTCTCTACGATGAGAAGTACGAGATGGCTATACTTCTTGTAGTATTTATTATTACCGTAAATAATAAGCAATTAGTGTCCGTAATCTGATGATGCAAACATAATTTTAAGCCTTACCCTCTAGAACAATATACATTTTGCTGATAACACAGTTATTTTTGTTTTTTATTAAATAAGTAAATAACGTTTGTAATATGATATAATTACATCATTTATATAGGAGTAAATTTATCGATAATTTTACAAATTATTAAAATAGTTGACCCACTACCACTATTACAGCATAACGTCATTATGCACACACACACACACACACACACACACACACACAAGCACGCATATCACTAGACAACACAATAACTGCCTGACAAATCATTTAACTGTTTATTAACAGTATTTACCAACCTCATCATCAATTCTATTCAATATCTGATTGTTATGAAATGTTCAGTTATTTTTTTGTTTTTGTTTTCTTCAATAGCAGTTGTCACACCTGTTAATCAACCATAAAATTATTATCAGAGCATGGCCGATTGTAGGACATTCATTTCAGTTCAGTGTTTACTGTTTTATTCTATAAAAATATTTCTATTGTGTATACTTGTTGCTTTTTAATAATACTCTCGAATATTTTACATTATTTGAAACGTTTATCTAATTGATAATATAATTATCGCATCCCTACTTACTTACTGCAACAGGAAGTATTTGAGATTGGGTCAGTTTTTCCTAATGTGATTTCATCGGCAATTCACTTCACATCAGATTTTTTACATTCTCTAATTGCGGTTGGAGGAAGTGATTTAGTCGTGTCAAATTTTCAATATCGAGTTTTCACGTTTTGAGGTACTGACTCCAAAAAAGTGGTTATTAGAAATTGGTCTATGTGTGTGTGTCTGTGTGGTCTGCAATACTCAAAAACTGAAAATCGTAGAAAGTTCAAACTTGTTCTTAAGTTTAAGTGCTAGCATGGGACCTGAAGTTCTACTTAAGTTTAAGTGCTAATGAGACTAAGGTTTGAAACAACGCTTTACTAAATTGGATTTTTTCAGTTTTTCGCAGTTTTCTTGAAAATAGTTTTTCAACGATTTTCTTTAAACTCCGCATACCAAGAGCTACAACTTTTATTTGAAACATTTCTACGAAAAATTTATATAACGGTACTTTTCGTGGAGCGGTGGGGTTATGTTTGTCTCTAATATGCTATTTCAGTTTATTATACAATTTTGTCAACTAAATAGTATTAATTAGAATTTTATGTGTGGCCTAAATTCTCAGTTTGAAGAAAAAATAGGTTGACCGGAAGTGCCACTTTACTGAATGGGTTTTTCAGTTTTGTTTTTTTGTTTTTCTCGAAAACCGCTCCAGCGATTTCCTTTAAACTTGAAATGTTTATTACACATATAAAGAGCTACAACTTTTATTTGAAACATTTTTCTAGGAAAATTCATTTAAGAGAGGTTTTGGGAGAAGGAGTGCGGTTATGTTTTCCTCTAAAGTGTTATTTCAGTTTATTATTTGATTCTGTCATCAATATAATAATTATTACATTTCATTTTGGTGTCAAAATTCCAAATTTGAAGCAAATTGGTTCACCGGAAGAGTGAATTTATGTCACAGGTTTTTTACTGTTATGTGTACTTAATTACTTAATTCTTCTCCATACAAACTCGCCGGGTTTAAATATTTTAGTGAGAATTATAAGTGTGAAGGAAATTTGCCATTTCAGTAAACTGCAGTAAGAGAAAGTCGTGTGGGTGTTTTCACTTCGAATTTTCCAAAAAAATAAAAAAAATTATTTTAATTTATATAATTTAATTTTTGTGTAATTGGGGCCATGACATCGCTCCACCAAACTAAGCGGCAGTCTCTGCAATAAGGCTTTAGTTTTGACATGATACAATAGTGTTTGCGGTAAGTTAGCAGTTCATAAATTTAGATCGTCAAGGCACGACTGAAAGACTAGAGCTAGTATACGAGTGAAGCTAGCTGTATATAGCAAGGCAACTTAGTTGTGAAACCTTTGGGCGGAGTTAAATGACGTCACAGCTACTAGGAGAAGCTTTTGCAATAGGCGGAGCCTAACAGCCGTTTAGGTGTCAGAACTAAGTTGTTGATCTATATTATGTAATGTTTTATGAAGGTTTTATCCATCCATTCGTTATTAATTTCTTAATTTTTTTTTTTTAATTCTTGTTGTTTCCTTTATTTCAGAAGTAAGCAGAGGAGAAGGGGGAGGCGGCAAGATGACCGGGGTGAAGTCCGTGAGTGGGGCCGGGGGCCATGTCACCGCCGACGGCCTCATCCTGCCCAAGAGGTTGCACAATCCTTGTATGGAGTCTGTGGACCGACAAAAATTACACAGGGAACTTCTGCTCAATCAGAAATTGTAAGTTTGACTATTATTATTATTATTATTATTATTTTTATTTTTATTTTTATTTGGGGCGAGTCACATCTCTATGGACATTGGCGCCCGGAGTCTTCTCAATGCACTGCGGGCCTCACTGTTCTCTCGTTCAACACTATTCGTCAGACAGAGAGCTGTAGGGTCTCCTAGGAAGACAAAATCTAAGGTAGCTCTAACACTTACGCAAACTGATGATAAAATTAGATACTTAACACCGCTGTTCATCAGCACCGAAGTTAGTAGCCAATTCATCGACAAAGCAACATGTAATTGTTCGTGGCTGAATAAGGGTCTGTCCATACATTGGTCAACACAATCAAAACTCTCCCCTTAAGACTTGTTATTAGCTACAGCGAATGCTAAAACCTTAGGGAATTCTCGACTGTCTGTGTTACAATTTTTTGTGCATTTCAACACCCTCTTCCTTTGAAACAATTATAGCTGCACATTCAGATGTTACGGGTTTATTATGTACTCCCGTCAGCTGCTCGGTATTTCTCAACGTAAGGATTATTTTTTTGCTAAAATTGGACCAGAGTAAGTTAGTAATGATCCGAAGTTTGTTCTATATCTCAAAGTAACATCGGGTTCATACATGTAAATCTTATCAAAAGGTCGCGGTGGAATAAGCCTCCAGCCACCTCTCTGTTCATCTGTCTATTATCTAGTCGTAACCTGTACCTGCCCCTGCATTTTTAGAACTGGAAGTCGCTTCTCTGATATTATATCTAATTGGAATGTAGCAAAAGCAAACATCGAGTTAAATATCTGGATATCATTTGTGAATGATTTATTACAGAAAATTTCATGTAACTCTATCTGGGGAATTGAAATAATACTGACAATTTCACTTTACATTTATGGCAACAACTCTTTATCCAAAATGTTGCATTATAGGGTTCGATACTTTTCAGCGTGTCGGAGAATGAGAAGAAAATGTGGGCATTATTGATTATAATCAATAGATAAATAATTTGTGTTAAAATAATTATTTGGCATGAACATTCTTGCATGGCATGGCCCAGTTATGCCTATCGTTCCGGATGTGGACTTGCCCCTTAACATTATTTGCAAGAAAATTCTGTTTCCCAAATAGTGCAAACCTCTTGAAAATTTGTCCAGCCGAATTTGGAATTATAACGCATATCACAAAAAATTGCATATTTTTTTGTATACATATATAATAGGTGTATGTATTGTATTATATTATATATTATGTATTATGTATTATTATATTATATTAATAGTGTATGTACTATATTGTAATTCCTATAGCAAACTTCTTCCTTCGCCGGCTCCATGAGTTTACTGAGATGTTATGTTATTGAATACTCTTGGAAATCGATCTCAGTGGTTCCGACAGAAATACGAGAATCAAAAACCGTGACATAAAAAAAACGACTAAGGTTTTATTTAATCTCTTTATTTAACAGGGAGGGGGGAGGGGGGTATTCATATTATTTTTATACTTTATATTATAGAAATACACATAGATAGTTATAAATAGACTGACAAACAGACATACGTCACATATCCCAAGTCCTATTTTATTTGTTAAAGTTACTAAAGAAAGAAATAACAAATAAAAAGTAAATAGTAAATAATTATTTATTTTATTATGTCAACGAATTAGTAATTTAATTAAATAACTTATTTATAAATAAAACTGTTAATCGTTATTCGAATAAGTTGGAAAAGTAGTGGCGTAGTACTGTGGATTATAGTGAAAACAGATTCAATTTTGTAACCGCCATCTGGGAGAGAGAAATATGTACTACTTATGTTACGGCGGCTGAGTACAAAACTTGATAAGTTTAAAGAAATTTTAAATTTTATAATTGCATTCACTACAATGAAAGAAAGTTGTTGCGAGTGTTTCACATCGGATTTTTATGATTAGCGAAAAATTTAGGCAAACTAATTGAAGAAGTTGAATAAAATTCATAGCATATAATTATGGTAATATCACACATCATATTTTTATTCGATTATTTTTATTTATTTATTTATGTATCTATAATTACGAAGAATTTAAGGCGGCAGGCTAGTTGAAGAAGGTGCCCATTAATAGTAGGATTAGCATATTAATAGTGAAATTGAGTATATAACTAGGATATGGGGACAACGGAGACAATAGTAACTAGAAAAGTGTCCCATTTCTCAGAGAGAGAGAGATATAAAGAGAACGTGTCATTACTGTAGTGACGGTCATGTTGAAGAGACGGTCGGTCAGCGTGCACATTATTTAGGTCGAGCTCTACACTGTCGTATCTATTGTCACCGTATCTCTTACCGCTCCTGGTAAAGTGGAGGAAGTCAAAGTTGCGAGCATGTCAAATTGTCGAAATTCAGTTTTCACCGGAAGTACATGTTGTGATATTCACTGAGAATGCAAAAAAAAAACATGTGAAACACAGGTGTGAGTTGTGAAACATTCACACGACTCTCTTTCATCCCTTGTAATACAGTAATAATATATAAAATGACAATCTTGGCAGGTAGAGAAGTGATGATTACATTATGGCCCAATAGAATTGAGCTTAACCAACAATTACATATAAAATTTGAAACTAACGCCACAAATTCCTCACAACTATCCAAAATAATTTTGGGGGGGGGGGGGATGTTTCAAATAGAAGTGATACGTTTTTTTATCCGTGAAGTTAGCATGTCGGGTTTAAAGGAAATCGTTTTGGTCGTTTTCACGAAAATTCCTGTTACCACACTTCCGGTTAACTGATTTGCTTCAAATAATGGATTTCTATCAATACTTCCAATATGTATTAATATTATGTAGGTGGTAAAACCATAATATATTAAACTGAAGTTATAATTAAGAAAGCATGACGCTATTGTTCACCAGAACCCCCCCCAAATCAATTTTTCCCGGGAAAATGTTTCAAATAAAAGTGATAGATATTTATGTGTGTAGATAGTATACGAAGTTTAAATAAAATCGTTTAAGCCGTTTCCAGAAAATCTCGAAAATCTGGAAAAACATTGAATAAAGTCGCACTTCCGGTAGATGGGTTTTACACGAAATCTTCAGGTCTGAGGCGGTGGTAGTACCCAAACGGATTACCAAGTTCAAGCTTGCTGCGTCTTTTCGTTTTTGAGATATTTTGTTAACACACTCACATACACACGATACCCTAAAAAACATTTTTTCCATATTCAGGGGCCGGACCCCTAAACATGCATTTCCGGTGAAAACTCAGATTCAAAAATCTGGCCCGATCGCAATACTTCTAGGAGTAAAAGAAAGTAAAACAAAAAAAAAACGATCTGACAAACAAATGGTCTGGGTCTTTATACGTTGCGTGAATGTGCGCATTTGTACACAGAATAAGTCAGCTCAAACGGTAGTAGTTTAGATTTCCACTAACACATCCGAACATGAAGGATTTAGCCAAACATTATTTATTTATATTCCTAAATATGACTACCTGAATACTTGTGGAAACATTGATTTTTTTTTTTTTTTTGTGGAAGATTCTGGACAAACTGGAAAATTAAGCTTTTCTCTTCAATAAAGTCCACATATCTGTATAATATTATTTTTCATTAAATGCATCGATAGAATTCCAGATTTGTAGAAAATCGGTTTATTCTCATATTTCGGAAGATTCTCGTAAACAGATCCAACGATTTTTTTTTTTTTACTAATTTTGGAATAATGTTTGGAATATCATAAAATTTAATCACTTTTTTTGGAAACTTTTTCTTTCAGAAACATTGATTTCAGGGGGATTACACTGGGGATTCTATGAGTTATGGGCTAACTTTAAACTGATCTTACAAGTTTGCTGGTGACTGTCTAATGATAAGTCACGTTCTTCAAGTCTTTAAGCCCTAAAAGCCAACAAGTTTGATCCCAAGCGCTAAAGTAAAGCGAAGCCAAACCAAACAAAATCCTATGAGTGTTTCGTATCAGATTTTTTTTTATCAGATTCGTCGTCTGCACACGTTCTCGTCTTTAGTTAGGTCCTTTTGTTCTGACAATCAACTATAAAAAAAAACTTGTAGCAAATGTAAGACATTTGATCAGATTTTGATGGAAACCTTCAAAAGAATTCCTTTGAGAAATCTGCAAATTTTAGATAAGAAAGATATGTACAGGAAGTGGCTAAATCCACTGTGACGTGGAAGATCGTTGTTTGGTCCCTTCGTAATCAATATTCGTTCGTGTTAAGTTTCTTGAGTGATTTTGGTGATCATCTAGAAAGTTGCCCTGGGAGTGCTATGCGTATTATTACATCAGTGCTAGGAATGTCAGGTTGTTAGGCTGGATACCCACCCGCGGGGGGCCAATGTCCCCGAAAACTGGCTAGTTTACTTTCATTCTTATGTTTACTTTCTTAAAGGATATCTAAATAGCTAATGACGTCCTAGGTTGGGACAACAAAGCGAATATCTTAGTCAGCAGGTGGAGCCTTCCTAGTAAATAATTTTGGATTCCGCAGACCAAAAAAACAAAAACCTGTAGTAATATTGAAATAAGTAAACAATAAATTTACTTAATATTAAATTTTATTTCCTTTGATTTATTTACAGAGGGAAAAACGTGCTGAACCAGAAGTCTGAATTACAGCGTGCCATGGAAAAACATAAGGAGAATCAATTTAAAAAAGAATTGGAATTGCAAAAGCAAGAAAACATGACCCCTTTTGAGAAGGTTATCGAACAGAGAGCCAGGCGTTTGGAAATTGTAAGATCAAATGGCATTATATTATTATTATTTTTCTATTTTTAATATTTACATTTTTTGATCTTTTTGTTTTATTGACAACAATTGTTGGTCACAATTCGTGACTGTAAAATATTAGACAAATTTCATGGGAAAATCGAACAATGTTTACAGTGAATGATTAAGGTGGTTTATTGTCCCAATATAATAATCATGGTCCAAAAGTTATATTATTATTATGTTAGCCCACGGCTGTTTTTTGATTTGATAGCATATTATAATAATGCAGGTTATGTTATTGATGTCTCTAGTATATCTGTTTGCCACCAGATTGCATCGTAGTACGGTACAATATATCTCTTTTTATTTACTCTTATGCCTTAAGAGTAAGTATTGTGATCGTGTCAATTTTCGTAGTTGTGTTTTCACCGGAAATACAAGCTTTGAAGTCTCTTGAACAAGAATGAATTTGTTTTTAACTGTTGAGTGTGTGAACAAAATTTCCCAAAAAAAGAAACATTGCCTGAAGCTCAAACTTGATATTCTGGTTAGGCACTAACAAAATCACATGAACTGGAAGTGCGATTTTACTGAATTTTTTTTTTTCGTTTTGTCGCGATTTTCATTAAAATTCGAATAGTATCTACATTCTTATATATGAGTATCATTTTAATTTTAAACATAATATATCCGTGAAAATTTATTTTTTGGTTTACGATGGTTAACGTTAAAGCTTTGCTCTAAATTACCATTTCAGTTCAATTTATGGTTCTACTAGCTACATAATATTAACATGCATTAGCAGCATTATTGGAAATCCAAAGTTTGAAGTAAATTAGTTAACCGGAAGTGCGACTTGGTGCGAATTGGTTTTTGAATTGTTTTTTTTAATTTTCTAGAAAATTACACCGTCAATTTTTTTTAAAATTTGGAATGCACGAATGTAAACCTATTACTTTTATTTCAAACATTTTTCCGAAATATGGGGGGGGGGACCTGTAAATTTGCTAGTAATTTGATATAGTGGGCGCAGCATGCAATGAGTCCGTTAAACTAAGCAAGTGTCCCGTCCACCTCCTTTATTTATACGTAATGGAAGCCCAACTAAACGTTTAATTAAGAAAGTAACTTAAAAAGAAAATGGATGAATTAGAATTGTAATCACTTCAATAACAGAACATTCCTGTCAGTATTTCACACTTGTGTATTGATTAAATCGGGACGTGTTGAAGTACGATATATAAATGTATTATATTTTTTTTTAAAATAATTGTACTAGTGCACTCAATTGGATGGAAAGCTACCAATCGATCACATGTGTAGGTTTGTGTACCCTTATGTTGCACACCCGCATGCCCTATCAGCCGAACAGTACCAGGGTCCCATCAGCTGTCTGACCGAGTATCACTCGTTCTAATAACACCTCTTTTGTACTCCCATATTTCCCCAGAGTATTTACGTATTATTTCTGCCTACGTACTAAATACCACTTTTCAACAATACTCTTAATCAAAGATATTACCCTTAACGTGTTTAAATGCGTCTTGCTTCATTATTCGCGAAATCAGGCTCATTTTTCTTGGTAACAATCACTTATTACTGTAAGAAGTGTCGCCACTATAGAATATCATAAAAGCGAAAATAAAAAAGTAAAAACAAGAATTTCAAACTTACCATCACTTACATATGAACGTTCCGGTCAAAATCCAGCGGCCGGAAGTGTAGCATTATTAAATAAATGTATTATTTTCCGATATTTTCTTGAAAATGTCTCCAATGATTTTTTTTTTTTTTATCAACTTTCTCATACTTCTGATAACACGAAGTATTGCGATCGTGTCAAATTGTAGAAATTGAGTTTGCACCAGAAATAAATGTTTGTGGTCCCCCTGAGTACGCCTCCCCTAAGTGAATGTGTTTGTTTGTTAACAAAATAAATCTCAAAAACCAAAAATCGCAGGAAGCTAAAATTTGTTCTTCCGTAAGTACTACTTATCCACCCACACATGAAGATTTCGGACAAAATCCATCAACCGGAAGTGCGACTTTATGGTATCAGTTTTTTCTTCAGTTTTTCGCCATTTTCTTAAAAGTTCATAATTCGTTCACTTTAATAGAAACATTTTCCCAGGAAACACTTTGTCAAACCCTTTTCCGAAAAAAAAAAAAATAATTTTAGAGGAGTTGGGAGGTCTATCAGTTAGTGTAAATTTAGATTTGCACAAACTGCTTTGTTGGTTTTGATAGAGGGTGCTTTACATAAGACCTCTAGGTGCAAAAGTAAAACTCCTACCACCTTTTTTAGTGTTTCTGTGGCCGCAAGAACGCCAGGTGGTTTCTCCAAAGTGCCATTATATTCAGTATCTTACCAATATTGTAGGCAACTAGACAAGTGTGATGCGTCTTTCTTTATTTTTATTCAGATCGGGATTAGGAGCTTGACTTTATGGGCAGAGTCCGTTCATCTAATTTGGATAGAGACCTTTGACTTTTAAAGTTTCCGTATACCATATACCATGGCGACTGAATATGAGTATCTGGTGATCGGCAAAGTAGCATAATTTATGAGGGAAGGCATCATATATGGTAGGGTAGGTGTAATGTATGGCTTGGTACATGCGCTGAACCTGAGTAGTTGCACTCTGCAGATCCTTAGCTATATTTGTAGTAGGTTCAGTGTCATGTTAGACTGGGATGAACACAAGGTCATGCAAAGATGGCTATTTCCATTAATTTTTTCCTTCTTTCATTTTCAGATGGAAAAAGACTTGAATGAAAAAGATCCACCAACTAAGGAACCAGAATTTTTGCAAATCCATGCAAAACTGCGAGCAAGGATGGAATCTAAATAAAAGAAGAGAAAAAGATGTAAAAAATAATTGTTATCGGATATAGAAATTTTAAAAAGTCGAAGAGAACAAGATCTGTTGATTGCCAAACAAAACTAGAGCAATTATATCGCCATCTTAAAAGTACACTTCATTACTGCCATTTCATCTCATCACTGTCGGTTAAACAACATCAAGAAATATTAATTAATACAAATTGTTCGCAAATCTGATATATCATCCAAAAGTATTAAATCATTTATCTTCCTCTTCAATTAATTTCAGCGTTATTTTTATTTAAAATGATTTCTATGTCTTTTTAAAATAATAATTATTAACAGACCATTAGGCATCAAGTACACAGTTCTGTGCCTTCTTGATATTTCACTTTTCCATGCGTAATTTAATATTCCAAATAAGTGTTATTTTTGAAAGTATATATGTAAATTAATATTCTTTTTTTTATTCTTTTGTAACATAGTGCCATTACTAGTTTTGTCATTAATTTTTTTTCTCCTCTTTATAATATTAAAATCAATTGAGTTGATGAATTAAGAAGAAAAAAATAGGAAGGACTTTTATCTTATATTTTGGATACGGACAGTGTGTAATGTAATGGAAAGAACAAAAATACAGTTTTACCAAGTTTTGATTTTTTTTTTTAATTAAAATAAAAATTACCGAAGGTTTTAAGGTTAATACAGTTTGAATCGGTTATTTTTTACCTAGGTTATTTTAAATATTCTATATACCTATTTATACATATTACCGCCATTAACTGGATTACAATTAATTTTAACAAAATAAATTTCTTCACATTTTTGAAAGAAAAAAAATATTTTAACCAGAGTAATAATTAATTTAATATACCAACTGTAGATTGACCAAAATATCTTGAACCTCGATATGAGTGCACTATGAGCGGTGTACAGTCAAGGCAAAGACCTTATATATAAGTTTGGTAAAGTTACGTGTTTAGCATTCTATTTTGGCGCGCGGTTATTGTTTACTTCTGCTTGGTTTATTTTATATTAAAACTTTTTTTAAAGAAAGAAATGACTTTTGTAAACATTGCATTTTTTCCTAAGTACTTGTACGGCACTAGTACTATATAGTATTTTGAACTTTTATGTATTCCATGACTTTCGTAATCATTTGACTAAAAGTAGTTCCTTCACTTGCCGAGGTTCAAGAAAGTTTGCTCAACTATAATAAAGAAGAAAAAAAAACTTTAGAATGATTTTTTTTTGTTTAAATAATTCATCAATTCAATTGAAAAACAATAATTATGAAAGAAAAACAAACCACTTTATTGCTTTTTTTTAATAACGTTAAGATATGATTTTAGTTTCATTTAAATGTATGTACGTTTATGTACTAAGCGTGATTATTTTTTATAGAAAGGTTAAATGTTTTGTTTTTTAATTTGTATAACCTGTAATATAAAGAAACCTATACAAAAAAAAATGTTTTGAATTTAAATAAATTAAACAAAAAAAAAATAAAATTGTGTTAATAAAAATTTATATATATATATGGATAGTTAATTGTAAACAAGAGAAAAAATTTATAATTTTCTTTTTTTTATAATAATTATTTTAAAATCTTGCATGATTCATACAATGGATTCATGAAAAGTGTTTGTCCATAATCATGGCAGCACTGAGCATAGCTCTGTATTATAAAAAGAAAAAAAATTAATGGTGTTCCATATAAGATCACTGTATGTAAACATAGTATGGAGAGAAATAGGTTAGTTAAAAATAATTTTAATAATTTTTTTTTGTTCTTTTGTTTATTTTTATATTAATTGTAATAATATGTTGATTGTATATAAATTATTTGACTGAAATGAATAATAACTGTAATTATAATAACAATAATACGGGGACTTAGTAAAACAAATAAAAAGTAAAACATTTTGATAAAAAAACAACAGATTACCTCCATGGAGCTATTTATTTTAGTATTTCTCTTAAAATGAAACCTTTTTTTCTTTAAACACAATTGAAAAACATTTTAACTTTCTTTTTTTCATTTCGAAAAACATTAGTTAAGGGTCAAAAATCCATCAACTGAAAATAATCCTTTCCGTATGATTTTTCAGTTGAAAAAACTATTTCCATCTATTTCCTTTGAACTTTGTGTATATATTTTTAATACATTTAGATCCACCATTATAACTTGAAAAAACTTGATTTTGAAGTGCTATTTCAGTGTATTTGTACGATACTACCACTATATTATGATGTTATTGAAGAATTAAATACATATGTTGCTAAATTTCCAAGAAAATCGACTGTACGGAAGTAGGATTTCTTAAAAGGCCTTTTCAGTGTTACGCGATTTTCTTAACGATACCAGCTGGTTTCTTTTTCTAGATCAGATATTGAAATGGTATAATATAATATTGAAGGTAACTAAATATTTAGCAAAAATTTCGAAGTTTGAAGAAAATTCGTCATTTAGTACTATATAAGCCTTGTAATTAGAGAAAGTCGTGTGAATGTTTCACATCAGATTTAGCTTAATTTTTTAGTTGGGAATTCAGAAAGGTTT
Source organism: Triatoma infestans (assembly GCA_011037195.1). NCBI lineage: Eukaryota > Metazoa > Arthropoda > Insecta > Hemiptera > Reduviidae > Triatoma > Triatoma infestans. The sequence continues at coordinate 397,970 of JAAEAF010000056.1, forward strand.
AATTTAACTGAAAAATGTTAAATATGAAGATAAATAACGTATTGTAATAATTAAAATACTGCAATAACATTGTACTTATAATAATAATTATTTGACTCTTGAGAGAAGTAGCACTTTTTACAGACTCGAGATCAGAGTTTGACCGCAAGTGCGCAGCGAGTCGTCAAACTGGACGAGAATTGTAAAAAATACTTCCCTTACAAGTTAAATATTAGATTTTTTTCTGCAATTGGTTATTAATTTATAAGAATATGAACAGGTGCAAATACTGAGTATATATTTTAATTCAAGACAAATAATCCCTCTCTCTGTAACCTGTTTCATGTGGATAACCTCAAATCAACTGTATTTGGGATTTATTTTGATCTTGTATTTGTGTATTGCCGCTAAATGTCGGGCGAATTAGAGTTGAATAATGTTTCTTTTAAACACTAGAGAGAGAAAGTAGTGTGTAACTCACGTGTGTGTGAAAGTTGAACTTTCGTCACTAAATTTAGTGTAATAATCGTCGCATTATTCAACGATTGCAGAAAAAATATGTTTTTATACAATCTTGAAAACTATTAAAATGCAATAAAATTATTTAAAAAAATTATATTGCTCAAATAAAAATTTGAAAGGAATACTCCTAAAGTATTTCTAATATTTTTCTGAATAAAAAATTCATTAAAAATGAATTACTAAAAGTAAACCCAAATAATATAACAATATAATTTCATTTGGCTCCATAGTGACAATTCTTTAATTTTTTTGTAATTTGTGTACGCGTTTTTTTTTTTTTTTTTGTAATAATGTATGATAATAATATTTTGTCAATTTCTCTATTTGTTTTCTTCTTTTTTAATTGTAAATATTGTAAGATTATTTCGTTTCTTCTGTTTGCATCAACATCTCGCTCTTTCTTTTTACCCATCTTTGATTTAGATAGTACACAAGATAGTTGTGTTTGTTTATATATATAAAAAAAAAATTAATAATAATTAACATTCAAAAGGAAAAAGTAAAAATAAAGAAATTATAAATTAAAAATGAAATAAAAGGAAATGAGAAGAAAATTATATATATATATATTAAAGCAAATTAAGAGTTTATATTTAAGGAAAACATATTTTATTATTGTAAATAAATTATTATAGATATAAGTGTTTTAAATTAGTTTACTTCTTTTTATTTTTTTTTTTGTTTTTATTCTCAGATTTAATATTATAATATTTGTGGCCATTCAATGAAAATGGATTCCTTCTGTGAACTGTTATTTTGGTATTGGTGGTGGTGAGATAGAGTTACCCTTGAATAGGAGGTTAATTTTAGGAAAAGAACAAGTTTATTAATAACAGATTCACATTTTGGCATAAAGGGGGAGTTTTAGGGATATAAGTGGAAACTTTGAAACTATTGCAATGCTCTGGTTTTTATGAACGTAATTGATGCTATAAATGCAAGATGAAGGTTATGATTCTTTTGCAGAATGTGTTTAAGAGAGATTTATCCGTTTCCAAATTCACCACCAAGAATTGCGCCACTAACTTGAATATAATCATTAATAATAACTAGATGAAAACACGAGTTTTGATTTCGTGACTCTACAAACACTAAGCCAGGAAATAACATTTTGGTCGCCATTGAAAGCTAGACGGACAGTGCAACCTGTACCTGGATAGTAAGGCCATCTCTTCTTGATTTGCTCACCAAGTAAAATGATGCTATTCACTTTTCTTTTTTTATAATTTATCACTCCTAATCTAAAACCTGATATGTGTGGCCACGTAATAAACCGAATCTCTGTTAAAACTCCTACAATTTTTAGTTAATCCAACCAGCAACGCGACGAATTCCTATCAAATATTGTTGATATAAAAATAAAAATTCAAAATTTAAGTGAACTATTAAAATTAAATTTAGTTTTTTTAGATTATTTTAATTAAAAAATTAAATTCACATTTTTATTATATTTAAGTTGCTATCGAGTCAAATTTTCGAAATTAAATTTTCACCGGAAATATATGTTTTGAGGCCCCCCTGAGTCAGCAAAAATTGTTTTTAGAAATTAGTTTCTTTGTGTGTGTGAAAGGAGGGTCAGCATAACCAAAAAAACGAAAAATCGTAGAAAACTGAAACTTGGAATTTCATTTATAGGCCCTTATAAGGGGACGCGACAATTAAGGTTTTGGTCAAAATTGGCTGACCAAGATGTACCACTTTATCGAATAGATTTTTCAATTTTTTTGCGATTGTTCTCAAAAACGGCTCCAACAATTTTCTTTAAACTTAGTATAAAGAGCCACCACTTTTATTTGAAACATTTTTCAGTGGCAATTCATTAAATGGTGTTTTGCGGAATGGGTGACGTTAGTCTTTCTTCTGATATGCTATTTTTTATAATATACAATTCGTTGTCTATAAAAACACTAATAAAAATGTAATATGCGGACTAAATTCCGAGTTTATAGAAAATCGGTTTCTCGACAGTACGATTTTCATTATTTCGAATGCACATATACGAGTATACACATTTTCAGTGACATGTGAAATGTATTACTAGGTAATACCCGTATAAATAAATCATAAATCAAAACTAAGTAAATTGCAATAAGAGAAAGTTGGTGTGGGTTTTCTCGCCAGATTTTTTATATAAGCCATAAAGTATATTTACTGGGTTATATATAAACTAATTTAACAGAAAAACCTCATAATTTTTTTCAGCTAAGGTAAATAGTTTTTAATAAATAAGATAAGTAGTTGTTTCAGAACAGTGATAATACCTTGGCCTACTCTAGACTGATAGGGCAACAACTTTGAAACTATTGACCTTCATTGGCCTAAACCTTATAAATAATAATAAGTAACATTATATACTATTTTTATACAAATATAATAATTGTCTACATCTATAGAAAATAATAGCCATTAGTATAAAAACATGCTTTTAGAGCAACCCTGAGGTAATATTGTATAATAAAAACACAATACATTCTGCACCAGAGTCTACAAGAATAGATAGTGTAAAGTGCCAGCTATTTATGATTCGAGCAGTAATGGTAGGGAAGAAGTCGCAATTATCAGTCATGAATTCAGTAATATATATAAAAAGTAGAAAGTATAGATTACTAAGGCTTGACAAACTATTTCTTTTGGTTTATTTATAAATGAGCATCAACATCTTTGGTAATTGGCTTCCGGAGCCTTTTCAGAGTACTGCCAGCCTGCAGACAGTGTTCTCTGCTAGAGGTATCTAGGAAAAGAAAATCTAAGGGTAGCACTGCTGGACTCGAACCTCCTAGACCACCGCGTGGAAGTCCATTCCGCTGCCACATAGCTAATATCTCCCGACTATTCAGTCGGCCGGCAGCAACGTTCATTGAGTTTTGGTAGGTTAGGTTATAAACAAAATATCGTTTAATTTAATATTTTATTAATTATTCAATTCTGATTATAAACTTGGTGCAATACCATCGCCTGTTGTATTTGATTTTGCTTACAAGGGGAGTTATTTACATACACGAGTATCTTGGGTAAACGGAGAAAATAAAAATAAATATTACTTCGCATATATTCTGTATTATATTATCTTGGTTGTGAGTCGGGTTAAAATATTGGTAATCTTTATAATATAAATATTTTGGTAATTCTTTATGAATACTAAGTTCTCCTAGATAATAAATATATCAACGTTGCACAGGAGGATTTAAATTTTACCTGTTGCTAAGACAAGGAACAAAGAGATGAAGTAAAGTAACCCACAAAAAAGTCTCTGATAAAAAAATTCTCCCGTTTATTTATTTATTTTATTTAAATTGTCTTTAGAAAAATCCCCATACAAATAGAGTTGGCTATACACCATGTACATAAACAATAAAATCCTAACTCTAAATGTGAAAATAAAAGTTCTTACATACGAGGTAAAAACAAAGTAAAATATTTCTTCTGAGTAAAAGTAAAATAAATTGAAATTATCCGCCTCATCCTTCCTTTGTTTTATCACGAATGAGTCACGGTAGGCAGACATTTTAGTTTAAATAAAATTTTAGCAGAATTCAGGTACATATAATTTTAAATTATTTCGCTACAAAAAGTTTTAATCTTTGCTATCAGTTCATCCCAAGCCACTAATCCATTAGCTTTTATCTTTGACACTTCCTGACAATCTCACTCTGTCTAAAACAGCGCTGGTCGCGTGATTTTCTTGGCGATGGAGATCAATATTAAGGATGGTCCAATGGGTGGTGACTCCATTCTCGTCATTTAAAGCTTATTTACTTGTGGGAACTTTATAGCCTGCAGTTGTTAATTTCAAATAAATAAATGCAAAAATGTTAAATTAGTTATGAGTTGTTGTGTTGGTTGTTTCCCCAGAGCTGGAAAGCATCAGAGACATTTTCCGGGATAGCCTGCTTCTTTTTGTGGTCATCGACCGGTTTTGGTGTGTAAACTGAAATTCATTGTGTAAACTGAATTTACTCTGTGCAAGTCTGTGTTATCACACTGTTTGACAAACGCATCTTGAAGATGGGCGAACGCCCGAAACCGGTCATGACCACAAAAAGAAGCAGGCTATCACGGAAAATGTCTCTGATTAGTTATGACTGTGTAAACTTAATTACAAAGCAATAGGATAGTTTAGAATATAAGATTTACACGTAATTATTTAATACTAAAGGTGCGCATTTTGAGGCAGCTTATGACAAACAAAAGTAACTGTTTTATTTGATTATATTCACTTAATTTAAAAAGTGAGAGGAACTGTTCACGTTACAAATCTTTAGCAAAAGGTATATAATGATTCCGTATTGCTGAATACATTGGACAGGCTAAATGTCTAAAAATTTAATTTACATAGTGCACATATTTCTTGGACCTTGATAATATACATTAAGTGGATCTTTTAGGTTTCCGCGGCCATTTTCATGAAGATACTTGAGTTTCCGGGTTGAGACAGCTTAAACTTTACCAGAAACCGACGTTTCGCCCATGTTGCAATGAGTCTCTTCAGGGTCGTTACACCCTGAAGGGGTTCATTGCTGCATTAGCTTTCAAGGTGTAACGTCCCTGAAAAGGCTCACTGCAGTATTGGCGAACGTCGCTTTCTAGCAAACTACTGGCGCGGTCTCAAAACTCAAGTGTTTTTCATATGTTAAGTTGTTGTAAGTTATTTTTATATGATATTTGCTGGACAAACGTAACTGACAGAGCCTTTTAATATATAAAAAAGTAAATTGAAATTTGTGTAACTATTTGTATAGTTTTCATAAAACTGATTATAGCAGGGACGGTATTTTCCATTATTGAATGATTCAACGACTTCGGCTTTCAAGTAATCATTAAGCAGATTTAGCGTTTTCATAATTTCCATTAATTTTACTTTTCTTATTAGTTTCCTTTTTACGGGGACGAAGGGTTGTGTATCTCCAGACTCTTCCTCCGCTTGTGATTCAGGCCTACTAAGGGTAGGTTCATAGAACAAATTCACCTGTTTATTATATTTTTTGCACTGGTCGAGGAGCTGGCCCGACGCAGTAACCTCCAACATGGAGGACCAGGAGATTTGATTTTGGGGCCCCCTTCCCCTAGACAGGTTGCCTTCACTTCGGCTTAGAGTCCTATCTACCCTTATAAGTGGAAAGGAGCGGGAAGGAAAGGAATGTGGTGATAGGTAATATTCTGCAAATATTAACCTCAATAAAATCAACAGACACTAATATTAATAAGAGTAACAAAGATAATAACAAAACATTGAAATTTAAGAAAAATAAATAAATAAACAGATAATCAGAACTATAACATTTGCCCACAAAATAACATCCCCCCTCTCCGACAAAGCACTTAGTTTAAAGCAGGGATGAGCAACACGCGGCCCGTTAAACATGTTTATGCAGCCCGCGAAGCATTTCTAAAATTGAAGTTATTTTATCGATTTTCTCCCATCAATATATTGTTATAAAATTAATTATAATAAAATGGTAGTACATACTAAACCGAAACAATTTTTTATGACGAGTTACTCACTCACTTGTCGGCGACTTGTTTAAACATGCAATACGAACGCGCCGCGTCTGTGCTTGTTTGTGACGAGATACTCACTTGTCGGCGACTTGTTCAAACATGTAATACGAACGCGCCGTGTCTGTGCTTGTTTGTGACGAGATACTCACTTGTCGGCGACTTGTTCAAACATGCAATACGAAAGCGTCGCGTCTGTGCTTGTTTGTGTTTGCTTCTGTCAACAATCAGTCAGACTGGTTGTGGTTTTTCCACATTTAGAAAAAGAAAACGTGACTGCTTCTCAAAAATACGCACAATATATAGACATTTTAATTAACGAATTTCAATTACGATCCCAAATGTTCAAAGCTGAGAAGACAGCGGTTTTCATGAAAATGTTTTCCTCGCCATTTAATATCGATGTGGATAAAGTTCCCGAAGACTTTCAAATGGAAGTGCTTGACATGCAGAACAATACCGATTTAAAAAATGTATTCTTCTCAGTAAACATCGAAAATTTTTATAAATCTTATGTGAGCCCTGAGAAATTTCCACTTTTGACGAAAAATGCAAAGCAAATGATGTCTCTGTTCGGAAGTACGTATGTTTGCGAACAATTATTTTCAACCATGAAATTAATCAAAAATGACCACCGATCAAGACTGAGTGATGCACGATTAGAAAGCTGCTACGTGTAGCTACCTCATCAATTCCGGCTGATATTGATCAGCTTGTATCGAAAAAACAATGCCAAATTTCTCATTAAAAATTTCAAGTAAATTCGTTTTTCTGTTCTTTTCTTGTTTGTTTTTATTTTGCATTAAAATTTGTATATGAAATCTTTACTTTTTTTTAAACTTTATATTTTTTTATTCTAATGTTTATTATAAATAAAGTTTTGTAAATTATTAATAATTGTTACTTTATGTGCGGCCCGCCAAAAAATTTTAAAATTTAAATTGGCCCGTTGATTAAAAAGGTTGCTCACCCCTGGTTTAAAGTAGCGGTGCTAACTCGTCACTTTTGAACATCATTGGGTTGAGGCTTTTGTAGGACTGGCCGCGTCACCAAACAGCCCACCTAATGTCCCCTTGTCCGTGACTGCTTATTCATCAGGCAAGCCTGTTTATTTATCTGGTGGCCATTCCCACTATCTGCAACTAGTGGACGCGCCTGATGGCATGGGGATGCATCTGGGAAGGAGTCCCAGTAAACTGGAGAGAGAGAAGCCGAAAAAAAATTCTGAACAAACAAAAATACAAGAGTTTCTATATTAAATTTCAAATTTGCGTCTGTGATAACCTGCCACCTTTAAGGATAGGTTTTTGATCGGATGTTTTTATCTTGTAGTAAAGATTGAAGAAATTGTAAAGATTTTTTTTCGATGAATACGTTAGAGTATTATTGAGACAAGTACAAAGATCTTTCAAACAATCTTTTTTAATATCATCAATTTCAAGGACAAAGAAAAGTAAAAGTCCCGAGTTCCAGTATGAGTTTGACTTGGACGATATTTGATTTTTTACTTTCTCTTATTTTAGAGATAAAGCTTGTCAAATAATATTTTTTAACGGATCTTGTTTTTATAAATTTATTATTTTAATAGGTTCTTCATATGTACATTGGTTGCAATTGTGCAAATTTTGTGGTAACAGAAAATTATTTTTTCATAAAAACCTGCTCGATACAAATATACTCAATACTCATCGATCTGTTTTAGAGTGTTTATCAACGTAAATAATTTATATTTATTGCTTGGGTTTTTACTACTATTTTTTTTAGCATGAAATCCTGAATATGGACGAATGCCTAAAAAACCTTAATCAGTGCAATGGACACAGCCATGCATACATACATTGCAGGATAGAAATTTGTATATATATGTATATATATTTTTTAATTCTTCTTTTAATTTTGATAAAATAGAAAGAAATAATTAAGGTTCCCCTTCCAAATTCTAGCTGAGGCCTCTGCCTTTTATTAAAAAAAAATTAAAATATTCTTTTCTGCACAGCCAAATTCGTTTCTAATTTCCTCGCCAGAGTGGTGCAAATACTATACTGGCATGTCCATATTCTGTAAATAACCTGCAGCTGACAGAGAGATAATTTAGATAGCTGTGCATTTAGAAGGTGGTGTGTTAGGTTTTTTTCTCAGTGATTACTTATAAAACGGAAGGTTAAGCGAACGGGAAATGCATGGAAAACTATTAACAAGACTTTCATCGGCTCTAAAGGTATACAAAAATTTAATTTAATTCAAAAATACATTAATTTAATTTATGTAAGTTAATCAAATTTTCACAGCCTATGCACTTTTTTTTGCCACCTTATAACAAGCTAAGTTATACAGCAAAGCTTAAAAATTGGCTTCCATCTTTTTATGTACTTTATTTTTAAGTGTTTCTAACAAAATCTTAGTTTTTTTGAGGGAAGGTTACTTAACCTTCTCTTAGGTGTACAATTATCTCTCATGCTAAATATTGTAAATTATATTGGGAAAATGTGGCATATTGTTTCCAAGAGCTTTTCTCTAAATTCTCCGAATAAAATATTTATTGTTCTTGAGAATGATAATGAAATCCATCTTATTAAAATCTATATCTCCTTGTTAACCTACTTTTTTTTTTTTTTTTATTAAATATCTACTTGTGATATTGCAATTCCAAACGTGTCATGTGCACTGATTAAAGGAGACTCTTATTTTCAAAAATGGTGGTGCTGGTTTTAAAAATAATTCGAGGCTTTTAGCACTCAAGAAGTGAAATTTTTATATATACATATAGAATTTCCTTATATCATTTCTTATACAATATTTTTCTGGAAACAGTTTGTTAAATATGGTGCCCACATTTCATTTATTTGATAATACAGTCAAATAACATAATATGAGATAATTTATATTTATTGCTTGGGTAAAACAAAAAAAAAGTACAAGAGAACTTATGTAATCATGCCATTTTGCATCATTTATTATGTTTGAGAAATTAATGAACGTAATCAATGCCTCAGTGCCTATTATTATTGTTATTCTCACTCACTTTGAGCAAACACTTGGTTGAAACTGGACTATGTTCGTCCTTGAAGTTTTACTGAATTTAAGATTCTTTAGACAAGATTTTGTTTTCATTTTAGTATTTCGTAAAATATGATGAACATTAAAACAAATTTTATTACGGCTTGTACTTATATTCTTAATTTGGATTACATTTTTGATTAGTTTAATGCCCGTCTTCCTTAAAAAAATTGAAAAAAATGAACAGCCCGGCAAGCTAACTTTACACGCCGAGGCAAAGTTTTGGATGTCATATTGTCTAGCATTGACTGTATTCAAAAGTCTCTTTTGTTGCTTTTAATTTAAAAAGTTGCTTTCAGAGGACATCGTTTAACAGTTGTTGGCCTTGAATGATTTGTTTCAATTATTGCATTCCCTAATAGTTCATAAAAGTTAATTATAATTTGAATTTTACCCCCGGAAGTTCGCATTTAATGTAATTAATGTAAATTTAATAATATTGTAATTATGTTGTTTAACAGGGAGAATTTAAAAAAGAGAAAATAATCTCTTGTCATTTAATTTTTCTCTAATGTACTTTCATTATTTTTTGCTTGTAGCAAAATATTAAATCTGATGTTATAACTTGATACAAGCTATTTTCCCACGGGAAATTAGACTGGCCACTTCATTTTGGCATGGATCTTTTTGGCAATGCGTATTCCAACATTGTAAAACGAACAACACAAACACAAATCGGGCCTGTAAAGGTAGTTCATGTGAACAGCTATCTTGGGATTAGTATACTCACAAGCAAAACTGTATTCATCATCACATACTCATTGTCATTACATAAATAAAAATGAACGTATAGAATCTATGTGTCAAACAATGACTCAATTGGCAGAAGAACTTTGAGATCGCAAAAAGTTAGCCATTCCGGCTGTACATCTGCATCTATCTTCACAAGTAGTTTACAACAGGAAATTTATATATATAAGATTTAGAATTTATAAAGTTAATCCCTTAAAAAAAAAAAAGTGACATTTATTTAGCATTCAAATACTAAGTCTCACCATGAATGTTATTCTGAAATATTTCAGTTAACCTGTACTGGCATAAAGTATTATTTTTCTTTTACAGCCAGCACCAAGCCTCTCACATTGCAAGACATGCCTCACGTCCACTACATTCCAACAAAGATATTATGCCACCGAAGGAGAAGTTGATTTAGTAGTTATCGGATCCGGACCTGGTGGATATGTTGCTGCGATCAAAGCTGCCCAATTAGGATTAAAGGTAGGTTCTTGAAATTTTAGTTTTTACTTTTTTTCTTTGCTTATATACTACTTGCGAAGAGAGGTAAATATGTTTTTTCTTGGATTTAGCGTAGTGTAGTTGATAACAGGTGCTATGAAGTGTCATATCAGCCTCCATCTAATTTTGCCTGATTTATGAGTTCAGTTTATTAAACAAATGATAGTTAATTATCATAATTTAAATTATTATAACTTTCTCTTATTTTCCAGACGGTATGTATAGAGAAGGAAGAAACACTGGGAGGCACCTGTCTGAATGTGGGCTGTATTCCTTCCAAAGCTCTGCTAAATAATTCACATTACTTCCATATGGCTAAACATGACTTCAAGAACAGAGGAATTGAAGGTTATCTTTTTCAAGAAAAATATCTTTTTTCAGCTTCTATTTAACCAACTATTTAATCACAGGATTTTGTATGGTTATTCTCTTATATTTTAGTATCTGATGTTAAAATGAATCTTGAGAAATTCATGGAAGCAAAGTTATCTGCTGTGAAAGCACTAACCGGCGGTGTTGCATTACTCTTCAGGTCGAACAAGGTAAATTGATCAAATCATTCACTACTTTGATAATAGAGAATTAAAAAATAATAATAATCTTCTATAGACCTAGAATTTATTTTTCAAATTTGTATGGTCTGAAGTTTTTTTATATTTAGGTTCTTTTTTGTATGACGATTTCATTTATATAGCAACAATCTTATTTGAAACCTTCATATGTCTTTTTCTTATTGTTATCTTCAACGTTCTCGTGATTAAATTGTCTTAAAAGTCGGACGGTAATCTTATGTAAAGTAAGAACGGTAAACGGGGTCTCACGGATAAAATCCCAAATGTTATCCAGTATTGCGAACCATCCACATATTCATGTACACTTATAAGTCAGGGTTATAAATACCGTGTACAAAATATTTTTATTTAAATATATATTTTATATTTAATCATGTATCAGGATTTTTGATAAACATTATGATATGATGGATTTGCACGAGGCAAAATGTTTATAACTAGACTCACAGTCAGCTAACACACTTTGAGTGTAAACTGATTCTACTCTGTGCGAGTGTGACATCGCACTGTTTATCAAGTCATTCTAAATATGAACGAACGCCTGAAAGCAGTCGATGATCTCAAAATAAAGCAGACTATCATGGAAAAGGCCTGATTTTTTTTTCTAGTTCTGGGGAGATCCAACCATCGTGATTCTTAATTTAGTGGGTAGTAGAGAACTATCTATCAATCATATGTGGACAAAAAATATCTAATATACAAAACATAAACAAACAAAAAATCGCAGGCAGTTCACATATGAACCAAGAGATCCGGCTCGGACGTTTCGGCCAAAATCGAAATGATGAAAAGGAAATAGATTTTTTTGGTTTTTAAGCGATTTTTTCTTTAAACATTGTATACTAATTACACGTATAAAGGCCTATCACATTTATTTAAAATATCTCCAAGCTATTTTTAGGAGATTCTGGGGATCAGTGACTTTTGGGACTACTGAGACTGACTTAATAGTACCAATATACAATTATGATTCCATGATTTGGTGGGTTTAGTTTGGTCTTAACTAAAACTAAACATTTTAGTAAAGATTCCGATTTTTAAGAAAAGTGTTTTAATCAGAATTGTGAAAAATATATTATAAATCTGTTCACCTCAATCTATAGAGATGTCAATTGGTATACAGGTAGAACTGGTGAAAGGGCACGGTAAGATTACTAGTAAGAACGAAGTGACCGCCCTTAAGCCGGACGGCAGTTCACAGAAAATCAAAACCAAAAACATTATGATTGCCACTGGTTCCGAAGTTACACCATTTCCAGGTATTCAGGTAAAAATATCTTCTTTTTTTTAGAATATAATTTCTTTAGGCAATCAATTTTTAGTATAAAATGGTAACGATCTGGATTCTTTGTTACATTAAAGGATTTTGAAAATTATACAATAGTGTCATATCTTATTTTATTATTATTTTGGTTATAGATAGATGAGGAGATTATAGTTTCTTCAACTGGTGCTCTGAAACTGAGCAAAATTCCAGAAAGATTTGTTGTAATTGGAGCTGGTGTGATCGGTCTTGAATTGGTTAGTCAATCATAAAAATTTAAATTTTCTAATCTGTAAAAAAAAAAAAATCTAATACATATTTGCATTCCAAATTTGTAGGGTTCAGTATGGGGTCGTCTTGGCGCCAAAGTTACCGCTGTAGAATTCTTAAATTCAATTGGTGGAGTTGGTATTGATGCTGAAGTGGCGAAAACCTTCCAGAGGATTCTAACAAAACAGGGTAAGCTAGTTAGTGTAACTAAATTCTGCTTCAAATGAAATCCGCTTTTTAGGGTTTTCAAGCTATATAGATTAAGTTAGGTGTGCTTTCATTGGGATTTAACGCAGCCCGCCATAAATTACTCCTACAAAGCTGATAGTTATCTAAGGCTACGGTTACGAAGTCGAGTTCGTCAGAACAATTCATTAAATTCGTCAGATCTTGTGGCTATACGGATCAGATTTTGAGTATCACTATGCCTCTAACTCCTAGCCACAGATGATTTTTATTTCCTTGAAGTCCGTTATTGAAATTAGTATTGATAAAGGTGGGAAAACAGAACATATTAATCAATTGTTTGGTGCAAGAGACAATAGGAGAGAGTATTGAATGTATTTAAAAATCTTTCAATAAAAAAAAAAGTTTTATGAGTATATCAGAATGTCACCACGAACGTCTAAATAAATACTATACTCAAAGGGGTTTGTAAAAAGGTTCTTAAAGCACGCAAAATGAATTCTTAAAACTAATTTTCATTACTACAAACGAAGTTTATTTCACTCAAGTTAAGTTTAAAATTTTGGCCCCGAAAAATGCAAAAATGAATATTTTTGTTTACTTTCTTTAATTTTTTGTTAATTCAGAGATAATTTGATTCTTGTTTAATTTTAAATTATATAATTAATTAGGAACTAATTTTACTAATTGAAAAAATAAAAAATCAAACTAAAATAATGTACTAGTAACTTTTTATATGTATAATCATGATTATATATATATAAAAATAAAAAAACAACAACTACTTAGGATGTATAAGTTAAAACCTTAGACTGGACGTCAGAACACACGCGAAAAATCAAATTGATTTGAACGACCGCTCTTCTGACATGTTCGTACGAATTCTGAAGAGAAGGTCACGTGTAAAGTAAATAGCCACTCTCATAATATTTATGTCGTTTAATTGTTCTTAGGAATCCTCCAGATTTCTTCAGAATTCGCATTCACTGTAACCGTAAAAATATTATGAATCCATGAAATAAAAATTTCGGGAATAAATATTTATTGTCTTAAAAGAGAAATATATTAAGTTCTCAATTTATGTTAAAAGTTCCCTTAATAAACTCTTAAATTATTATTCATATTATATATGATCTAAAATTGCTCTAATGAAAATGTCACTCCATCTAACTTCACGCATACAAAACTTAACGAAGTGCTTACAAAAACTTATAAATAGTACAGCGGCTGATGATTTTCATTTATCTATCACCAATATCCGAAAGCTTCAGAAAAGAGAGCCTTCCTAAGTTTGATTTAAACCCTTTTTCGTTCAAGATAACTTTTTTCAAGAAAAGAATTTATTTGATTGAGACATATTATAAAGTGAGTCAGCTTAAATGTTCCTTAAATTCATTTAAATTAACTTGATACTATATGCCGGAGAAATGGAATTGAAGGCTATTGTTTATATTACAAATTATATTTATCTTATTTGTAATCTTTGGGTAGAGGCAGGTGCGTGATATTTCCTTCAATTTTCTTATAATTCAGAGGAGGGGGCAAATGTAAACAGTTTAGCATTAATGAGGATTAAAAGGAAATTTTCATTGCTGAATTCGACAACTAGTTGAGACGTTATTTAATTTCTAAAAAAAGCGAAAAATCGTGGATGCTCATCATTGGTATCTAAGGGGGGCGGCACGAATGTTTTGATCACAATCCATCAACCGAACGGGCTACTGTAGTAAATGATTTTCTTGAAAGCACCAGCAATTTTTATTAAATATTAAACTTATAATGGAAAGTATTAGTGATTGGGATTTTGACAGAAGTAAATGCAAAAATAATTATTGATTAGCGATTCTGCGGCTGTGCGCCCATATTCAGAATATATGTCTCTCTAATTTTCACAACTGCTATGAACTAAATTACAAGCAGAGGTCATGGCGGCTCTACATTATGATCCCCTGCCTACTTTTACATATACTCTTTCTTTATCTAAATAGACTTTAGTGTCAGAAAAGCAGTTCCAGCGTAAAACTTTTCTAGGCATTAGTTTTTTTTTCAGAAGAGGTTGAACCCTCAACTAAGCAAGCCCGTCATGCTGACATAATAATATATGCAATATCACTTCCTCTTCCATTTTCTGTAAAAAAGGTAATTATTAGCTAAACAGGGCCCAACATGGTAGACAACTCCACTCCATACCGCCTAGTTACTCACAGCTTCTTTCTAAATTTAGAAGTGTCACACTTAAACAAATAATGTTTATTAAAAAACATACAGTAGCAATTACTATCACAATGTAAGTAAACTTATCATGAACACTTGATTTGGTAAGTGGTTGTCAGATAAGAGGGCAGCTTATTATTATTCTAATGACCTTGCTAAGGACCTTGGAAGTTGAATTTAAACAGTGAAATGATAAAATTCATAAATAAATAAATTAACGATTGTGTAGACGTAAAAAGGGGGAAAAATATCGAATTTAGTAATAGTGATCGTTGTAATTAGTGTCAGTCAGACCCTGTATACTCATAAATATCCTAAAAAAACTATCAATGAGCTATCATCTGCCTGTCTCTTTAGATATTTCGTATGCGCTTCTTTAACAAGCATTAGCTATTGTTAGACATAAAGTTATTAGCGATTAGCTATTGATAAGCTTGCTTGCCTATTTCCAGTACCTATTCCTGGGATATTATTCATAATTCCTGGGTTATTAATCATAATTCAACTGTAACTATTTTTTATATTTTCTAGGTATGCAATTTAAACTAGGAACTAAAGTGACTGGTGCTCAAAAAACACCAAGCGGCGTTGTAATCGATGTGGAAAACGCAAAAGATCCTTCTAAGAAAGAAAAGGTAACAATTATGGCCAAATAAACACGTGTTTATCAAATATCTATTTTAAATTTTATTTCGATAATAATTGGAGAGTTAGTACTAATGAGCTTTGTTTCAAATCTTATAATGTAATTTATATAAACAAAAAAAAATTGCTAATTTTTTGCCAAGTTGGAAGCTGACGTACTTTTGGTATCTGTTGGAAGAAGACCATATACTGTCAATCTGGGATTGGAGGAACTCGGTATCGAGCGGGATGAAAAAGGAAGAATTCCGGTTAATAATAAATTTCAAACTGTTATACCAAAGTAGGTGGTCCATTTCTTTCTTAATAATATTTATATATAATGAATCTAGATATTTGGATGCATTTCAAATAGTGATTTTCCATTCTATCTTGTGATTTCTATCTGTTGTGATTCAGAAGATCTGTTTGTGGTTTCCTGGTATTGACCATGTTTGTGCATGCTATAGTTGTCAGGAAAGAATGTGAAGAGTATGGTTGGTTGGTAGGCTAATATTGTACTTGACAACTAGATGTGTAGGAGAAGTTAGGTATAGAACCGGTCAGGTTAGGTGTTCGGTTATTGATTGGGTACCGGAATAGCCGCAAGGATGGATAACTAAATACCTACTACATTATGAAAATGTACAACGAATTATGTAACCTGTTCAAACCTAGAAGATTTACTTTCTTATGTTATTTATTTTTATGTTGTTTATTCGTGCATACAATCTGCTGTTTCCAATCAAATGTAGGAAATACGTGGAAGAGATATATATCATGGTAAGGTGGGATACACTGAAACCTAGAGATTGTATGTGATTAACTACCACGTTGCCCAGGTGATCAGTGTGATAGTGTATGAATCCAACATTCATTGTCAGAAGTGTCAATGGCAGTTGTTTAGCTGGGATATCCCAGCAGCGAGAAGTTGTGCATTTTGTAGGTGCATAGAAATAAAATTTGTTTACATGCCTTCGTGGCTTAATTTACTAAATAACATTTGAGATTCAGCTTGTGTAAAGAACTGAGGAATTCTTCCATTTATATATTTACAAAATTGTCGAGATTTTAAATCTGGAAGTGTTAATACAAAACAGCAATCCTTTTTAGTTTTTCTAAATGTTTCAGGAAAAATTCTCATTTTCACTATGCACATTTGAAAAAATGGTTTTATCCTGTAAATTGAAAGGAAGATAAAATTTTTAAGTTTTGGTTTAGATTTTATTAAAATTTCACTATAACAATTACGATTATCTATATTTTTGAAAACAGATGTGCCCCACTGGAAACGGGAACCATTGAGAACCGAAAAGTTCAGAAAAACTAAGAAGGATTGGTGTTTTGTATTAAGACTTCCAGATCCAAAATCTCGTCAGCTTTCTAAATAATATATGAAGTTGATAAAATTTATATATTTTCATAATCAATGTATTTTTTCGTCCAGAAATATGGAAACTATTCAAATTGTAGTTTTTGAAACTTTTTTTTTTAACCCTGTTTCAGTATCTATGCCATTGGTGACTGCATCCATGGACCAATGTTAGCGCATAAAGCGGAAGATGAAGGTATAGTGTGTGTGGAAGGTATATTAGGCGGACCAGTACATATTGATTATAATTGCGTTCCGGCTGTGATCTATACACATCCTGAAGTCGCCTGGGTTGGACGTGCCGAGGAAGATCTTAAGAGAGATGTTAGTTGTATTGTACACCTAAGCCCGCAAGGGTTATCTGTTGCATGCAGTTACTTGGGGAGTAGTGACTCCACGGGTAACCATAGCTCAGGACTCAATGCATTTCATCAGAATAGTACACAATATACTTAAAGTACTTACACTCTACACTTTACAGACAAGGACAAAGGCAGTACACAAACTAGGGTCTCCATCCCTAGTTGATTTGGCGAAAGCCAAGGGAGAAGGAAGTGATTAGCTCAATGGTAGCGCGCTGGACTAGCAACGCGGAGGCCCAGGGTTCGAATCCAGCATGCTGCCCTTAGATTTATTCTTCCTAGGAGCCTCTACAACTCACTCTCCGGTGATGGGCAGGGTTGTCGTAGCTAGAGAACGCTGCTTGGAGATCGTCTGTGCATTGGAGAAGTCTCCGGGGGGTACAATAGATCTTTCAGGTCGCAGTGCAATAATCCCCTACAACAATCTACATTGTGCACTCTTATTAATGTTTTATTTTTTTATTTGTTACTTTCTCTTACTCCTAGTAAGAGGCAGTATTGAAATCGTGTCAAATTTTCGATATAAAATTTTCACCGGACTACACGTTTTGAGGTCCAAAACCTAAAATCCTGAACCTAAAAAAGTCGTTTTTAGAAAATGGACTGTGTGTATGTGAACAGCATAGCTCAAAAACGAAAAATCGCAGACATTTCAAACTTGATATTGACAGGAAGTTGCTGTCAAAATTCCTCAACCGAAAGTACCACTTAACTGAATGTTTTTTTTCACTTTTTTGCGATTTTCTCAGAAATGGTTCCAACTGTATTCTTTAAACTTGATATATCAATTACTTATATTAAGAACTAAAAAATTTATATTAAACCGTTCCCTGAGAAAATTAATTTAAGGCGGGAGGAATGGGGTTATGTTAACTTAAAAAAAGCTATTTCAGTTTAATATACAATTCTTTCATTTAAATAATATTAATTAGAATTAAATTTGTTGCCAAAATTCCGAGTTTGAAGAAAATTGATTAACCGGAAGTGCGTTTTTACTGAATAGTGAGACCCATCATTTTGTTTCAAACTTGTTCTTGTATCCAAGAAAGTTCATTTAAAGAAGTTTTGAGGGAGTTTCCTCAAAAAAGCCATTTTATTAAGTTTACATTCTCCATTTACCATAAAATTGAAGACAAGCCAACATTTAGTAAAAATTACAAGTTTGGACAAAATTTGTCACTTAAATGTTGTAAAATGCAGTAAGACAAAGTCATGTGAGAGTTTCACACCAGCTTTTTTAAAAAAAATAAACCTACTTATAGTTTATGCAAATTTCTGTTGTAATTATGTTATTAATAATTTACAGAAAATAGCTTACAAAGTGGGCAAATTCCCGTTTGCTGCTAATTCCCGTGCTAAGACCAACAACGAGACCGATGGTTTTGTAAAAGTTCTAGCCGATAAACATAGCGACGCCATACTTGGCGTACATATCATCGGACCGGTTAGTAAAACTTATTTTATAATATTTGATTAATTAACATCAGTTTGATGATCATAAAAAAACAAAAAAAAATAGAAAGATCTTTGTGTAACATATTTTATTTGGTGTATAGTCTGCTGGAGAATTAATTGCCGAAGCAGTACTTGGTTTAGAATATGGAGCTTCCGCTGAGGATGTTGCCAGAACGTGTCACGCTCATCCTGTGAGTATTTGTTATGAAATCTACATTCTTATTTTCTCTTATTGCTTGCAGTAAGAAGAAGTATTGCAATCTCGATAAAGTTTCGACACTCAGTATGCCAAGTACAATGTTTCGCTTTTATATGAAATATTTTTTGCCGTGGGATGGGGTGGGGGATTAATTTTAGAGATGTCAGGAAGTGATGTGACGTTAGGCTTCTTTTAGTGGTAAATGGCCAGTTTTTTTATTTTTCGTATTTTATTATATTTGATTGCAGTCAGTATTGTATAATTATGCGGGATAACTACACCATAAAGAAATATGCCACTCTAGCATAGTACGATTTTATCATCTTTATAGTGTTAATGAACAATTAAATATGCTGCTAACAATTCAGAGTTTGGAGACTGTTTTATGTCAGTTTTCGCGATTTCTTCGATAAAAACATCAATGGGTTTCTATAAACTACTGGCGTCCCTGCGATCCCAGCCTAATAATACTTTTATAACAACACCCAGCCCAAAATACAAGATCTACATATCTGCAACTGTTTGGGTTTAAGCACATTACTTACCCCCACTCTTTCACACCTAAACATTTGTATACTTTATATAGACTACTACATTGATGTATAAACACAACACTGACCAAGTAAGTTGTACAAATCTTCTGGTCCCAGTGGATTTTACTCATAGCCGGCTGGCTATTCAGTGTACACATTAAATATATGTAGAGGGAAAGCGGGGCCTCTTTTAAGCGCCATTTTAGTACTTAAGGGTTGACCCCATTACATAGACTAGGTTGTTACAAAAGTTCTTGTAAATGAAATTTATGCTGACTTTTGATATCAGATAATAAATCCTATTTGTTGGGCTTGTTTATGTAATTTCATCAGTGTTTACATTGACTAATACTTTATTGTACCCAACCTTAAAGTATCTAAACGTCTTTATCTTTCATTTGCCATTGTAATCTGCACCCAGAATGTCCGAAGAAAAAATTGTGATTTCACTGTCTTCTGATACATTATTGTAAAGAAATACTAAGCGCAAAAGTGGCATCGAAGTAATCTGCACAGTAGAAGAAGAGAAGATGGTACAACAAATATGGAAAGATGGTTCAAGGTCATCTTAAGCTTGTCGAAGATGAGGAATTGCTAGAATGTGTGAAGCAGGGTCCGTATGCGACCATTCAAAAATTATCTACCGTAGTAGAAGCTTCTAAAATGCCACGTTGAGCCCTCAACTCAGAAAGCTGGATGTTTGGAATTTAAGGCCAAGATTTTAAAAAATCCAAACAAGTATAGGCAGTGGGCACCACCACAAGGCCCATCAGAGGTTAACCAAGATCGATTCTAGAAAAAAATCATGCTTTGCATTTGATGAACTTTGAAGGTATATTGCATTTTGAGCCTGTTTTCCAGAAGGCAGAGCTTTTGACTGATCTCTATTCCGAACAGCTGGTCAGTGGTATGTCCTGTTAAAAAGCAAGATTCCCTGCCTCCTGCCCTGGGCTTTTTCCAGTCATTTGCTCATTTTCTCAAAGGACAGCTTTTCAAAAATGTGAAGCAATCATAATGCATAATTTTTCGGCCTTAAAGCCAAAGAAATGATACTGAAATGGTTGTAGAAAGGTAGGTGAAAATGGTAGATAATGGTTTGATGTTTTGAAGAAAAGATACGAATAAGCGTTTTTAGATTGTAAAATAGAATAGTTTTTATACACAAAAACTTTTGTAACAAATATAGTAAGTATGCAGCTGAATATTTCAAAATATTCAAAGTTTAAAGAAAATGTATTTAGAACTCTTGAGAATTGCATTAAGAGAAGAGTCTTTTTTAGTTTGTTATACCACAGATTTTGTTTTCTTGTAATTAACATATTTATGTAACGTTGAATATAATTAAATAAAATAGATTATAATATATTCCATAATTAAAGAACATAAATTAATAACTAAACTCTGTTCACAGACTTGTTCGGAAGCTCTGAGAGAGGCCAATATGGCAGCTTATTGTGGAAGATCCATCAATTTTGGATAAACAGTTCATTTAGTTAAAATTGTTTCTTAAAAAATCATGTCATGATCGGGGTTATATTGTTTTTATGATTGCTATAGTTTATTAAAAAGGAAGTCTTACATCAGCAGCATAAAAATCGTTTATGTTCGGATAGCTGTATTATTGGAATGGAGATATATTACAAGCCAAACCAGTTCTGCCAACAGAGAGAAAGAAAAAAAATATCGTACATACCCCGAAAAAGTAGATTGTATAGAGTCAACTAATTTTTTTTTCCTCTTGTCTGATCTGTGTCCGTCAGTTCTTCTTCTTCAAAAATAAAGTGTACACAGCCAGTTTTAATTTTTATAATGTATAAAAATATTTTTGGTTTCCTTTCTATTTGAATTTTGTATATATAACCATGTATTTTTTTTTTTAAATTATTATTATTATTATTTAAAAAAAATTAATAATAATTGGAAAAGAGGTATGTCTTTTATATCTATTTACATACATATATCATCCGATGGTTGCAGTTTTAAATTATTATTAAACGATTGTAAATATAAATTATTAACAGTCATTTAAGTATAAGGTAAGATTGAACAAAAAACAGATTGAAGAAAGCAATACATTTATAGAAGTTAGATTTACAGATCTACATCATGTAGTCGGATATCAGTTTAATAATTTGTGGCTGTTAAATATAGAATCAGTTATAAAACCAAAGAATTTTTTATTATTATTATTATTATTTGAATAGTTATCTTCCTGCATCATAGACAATAAGATGATCACATTCTTCTTATACAAAGAAATCAAGCTGTTGATTTCTTCTAATGTAGAATTTAAAAATCGTCACCAATGCTGCGTCAAATTTGGAAAACGGCTGTACAAGTTTAATGGAGCTCACTTGGAAATCGAAGACTAATAATTTATTCAGGGAATTTAACAATCTAGGTCTGAAATAATCTATAGGAATGGTAACATTTATGGAAAGATATAGACCTCATTGAAATTCTTTAGTATTCAAACTGTAGGTTTGAATTTGTAGATTTATTAATTTAGTATTTAGTATCAAATTTAGTCTGAACTTATGAAAAATATTCATGAAATTTTATCATTGATCTAATTTGGTCAGATTTTAGATCTCTTTAATAAAAGGAAAATTACAGTCAGGAAAAAAAATTGAAAAAACATAATTCAATTTTCTGATTTTATTTGTTAAGAAATCATGAAAATTCCTTTTATTTACAAAGGGGGAAAAGTAAACATAAAATAAATATTTAATAGACTGACCATCAAATAAATTTTTCCAAACATGGCTAAAGTGAAGAAAGAAATCTTATATGGATCATTATTCTCGAAGCTGTTCAAAAGACCTAAAACAAGAAGGCCATCTTATTAAAACTCAAATCAGGAATGTGTTTGTTGCTCTGAAGAATGGCGTGTCTGAAATAAACTTTAAGATAATTAATTACAAACATTAGGTAACTCGTTTCGGCACTAGAATAATGTTTGCAGTTTGAAATGGCATCGTATAGGTGAATTAATTTAATTTATTCGTTGCTAACTTCAACAATTAATACATTTGCAACTGTAAGTAATACATGAAAGTAGCAACAGCGGCTACTTTCAGCTAAATAGCGTATTCCACAAGTGTAAGTAAATTACTAGGGTGGAACTAGCGCCGAACAAGGTAAAGAAACAAATTCATGAAAAAAAATTATTAAATGATTCTGTTTTTACCAATTAAGTTATTTCTTGTTTCAAAAGAATTTTCACAGCAGACACTCCATTAACGAAAATCTGCAACTACAGTGTCTGAAGATCAAAATTAACGCGTTTGTTTGCCTCAGATTCGCGTTGATTGTTGCTATCTGCAAGGCAAGAAAAACTCATAATACTTTTATTATTGAATGAATTACTGTATTTATTAGCGTAATTGTAATAATAATATTGCAATTTTATATATATCGTAAATTCTGTTTAAAAATATAATAAATTGAATAAAAACTAATTGTTTTTATTAATACCCTTACAGCTTCTAAATCCATTGTTATTCAAACATAACCCAATTGTTCAAGGACTTAGTATTAAAACAAAAACTTATAATTTACATTTCAATGACAATCAGCTGTATCCCTACAACAAAGTGAAGTCATACAAAATTTTATGAAAAATATTATGTTTGAAAAGACCAGTTTTTAGGTTAGTTTCGCGGAAGAAACGAATGAGAACCTAGTCCGTTCACTATCAAATGAGCATTAATGACTGAATGATATCATGTCAATACAAAAAAAAAAATAGGTGTGAAACATTAACACGACTTTCTCTTACTGCGAAATGGCAAATTTTCTTCACACTCATAATTCTTATTAGTGTTTAAAGCCGTCGGCTTTTTTGTGGAGAAAAATCACTAAAAACTGAAAAAATTATTCAATAAATCGCACTTCCGGTCAACCGATTTTCTGGGAATATTGGCAACTTACATAATTCTAATTAATATTATTTAGTTGACAGAATTGTATATTGTTGAACTGAAACAGCACATTAGAGGAAATAATAGTCCCACCACTCCCCCAAAAGTCCCCTTTAATGAATTTTCCCGGAGTAACGTAGCAAATAAAAATTGTAGCTCTTTATTATACTATGTATAGTTAGTACTAAAAGTTTAAAGAAAATCCGTGGAGCCATTTATTTTGGAGGAAATAGCAGAAAACTGAAAACTATTTTCAGCTCTTATATTGTTTGTCTTTTCGATATTGGGCTTTAAGAATAGTGGAGTTATTAGCCCACGCCTCCCGATACTGCTAGTAATAGTTACATCAGGCACCAGGCTGCCATGTAAAGCAAGCACTTCAAGCTCTTGTTGGTCTGAAACACTATTTACTGAGACGGCATACTGCATGCCCTCAGTTTGAGTCTCACTTGTCGGGGGTTCAGTTAGTGCAAAGCTGCATATATATATCTGGTATTTTATCCATCGTAGCTGCACGCTATATATATATATTATATATATATATATAATATATATATATATATCTTAGAATTAATTGCTCACTTTTTGAGTGTGGCTATATTTTTTACAGATTTATTTAATTTGTGGTTTTGCATGAAGATAAAGATTAAGCATTGGATTAGATTTTATTAAGTTGGCTAGAGGTCTTTAGGTTTATTATTTTAAATGAGAGGGCTAAAGCAAGTTCTTTATGGTTTTTATTATTAAGAATATTTATACACCGTACATACAACTGAACCATTTTATAATGGCAGGCAAGAGTTTAAAAAATGTTTACTATGCAATCTAGTAGGAAATATTTGAGTTACTCTAAAAAAATTATTACTCCTTAACATATTATGGTATAAAAATAATAACAATTTAGATATATTTAAACTTATTTCTTTTACACTAAAAGAATATTTATTAAAGTGTCTACTTTTAGATGTGGATCACTATATGTTTAAAGTTATAGTTTAACTTCCCAGTTTACCAGACTTGTTTCTCTAGCAATGTTCTCTTTGATGATTTTATGGTCCATCTATTTAACTACGAGTTAGGATTCATTTGTATTTGGAAAAAATAAATAAAATGAATACATTATTCTTTATTTGACTACAATGATAAACTAATCACACTGTTTTCATCCATTAACATTGTTACAAACATTCTCATAAGGTTAAAACCTTAAGCAACAATTAAACTTTTAAAACATACGACACCAAAAAATAAATTCAATTTTTTATGAAAAAAGGTAAGAAAATATAGTTAAAGGAGTACCACTTTGGCCTTACACTATATGTGTGATATATTAATCGACTTGCAGGTTGTTATCATCGATTAACTTATTTAATCATTTATTTGTTTTGTTACACTACATTTGAAGGAACTTAAATTTATTTAAAATTCCGAATTTAAGGCTACCCTATGCACACTGACAATATGGTTTTTTAATCAGGGTAATGAATACCCCCTACGCATGAGTGATTTTTTTTTTCAACTAAAGCACTAAAAAATTATAACGCACTCTAATCCGCGAGTAAGGAGGATCTGTTCCCAGCGATAATAAATCTTGTATATTGCATTTTCAAGCCTATCGGCGAGACTGGCAGTTGTTTAATTGCTCGCAATTATGCCTAATCTTTAGATCAAGTCAAGTGTGTTACTCAGCAAAATTGCCGCTTATTGATGGCACTGAGAAACGAGCTAAAAAGGAATTATGGACAGAATTATGCGAAAAATTCAATGAAAACTGGAATGAACTTTTTGTGAGAGTTTATCAAAAGCTTTTATTTTTACAAAACTTTTAACTCAAATATCTTTCGGTAAATGTGTTTAATATCTTTATTTAATTGTTGTCTGAATGTGTTGTTTAGAACTTTATTAAATTTTACCATATTGCCGGAAATTATTTCACTTGGGACGAAGTGAAATAATTCGCTAAATAATCTCGTGACAGCATCATCTTAAATGTTGCCCCTTATTCAACTTCAACTATATTTTCCAAAGGTCATTCTTGACAAAAACTATGTTATGTTTTCCAACATAATTGTGAAGGATGCATCATGCTTGTTCTATGAAACCTTTACACTAATCTTGAAAAAGCACTTCTACTTTACAACTGTTTAATCACCAGTTAGCCTAGATATGTGTAAAATTCCGAATTTAAGGTTAATTTATCATTCAAAATTCGATAATCATAATATGGGTAGAGTCGTTTTAATCTTTCTTTAAAGGATATGCAAAAAAACTTATGCTAGATTTCGGAATCAGAATTCGGCTCGTGCGTAGTGTAATTCTCAATTATGAACTTTCGCTAAGTTTAAAAACATATTTAAATAAGAGGTACTAAATAACAAAAGCTAAAATAGAGAGAATTAACCTAACGAATAACTAACATTGTTTACTTTTGTGATTTATGCGTGTGAACTGTTAATCATTGAACACTGCTTTCTAAATAACATCAGCAAATGTGTACATTTTGAATTTTTGAAATACTTTTGCGTATAAAAAATGTATTGACTTATTTTCTTTTTTTTTTTTACATTAAGAATTTACATAAGAAATGAAATTAAATATTACTAAAAAGTATTTCAACACAGGAAAAACCTGTTAAAGATTTAAAAAAAAAAACGTGCCATACAACTGACACACTGCCATCTTTACCATCAATTATTTATAAGTATATCACAGTTTTTTTGTTATTTCTTGTTTGTCAAGTAGCTTAGTGACTGACGTATGTAGGGGGCTGTTGGTTGTTGCGGTAGCTGTTGTTTTAACTGCTCGAAGATAGGATTTGTTGTAGAAATTCAAAAAGAGTATCAAGAAGATCAGCGTATTCATTGACATGTAGAGTGTGAGACCTCTGGGTACTTTGCAGTCCATTATAATCATCGTTGAAAGGTAAATCAGTATAATTATGAACTGCCCCTGGAATTTGAACAATAAATCTCAGTAATATTTCGACATTGTACATTTTAAAGATGACCACTAACTTGGTGATATGAACAAAAATAACAAGTATTTAATCTTTAGAATGTACTCAGCACCTTGAGCATATATTCACCTAATTTTGAGCATATATTCAACATATTATGAAGATTATGTTACAACCACCTTCTCTTTCTCATACAGCGGCTTTTAGAAACAATTAAGAACATGAAACAAGATTTTAAAAAATAAAATGACAGAACAAGACAGGGGTTATTTTTATTACTATTTACTAATGAGTATCGAAGGCGCGGGACCTAAGCCAATATGCTCTTATCCCCACACGCACGCACACAAAAGCCACTCATTCCTATATTAAAAAATAATCGTCCCTCTAGCTCCTATATTACTAGGACTAGAGGCCCTGCCTACTTTGTGTAATTGACTGGTTACCCCAAGGAGTCCAGTTAATACATCTACTCTCAATTGTATCTCTACTTAGGGAGAGTAAATACTGCAAGTTGTTTTGTTTTTATTTCATTAAAATAAATCATATTCTCTGATTCTTGTATCATAACACTTGTAACACCATATTTTATTTATGGACAATTGTAACACTCTACAGAACTGTAGCATAGCGTGTCTTAAAGCCAGTCCTATCTGCTGGCTAGATCAATGAGATTGCCTAGAATAGAAGCCTTAGCCATTGTTTTACTGATAACCAATCAGCTCAAAAGAGCTTTATTGGCACCGTTAGGGTTAGGATCACAAACTTGCCGATGATTCCTCTCAAAGTTTAACTGGACAAATCTTTCAAATTTGCGAGAATTTCCGCTCAGAAGAGACTGAGAACTTGTTTATTGATAATTAACGACTAATTACGCAGAACATAAACAAACTAATAATTAGTTAAAAGTTAAAGAATGACAGTTATTCTAATTACTGTAATTCTATACAAAGAATATGTTATTTTCATTCCATCTATCTAACATTCCCTTAAAAAAAAAAAAAAATGTAAGATTACATTACAACTGACACTCTTAATGGATTACTAAGATTCATCTTCAATTACAGCAAATTACTATTTGCTTTGCACGCATATTTTCTAATTTATATTGTTGTCGGTTGACAATAAATATTTAAAAGGTTTTTTCGCACACGAATTATAACCAATTGTTGAATGAGGATCTATTTATTTAAAAAAAAAAATACGAATAAATTATTCAACATAAATTTTATGTTTTGTACAAATATACAACAATTACATGCAATTGTTATTTTATAGGATGCCGTATGTGAATTTCTTTTATTACCCAGATAAGTATTAAAAAAACAAAATGGGACAGATTGTTATGGTAGATTGATCAATTATGTATTTACTTCCCATAACCTTGGCTTCTTTGTTTATAATTTTAAGAAATACTTTTTATTATAGTGTGCAAGTATTTGTTAACTCAAAATTATGGGATCAAATGTTTTGAGGAAGTCAATATACAAGATAGAGAGACACTGAACTTGGCAATATGTAAGGGATTAAAAAAAAAAAATATCTGGTGTGAAACACTCACACAACTTTCTCTTACTCAAGTTCTCAAAATTATAATTGACAAATTTTATAGTTTGGATACAAATTTAATGAAATTCGTCGAAAACTGAAAAAACTGTTCAGTAAAAGCGCACTTCCGGTTTACTAATCTTTTTGAAACTCGGAATTTTGGCCAACTATTTATTTCTAATTAATTTTCTTTGGATGATAGAATTGTATAATCAACTATGATAGCTCTTTAGAGAAAAACATAACCCCATCCCTCTCCTAAAAGTGCCCTTAAATAAATTTTCCCAGAGAA
The DNA here is from genome assembly GCA_011037195.1 of Triatoma infestans. Taxonomy (NCBI): domain Eukaryota; kingdom Metazoa; phylum Arthropoda; class Insecta; order Hemiptera; family Reduviidae; genus Triatoma; species Triatoma infestans. Next base: position 426,027 of record JAAEAF010000056.1, read on the forward strand.
ATGTTTTAAATAATTTGTAGATCTTTGTATGTGTAGTTTCAAGAAAATCGTCGGAGTCATTTTTGAGAAAATTGCGAAAAAGTGAAAAAATCATTTAGTAAAGTGGTAAAGTAAAGGCACTTCCGGTTATCCGATTTTTTTCAAACTCGGAATTTCAACAACATATCCAATTCTAATTAATATTATTTAGATGACAGAATTGTCTAATAACCTGAAATAGCAATTAAGATGAAACCTAACCCCCCAGAAGTGCCCTTAAATGAATTTTCCCGGAGAAATGTTTCAAATAAAACTTGTAACTCTTTGTATGTGTAGTTGATATACCAAGTTTGAAGAAAATCGTCGGAGCCATTTTTGAGAAAATCGCAAAAACGTAAAAATACAACTAGTAAAGTGGTACTTCCGGTTGAGGAATTTTGACAGATAACGCACCGTGAGATCCCATGGTGATACCTAAACGTAATATCAAGTTTCAACTTTCTGCGGTTTTTCGTTTTTGATCTATGCTGTTCACACACACACACACAGACCATTTGCTAAAAACCACTTTTTTGGACTCAGGGGACCTCAAAGCGGATATTTCCGGTGAAAACTCGATATCGATAATTCGACACGATTACCCTCTTACTAGGAGTAAGAGAAACTAAAAATCTGTTTGGATATTCTCGATAACAACTAACAACGATTTCCTTTAAACTTGGACATTCCAAAAAAAATTAATTTTATACAGTTGTGCGGAGTTGTGGCGTCAAATTTTTAAATGTTATGTGGAGAGCTCTAGTGACAACAATGTAACTCCTACTGAACTTGGATAGGTAGATAAGGTACTTGTCCACCCCCTCACCACCTCTATATTTATCTTAGGACAAATGAGTGAAATTTGAAGTATAAAGAAAATTTGACATTTTATATGTAATTGTTTCAGCAGGCATAAGAGGAAGTTGTGTGAGAATTTCACACCGGATTTTTTTCTTATCAACGGATCTCATAAACATGAATTCCGGAAATTTGACCGGATCCAAATACTTACACAAGCAGCAAGAGAGAGTAAACAAGAAGTGAGTGACGTGGTGGAGAGCTGGATTTTACCTGAGATTACGGGAGTGAGTTGCTACTTCATTAACTCCGCAGGCCCTAAGTGGCTGCTGGATATGTAAGTTTTTTCCGTTTTGAGGCTAGGAAAGTTCTTGTAACAGAGATTACTTACACTTCCAATACTAATAGTAAATACTTACCAACTGTAATTTTGTAAGATATTTCTTCCACCAAAGATATTTCTGTACTCTAGGACCTAGAGCGGCCAGTAAATAGTAGGAATACATGATTACATGGACAAAACAGTTGAGAAATCCAGGGATTATCGCTTGCTCTCCTATTATACAATAAAAAAAAAAAAAGATGAAATTAATTACAATCAATTAGATATTCAACAAATATTAGAAGATTAAAGAACCCGTAGTATTTACCTCTAACATACTTGAGGTACCCCCAGGTGGAGATCACCATGCAAGCATGATGGTAAACATGCAGCACGGTCACTTGATTTTGTTTTTTCCGTAAAACGAAAAATACCTTTAAAAAAAAAAGGAGAAAAAAAATTAGTAATAAATGATATATCTAGGAAGTATTTAAAGCAACCTGCAATCTCTGCGTGAAATTTATAAATTATTTAAGCAGTACCTACTTTAAAAAAAAATATATATTAATATTATTAAAAATATCTCAAAAAACGGAGGATTATGATAGACAAAATCCGTCAATGTGACTTTATTGAACACTTCTTTATTTCAGGCCATTTTCTCGAAAATAACACCAACGTTTTCTTAAAGTCTCGTACTACGTAGCCACATATGCACCTATCACTGAAACATTTACCGGTGGAATTGATTTTTTAAGGGTTTTGAGGGAGCTGTAGATTAATTTTCATATAAAATTGCCACTTCACGGGGGAATGTTCAGCATTGCTAGACAAAATTTGAAGAAAATCATTAAATTGGAAGGGCGATTTTATAGGCGATTGGGCCTGTGTCAGGTGTGGCATCCCGGCATTTGTGTGAATGTTTTGCGAATGTCTGTAGATTTAGGATCTTCATAGAGTGCGAGGAATATAGAGAATGTCACTCGACTGTATGTGAGTAGTGTAATAATTTTTAATAGATGAATGTATTTATAAGGATGAGAGTACTTACTAGGATGAATACTATTAACAATCAAGTATGTATATTTATGACTGTGATTAATAGGTGAAATAGCTCAGTAAATATTGTGAGAAATATCAACTAATCTCCATCCAAATATGATTTAGCAAAAATAAAAGATTCAAGTCGCGTTATGTTGAAATAATAAGACGACTAAGATACTATTTTTTTATAGTTTTGGATTAAAGTTCATACGTTTGGATAATATACAGTAGTTTTTTTTGGTTAGGTCTCACAAAATCTATAAACGTCACACTGTAATATGAAACATATTGCCGGAAAAATTGATTTTATGGTGTTCTGAAGAATTTCTAACCAACATTCACTCTCCCCACCACTTATGGTATGGGATGGTACACTATTTATGTCAAGGTCACTAAACTTTGTATAAGAATTCAAAGTTTATAGGAAATTTGTCAATATTTATTAAAGAAAATCGTTGAGCTTTGAAGCCGAAACACCAGATGTTTTGATCGTCATATTCATTTATCTAATAAGTTCCAATTGGTTTATTTAAATCTACGTGATAACTTATAAACAAATTGATTTGGACAAGCACCCAATGTGGTACCGACTAACTCTTTTGTTTCATCAACGGTGAGGCAAGTATCTAAGGCCAATGTGTAAATCCGGCTTTAGTACAAATAATATAGTGGGTTACCAAAAAACTTACCGTATCCAGAAGTTCGATCACTTTGGAAATGAAATACCACCAAGAAGAAGAATTTAACTAAAACAAAAAAAAAAATATTGAATAATATTTCGCTGTTGGTGTTTTGTGTGTGAGATTAGAGAATATTGATGAATGTGGCTGACTAGATGGTTGGTGAACTTACTAGCGAGATGAGCGGGTTGTCTTGTCGAACCATCGGAATACAAGCATGATTGTAGACATAACTCAACGCTTTGCCAGGACCGAACATCTGCAAATAAAAATCTATCAATGATATTTGTTACTGATACTTCAATACATATTTATATTTTATCTTCTTGATCTTTAAATCACCTGAGAACACAGCCATACTGAGAAGATAACCTGATACAGATTGTATATAATCATCACATACTTCAAATCGAATGGTTTCCTTTTTACCATCAATTTCGGCCCCAAACTAAGTACGAAATACAGATAGAATGCTATTAACAGGACGATCGGCGTAGGACTGGCCATCATTGGCCATTTATCCACGTCTGCATCTGAAACAGAATAAAACAAATTCTGATGTCAAACACTCTGTGAAATAACAAATTTTCTTCACACTTACAATTCTGATTAGTGTTTAAAACCGTCGGCATTTTTATGGAGAAAATAAAGAAAAACAAAAAAAAAATGAAAAACCTATTCAGTAAAGTCACCCACTCAACCGATTTTCTTCAACTGGGAATTTTGGCAACATATAATTTTAATTAATATTATTTAGTTGAGAATTATATAGTACATAATAAGTAAAATAGCACTTTAGAGAAAACCATAACCCCACCGCTCCACCAAAAGAGCCCTTAAATGCTTCCTGGAGAAACGTTTCAAATAAAAATTCTAGTTCTACTGTATGTGTAGTTGATATCACCTTTAAAGAAAATCGTTGTAGCCGTTTTTGAGAAAATCTCGAAAAACTGAAAAAAATTGAGTTAAATGAAATTGAAGTCACTTTTATTATAACGAGCCTGAAGACGCGAGACCTTAGCAAAAATAAAAAAAGAAACCTCTCCCAGCATATCTTAAGATATTCCTAATCTCCTCTCTTAAGAGTGTTGCCCTTCCAGATATGTGGAACCTGGTATTGACGAAACAAGCAGACCGACCTAGGTAGTGCTACATTGTTACACTGACTCCATCATCTCAATTCTGAGTCATAATGGACTAACGTCCTCCCTATTTTGTGTAGACCGCTATCCAAGGCATGTCCAGTTAATACACCTACCAGGACCCTCAATTGTATCCTATTCAGGAAGAAAAGTCCCCCTGTCTTTGTATCTTTTATAAATATTGTGTCCCTCCAGTGCTTTATTAATTCCTTTTTCCTCCATTGTTTAACTTCTCTGCCGCAGCATTGCCTAGTCGCTATTGCTGTTCGGGACCACTAAACGGTAATGAGGATTTCTCCTTCCAATTCGTCTGGCCTCTCATTGCCCTCTATACCCAAGTGACCAGGTACCCAGAAGAGCTCCACTCTGTTCATCTCAGCGAATCCATCAAGTCTTCGCCTACATTCACCCATTAATTTAGAGCTACAGTAAGGCTTATTCAGAGTCTTTAGTGCTGCTTGTCAACAGAAAATATCCTCACCACCTTAACTTCTATTTGGCAGCATTCAATGATACCAATGATCTTAACTTGGAAAACAGTTATGCTTTCTATTTAATGGCCACCCTCCCACTAAAGCCACAGATTTTCCTTTGTGCAACCAAGCTTTAGCCAGACAAGTTTCCTTCTGTCTGAAGTCCTCAGAGCAACAGCAAATATTACCTTTACTTTCGTCCATTAGCCCTTTGAGGGTGTCCGCCCCAATACTACTATCCTAAAACTTCTCTCACATTCCCACTTCTTGTTTCATCAAGTTTGTAGAAAAAATTGGTTCCGCTGGTCTTACCTTGCCCAAACCTGAGTTTGACCTCCTTTGAAAGTTCTTAACCACTCTTCTTTGCATCTCATCCTGAGATGAATTTTCATTGCCTCCCCTAAAAACCGAATGTTGTAAAGTTTCCAATCACTTTTACTCTCTAAAGATTGAAAGTAACAACTTTAGCCCCTGATTTTAGGAAATCATTCCCTCCAAGATGCCTGGATACGAAAGTTTCGGTCAAAATCCATCAACTGGAAGAGTCACTTTATTAAATGACTTTTTTTATTTTGCTATAGACTTTGCATACTAACTTCACACAAGTAGATTTTTCACTTTTATGCGAAACATTTTTCCCAGGAAAATTGAATTTTGGAGGGCATCGGAGAGGCTGGCTACGTCACTGTATTTAGTGCACTTTGACTTTGAAAGATCTATTGCATTCCGGCTACTGGCGTCAGCATGAGACCTCTCAAGCTGCGGCGCTTCCCTTCCAACTAATTTCTTTAACAAATTTCCGGATTTGGGGAATGTTCTCGGTAGGATATGTCTTCTGCTCCAATAACCAGTATGAATTCAGGCTAATAAACCTCCTCTGGATGATAGCGTTGCAATTTTAGAATCTCCTCCCTCTACTCTTGGAAAGGTTACACATTCCAGCTCTGGAAAGAGAAAGTATTGCGGGAATATTGATTTCAGATAGAAAAGTTCTGGATAATACGCAAGCTTTACTGGCAGCTGCTAGAGGCACTGCCTAACAGTGTAGCCATATTCAGATAGTCCTTTCCAGTAAAAATGCCGAGACTGTATTGACAATGATAATAATTGGAGTAAGCGAAAGTCATGTTGAGAGTTTCACAATTCGATTTAGGGCCCCCCTCAAAGTTCATGTACTTGCGATGAAAATCTCAATTTCAATAATTCGATATGATGGTAATAATACTTCCTTTCACAGCTACAGCTATAGGAGAAAGTAATGATGTTGACTTCTAAGAATGATGACGCTGGCATTCTTATTAGAATGACTTTTGGTTCATAATTCATAATGTGTACATAAATATATATATATTTAGTAAATGGAGGTCATGTAATAGAGGATGTGTGCCAGAAAGTAGGTATACCCACCTGTCGGCAGCACTTACTCTCTTACCTCGTCGTACAGGACATACTGACATTGAAGGTGACAAATTACCTTCAGTTATTGTTATAACCTTCTTCGATCCATATTACTTTCCATTATTTTATGCCCTATCGTAAAATGCCTCTTGATACAGATCTTCTTAATTAGGTTAAACTTATTTTAATTTTTAGTAAACAAAATCATTGAAAGTTCTTTTTATATATTTTCCCTTATTGTTAGTGGTGCTGTAACAGGAAGTATTGCCAACTTCCCCTGAATACGTAAAAATAAATAGTTTTTCAGTTAGAAATCATCTACCGGAAATGTGACTTTACTTATTCCAAAGATTTTCTTTAAAGTTTGCATGCTACAGACATAATGTTCCCTTATTTGAATCGTTTTTCTAGGGAAAACTGAATTTTTTATAGAGAGTTCTGGCGCTTTTCAGTAAAAGTGTCATTTTTAGTAAACTAGTATGATTCTACAATCGGTATAATATTCAATGTAGATTGAATGAAAGCTTTGTTAGAATTTCAAGTTGGAAAAAGTCGGCGGCTAACCGGAACTACAACTTTACAGTTTTCTGTTTTGAATTCTTCGAAAACAATTTGGAATGGTAAAAATTGAACAGGATATAAATCTTTCATTTTTATTTAAAACCCTCTTTTTCAGGAAAAATTAATTCTTAGAGGTACAGCTTTTTTGGAGAACTGCGACATTTGGTTTATTTCTACGTTGCGTAGCCATTATTTTTGGCCATGTTGGTAGCGCTATCATGCGGTCTGTAATGTAAGTCACGATCCGCGTCAAATGATTGATTTTTTGGGGGAGTTCTGGATGGTGCAGCAGCGTTAAGCTTTCCACTAAAATACCACTTCAGTGCAATATGACGGTTCTATCTACCACACGTTAAATTTCCAATGTTATATTTAGTCTATTAATGGCGCTCTCTTCTGGACTACATGCAATCACTTCCTCTAGCTACTAATATAGGTACTTGTCCCACCGCCACCACTGTTATTCATGTTAAGACAAATGAGTAAAAACTGAATGACCCACACAGGTATTGATTACATTACACTCGAAAAGTTAGCGTCAATAACATTAAACGAACATAATTTTGAAATTTAACACCGTAAATCTATATTTTTACTTTCTCTTACTCCTAGTAAGAAATTCTGATAGTGTCAAATTTTTAATATCGAGTTTTCACCGGAAATATCCGTTGTGAGGTTCCCTGAGTCCCAAAAAGTGTTTAGCAAATGGTCTGTGTGTATGTGTGTGTGTGTGTGTGTGTGTGTGCGCGTGTATGTGAACAGCATAGCTCAAAAACGAAAAACTGTAGATAGTTGAAACTTGATATTCCATTTAGGTATCACCATGCATTTTACGGTACGTTATTTGTCAAAATTCCTCAACCGGAAGTACCACTTTACCAGTTGTTTTTTTTTTACTTTTTTGCGATTTCCTCAAAAATGGCTTCGACGATTTTCTTTAAACTTGGTATATCAACTACACATACAAAGAGCTACAACTTTTATTTGAAACATTTCTCCGGAAAAATTCATTTAAGGGCACTTTTAGGGGACGGGTGGGGTTAGGTTTTCATCTAAAGTGCTATTTCAGTTAATTACACAATTCTATCATCTAAATAATACTAATTAGAATTAAATATGTTGTTGAAATTCAGAGTTTGAAAAAAATTGGATGACCGGAATTGCGTTTACTTTACCATTTGACTAAATAATTTTTTCACTTTATCGCGATTTTTTCCAAAATGGCTCCAACGATTTTCTTGAAACATCATATATAAACTACACATACAAAGATGTACAACATTTATTTGAAACATTTCTCTAGGAAAATTCATTTAAGAGCAGTTTTAGAGGAGGGGTTATGTTTTTCTCCAAAGTGCTATCATAGTTGATTATACAATTCTATCATCCAAACAAAGTTAATTAGAAATAAATAGATGGCCAAAATTCTGTGAAAACATTTTTCAATTTTCTGGAAAATTAGTAAACGCTTTTACTGAACAGTTTTCGACGAATTTAATTAAATTTGGTACACAAACTATAAAATTTGTCAATTACAATTTTGAAAACTGGAGTAAGAGAAAGTTGTGTGAGTGTTTGACACTAGATTTTTTTCTAATCAGAATTATGAGAATTGACGTAATAGAAAATCGTGTATATCTTTCACAGCAGATTTTCCTCCTTTCCATTCTTTTTATTACTTTACCAATATGATATTTGTGTAAAGAATCAGAGAATATTTGGAAAAAAATATAATATGTTAATATGTTTCTATGATAAAATAGAATTTATTTCATTACCTATTAGTTTTTACTGTATAATGCATTCAGTTAACACAAATTATTTCGCTTGAAAGTTGATAATGAATGATGCCCATACGTATATATTAAATTGCAATATTTAACATCTATTTATGTTACAATACAATTCTAGATGGTGCAATTTAATTATATATATGGTCCTCATTCATTATTTATTTTATTATCACTATCTGGTAATTAAAAAAATGTTCAAAAAATTAGGACTCAGTTTGAAATTTCAGATATATGAGGTGCTGGCTTGAGGTTTCGACTCATTTGGGAGCAGCATTCTGGACTTACGCCCATCTTATGAAAATGATAATCTATTACTCTATATCAGTTGTAAAAAGAACTACCACGATCGTGTCAAATTTTCGATATTTTGAGTTATACGTGTTACGTGTTTTGAGGTCATCTGTTAGCGAATGGTTTGTGTGAATGTGTGTTTCTTCCGAACAAAATATCATCAAAACCAAAAAGCATAAACTCAAAAACAAGATATTCAAATCCTTGAAACACTCCAAGGATTTTCTTTAAACTCTATACACATATACAGGGGCTGAAAACTTTTTTTTCAACATTTTTGTTTTATGGTCAATTTATTTTTGGCGGGAAAGAGAAAATCTTACCCTTCCCTCTTTCTGGGGGGGGAATTAAATAAGGGAAGTAATTCTCCCCTTTATAGGAGAATTAAATAAGTTATATACAAAACTAAATTTAATGAGAACGGATGTGGGTGGCTGACTATGCAGAAAGAGTTTTTCTAATAGTTTTTGCAATTTTCTCGAAAACGGCTCTTAATGATTTTCTTTAGGCTTTATTTGCCTCTCCCTCACGAGTTTGTTTAGTAGCTAGCACATTCGCCTTTGGTGCGAGAATTCAGGGTTTGATTTCCTCCATAAATCAAAGGCGGCAAAGTCAGTGTTCACCCGGCATCGTGAGAAAAACTGGGAAGGTACAGTTAGTAGCGCCCTAGGTAGCGAAGGTTAGAACTAAACGGCGAGGTAAGTGCTTACCACAGTCCTCCAAAATATCGCCGTCTGGCAAGCCTTGTTGGTCCTTTATTTTATGGACTGTTTCCGCTATTTATTTATTTTTTTTTTTTTTTACTCGTTACATACAGAAGAAAACCTATTACGTTTAATCTGAACACAGTTTCTGGGAAGTTGAGAATTTCAATTCTGTGAGCTTACAGTAAAAGAAAAGTCGAGAGTTTTTTTAAAGTGATTGTTTTTTAAGATTCTACTACACTGATGGACAATGTGAAAGTGATACAAAAAAAAAAAATAGGATCATAAAAACGTGACTTAATTGTGTTTTCGTTTGCTAATTATGGTTAATGATTGTCATTGTGACTAAATTCCAGAATATGATTTTATGACGCTACAAGCATTAGAAGACAATCTTTGGGAAGGGTAGATCTGTTCTTTATTCTTAAGAACATAGTTGCCCGATTATAATGGAGAAAATCGTCTTCCGACAGTGCAGAATCAATGATCGATAATTATATAGATCTCCCTATTTGCTTAATTTCCGTTTGTTAGCGGCCAAAATTACTGCCTGAGAATTCTTAAGGTGGAACCAATCTAATGGCTAGCGAATCACCTTTGTTGCGCGAAATCAGGTCTTGATTCCTGTTTGAGAGCTTATAAATGGTTGAACACTGTATCGTGAGTAAAAACAAAAACTGGGGAGCTTATATATGTTAGTAGCCAAGAACAGAACGTTAAAACGGTTGTGGAAGCCATTATGTGCTGATTAAACGTCTCCAATTGATTTGGTCTTGGACCTTTCATGGACTGTGTAGCGTCAATGTAGTTAGGAATAATTCGATAAAGACAACTGGTTTCTTTGAACTTGGTATACTAACTACGTAACAATATAAACATACCATTGTTGTTTGAACCATTTTTCCGAGTAGCAGAATTTGAGAGCGTTATGAGACTGGAAGCTGCAAGGCCAACCTATCGTTTTTAGTTTAGGTCCTTCCAGTTGTACATAAATATTGTAAACACTTAAATTTAGTTTGTCAATACTAGAAATTTGTCAATAGTAACTATGTATATATTGCTTGTATGAGGGAAAGACGTGCGAGTGATTCACACCAGATTTTTGGCTCAATACTCCAAAAAGTAGTGGTGTTAAATTTAATATAGTTACAAAGAGTTGTTAGGCAGAAGATATCCAGCGTCCTCGTGGGCCCCCTGTTTTACGTACAAGGTGAGGTGGACCAAGAAGCTATGATGTATATATATAGAAGCAACATTAAACAGAAATTAAAAATAAAACAAAAGAAGTTAACAAAAAAATACCCCAGACACCAAGATGAAGTTGTACCGTCAGTAGGTCAAAGCCAGCTCATCCTTTCTCCTGGGGCTGTCCCACATTATTGTTCTTCAGCTTCTTCTTTTTACTTTTAATAGCTACTCACGCCCTTCCATTATCTTCTCTCTCACTCTCTCTAGTATTTCATGCTCTGTTATGACGTCGTGTTTCACCCAAATTATTTAAAATACATATTTCTTTACCTTTCATTCATTTAGTATTATTATATCGTGACCTATCTCTCGATAGTGAGTTCACCTTGTAGTCGATGTATATTGGGCTCTTCAATTTGGACGCAATTCATGGTAAAATCTGCATCAGTTAAAGTTCCCCACAAACTTATTTTTCTGATCCATTTTTACTTTCTCTTACCCCTAGTAAGAGGAAGTATTGTAATCGTGTCAAATTTTCGATATTGAGTTTTCACCGGAAATATCCGTTTTGAGGTCCCCTGAGTCCAAAAAAGTGGTTTTTAGCAAATGGTCTGTGTGTGTGTGTGTGTGTGTGTGTATGTGAAAAGCATAGCTCAACAACGAAAAACCGTAGAAAGTTGAAACTTGATATTACGTTTAGGTATCGTAAAAATTCTGACGGTGCGTTATCTGTCAAAATTCCTCAACCGGAAGTACCACTTTACTAGTTGTATTTTTACGTTTTTGCGATTTTCTCAAAAATGGCTCCGACGATTTTCTTTAACTTGGTATATCAATTACACATTGATAAAGAGCTACAACTTTTATTTGAAACATTTCTCCGGGAAAATTCATTTAAGGGTACTTCTGGGGGTTAGGTTTCATCTTAACTGCTATTTCAGATTATTAGACAATTCTGTCATCTAAATAATACTAATTAAAATTAAATATGCTGTTAAAATCCCGAGTTTGAAAAAATTGGATAACCGGAAGTGCGTTTTTTTTAACACTTTACTAAATGATTTTTTCACTTTTGCGCAATTTTCTCAAAAATGGCTCTGACGATTTTCTTGAAACTTCGTATATAAACTAAACATGCAAAGATCTACATCTTTTATTAAAAACATTTCTCTGGGAAAATTCATTTAAGGGCACTTTTAGAGGACGGGTTATGTTTTTCTCCAAAGTGCTATCATAGTTGATTATACAATTCTATCATCCAAACAAAGTTAATTAGAAATAAATAGATGGCCAAAATTCTGTGAAAACATTTTTCAATTTTCTGGATTATTAGTAAACGCTTTTACTGAACAGTTTTCAATGAATTTAATTGAAATTGGTACACAAACTATAAAATTTGTCAATTATAATTTTGAGAACAGAAGTAAGAGAAAGTTGTGTGAGTGTTCCACATCAGATTTTTTATTTTATATATTGTCATTAATTATTGTCAAGATCGTATGCTCCAGTATGCACTGATCCTATTGTACATTATTCCTCGATTTATGTCACTAACACATTACTGTCTATTTGATTGTTTTATTGCAAAATTAATAATCAATGGCATTAATCTGAAACGCCTACTTCTTTATTACAAAAATAAAATAAATTAATCAATTTTTTTTTTTGGTTTATTTAAGGCGCGAGAACGTCTATGGTTATTTGGCGCCCGGAGAGCCTTCTCAGTGCACTGCCACCTTCCGGACAGAGTTTTACAGACAACACTGTCCATCATCGGACAGTGAGCTGTAGAGGCTCCTAGGAAGAGAAAATCCAAAGGCAGCACTGCTGTACTGGAACCTGGGACCACCCCATGACTAGTCCAGCGCGCTACCACTGAGCTAATCCCTTCCCTCTTAATATTTGTGACAATAAAATTAATAGAATTACGATTATTTTTAGATTCTCTTTTCTTCCTAGGAGCCTCTACAGCTCACTGCCCGCCCAGTGATGATGGACAGTATCATCTGTAACGAGAGTACACTGTCCGGGACCGGAAGTGCACTGAGAAGGGTCCAAATAACCATAAATGTTGACGCTCCTTTAATCAAGAAAAAAATACAATTATTTACAAAATGACAAATTTTCCTTCAACTCCTAATTTTGCTCATTTATTCTAATATATTAATTATTATATTGGAATACCATCTGTATATTTATTCCAATACAGAAGCAGTAGGAGGGGGGACAACTACCTACTGTGGTATGTAGTAGAAGTTATAAGATGGTAGTTCAAAAGTGAGCGTCGATAATTTGAACCAAGCCTAGAATAAGTTTGAAATTTAACGTCACAAAATACCGCAGTACTTCCGAAAATACATATTCTCTCTATGATGATGGATGAGGATTGTGAGATTCGGTCTTTTTTACTTCCTCTTACTCCTAGTGTCAAATTTTCGATATCGAGTTTTCACCGGAAATCCGTTTTGAGGTCCCCTGAGTCCAAAAAAGTGGTTTTTAGCAAATGGTCGTGTGTGTGGCTGTGTGTATGTGTGTGTGCGTATGTGAACAGCATAGCTCAAAAACGAAAAACCGTAGAAAGTTGAAACTTGATATTCCGTTTAGGTATCACCATGGCATCTGACAGTGGGTCATCTGTCAAAATTCCTCAACCGGAAGTACCACTTTACTTGTTGGTTTTTTTTTACTTTTTTGCGTTTTTCTCAAAAATGGCCCCGATGATTTTGTTCAACGTTGGTGTACCAACTACACATACAAATGGCTATAACTTTTATTTGAAACATTTCTCTGGAAAAATTGATTTAAGGGCAGTTTTGGGGAGGGGTGGGGTTAGGTTTTCATCTAAAGTGCTATTTCGGTTTATCAAACAATTCTATCACTTAAATAATGTTAATTAGAATTGTATATGTTGTTGAAATTCCGAGCTTCAAAGAAATCGGATTACCGGAAGTGCTTTTAACATTACCACTTTACTAAATGATTCTTTCACTTTTCGCGATGTTCTCAAAAATTTGTCCGACGGTTTCCTTGAAACATCTACATAAACTAAACATACAAAGATCTACATCTTTTATTTAAAACATTTCTCTGCGAAAATTCATTTAAGGGCACTTTTGGAGGAGGGGTGGGGTTATGTTTTTCTCTAAAGTGCTATCATAGTTGATCGTACAATTCTATCTTCCAAACAAAATTAATTACAAATAAATAGATGACCAAAATTCCGAGTTTCAAGAAAATTAGTAAACCGGAAGTGCACTTTTACTGGATAGTTTTTTCAGTTTTCGACGAATTTCATTAAATTTAATGCACAAACTGTAAAATTTGTCAATTATAATTTTGAGAACTGGAGTAAGAGAAAGTTGTGTGACTGTTTCACACCAGATTTTTTTTAAAAAGTCTTTATCAAGTCATAAAAATAAGAAATGTTAAAAAAAATCTTTAAAACATGACAACCTCAACACACACTGAACACAAAATTTGTTCCCTATTCTCTGTGGTGTTGAGGTGTTCTCAACTTTTTATTTTTCCTAAAATATACCTATGTTGAAGTTGTCATGTTTTGAAGTTTTTTTTTTTTTTAACATTTCTTATTTAACCTTGATAAAGACAATATACTCGTATTTGTCGAAATGTTGGCAAAAATTTCAGTTTTTTTTTATTTATTTAAAAAACAATCCTTATCCATCATTTAAGAACGGTCGTGAAGAATCTTCCATTATTCTCTCTGTATATATATATATATATATATGCAGTTAAAGAAAATCATTTTGGACATTTTCTTCTAATTTGGAATTCTTTCAAATGCTTCTAATGTACATATAATGTGTTGGTGATACAAAACTAAAGTGGTACACAGCGTGGTAAATATTTATAATGCGAAGTTAGTATATGAAGTTTAAAGAAAACCGTTGGAGCTGTTTTCAAGAATAATCGTGAAAAACTGAATTCGGTAAATTTCCGGTTAATGGATTTCGTCCGAAACCTTCGTGTCAGATGCAGAGATTTAGTAACACCTAAAACGATTCCGATACATGAGTTTTTTTTTTTTTGTTAAAACACACACAGTGTCCATTCTCTAAAAACATTTTTTTCATACTCAAGGGTCCTCGAAACGTTTATTCCGTACATAATTTCGAAAATTGTATACGTTTGCAATATTTCCTAAAGGATTTAAAATGCACATATATACTTGGGTCCGACATTGTGGACACCATCTGTACCAACCAATGCTTGTAGCGTAAACATTCTAAATTCAATATTTGTAACCCACAAAACATCACTAAAATCTTTTCTTTTTTTTTGGAACATGTTTCAGATAAAAGTGAAACGTTTTCATCTGTGCAATTAACAGATGTCCAAATTTAAAGAATATCGTTCTAGCCGTTTTCAAGAAATTACAAACAATTATGTAAAGTCGTATTTCGTCAACCATTGTGTCAGATATGATGGTGGTAATTAAATTGAATATGAAGTTTGAACTTCCTATAATTTTTTTTTTTTTTATCTTAAAACATGTATTTCCGGTGAAAACTCAGTTTCAAAATTATAATAAGATTCCAATATTACCTCATAAATAAAAGAAAGTAAAACTTCAAATAATGTTAACTATCAGTGACTTCGCTCTCTCTTTTGATTTTTCGATTTTTCCACTGTTAGAATCGATAGTTTGTTAATTCGAGTCGTCTTGCAGTTCACACAATATTTTAAACAACTATGTCTTTCATGTACTATTTTTGTAACAGTTTTTCTTTTTATGAAAATAGAACTAACTATTTACGTCATTAAAAAAAAGAAGAAAAAACATGTTTTTCCCAGAATGTTGTGGAAAGTTGTTTTCCTTCAAGAATAATTACTGCCCCACCCACTCACTCTAAATCTCTCTCTCTCTCAACCGTAAGATATTTTTACATTATTATTTATCTCTAATTAGAAGCATTAAAATAATGAGCCTTTTCTGTCAATATAGCTGACGTAACAGTATTTAGCAGTGACGACCATAAAACGCTCTCACAAAATTGAATAATTATAATTTGCCTGTTTGTGTGCGGTATATTGAAACTGAAATATTCTTATTATGGCAAGACTTAAAAATTAAAGGCTCAAACGTGAGAATAGTATGGATAAAACATATACAGGCATTAAAGGAAATGAGATAGCCGATTCTCTAGCAAAGTGAACTACGGAAGAATATAAAGTTCTGGACACAAATTTCCTTAAAAAGCCCTTAGTTACAATCATTTGGGTATCATGGCATTTAGCATTTCCGGTGGAGCCATAAAGGCAAATTCTATGAATCTCTGAATCCAAAAGTGGGACGAATACATTGGTTCAGCAAACAAACGAACAACTATATATGTCTGTGTAGACAATCATAGAAGGATCTGTAAAGAAACATAGATGCATAGGGTTTAGAGCATATTATAATGGTGTGGCCAAAATATGACTAACAACGATCAAAGTATTTTTGGTATAATATTGTCGTTGCCCCCCCCCACACTCTAGTTATAATAAGATATTCTAATATAATCTAGAAATTCGGGGCCTCCAAATGGAGGTTCAGCACTTAGACCTCAGCTGGGCCCATTGTTCACCCCCTATAAACCGCCTCACATCAGCCCTGTATCATAAAAAACGCAGGGCTGAGGCGAGTGGAATTTCTGATCCCGCCTTCGGCTCCAAATTGCGGACGCCAAATTTTAGGAATTGGTAATAAGATATTACAATTATAGTTACAATATATTACAATTTTAGTAATAAGATATCACTAATATACTTTACTAAAATAATACTAATTTAAATACATATAAAATGATTGAAGAGTATGTGAACATGGCCAACATTAAGATATGAAAGGACTCTATGAGCTAATTAGGATGTTTTAGATTTAGGATTTTAAAGTAGATTTGAGATAGATAACCAATCCAGGTTTGACATTGCATTATGTTATTACAATACCAATGGCTATGTCCTCGACAGCCAGTGTCAAAAATAAATTAATTAATAGATAGATAAGATAAAGCTTTATTAACAAAATATATACATAAATATATACAATAAAAATATAAAGAATTGCTAATTTATCTTAACATAATAACCTTCTTACAGATTGTTTATATAGTGATGTTTGGGATAAGGCTAAGGAAAAATAGGCAGGGAAAAAGTGGGAAAAAACTTGCAGCTTCAAGAAAATATTAAGAGAGAATTCGCTGCAATCTTTTATGCCTATAATCTATGGAAGTATTGTAGGTGGCTATTTCGCGGCAAAATAGGTTTGGGATGACAATCTAGAGTGGACAGGAATTTCAGAAGACGATTTTGGATGAAGGAGTATACTGAGATTGTGGAAGATTTTATATGGAGTTGGTCTATTTTAATGTGTCCTGGTGGGTGAGTCAGTCGTTCTTCTAGGAATTTCGTTTGGATTATTTAGAGCGTTTGATGGTACTGTTACAAGCCAAACTCCAGGGGGAAGAAGCACGACCGACTAATATCGTCTGATGACGACTTTCTGCCTGCAGTTGTTTGTTTTGTTTAGTCACCCCAATAAATATATAAAAAATACTGTTTTTTCAAAATAGCATTTTAGAGGAAAATACAACCCACACCGCCCCCAAAAGCTTCTTAAAAGAATTTTCTCGGAGAAATGTTTCGAATAAAAAGTTGTAGCTCTTTATATGTTTTATTGGTTGTTATAAGTTTTAAAGAAAATCTTGGGAGCTATTTTTGTGAAAAGTGAAACATTCCATTCATATATTTCCGGTTGAGAAATTTTGATAGATATTTTATTGTCTGATCCCATGGTGACACCTAAACGGAATGTCAAGTTTGAACTTTCTGCTATTTTTACTTTTTGAGATATGCACACTGACCATTTTCTAAAATCTACTTTTTCAGACACTGAGGACCTGGTACAGTGTATTCCAGCTGAAAAACTCAATATGACAAGATTACAATACTTCCTCTCACCAGGAGTAAGAAAAAGTAACCCTATCCCTATGGCGCAACAGCCCATGAAGGGCCAAGGCTTGCCAGACGGCGATTTGATTAGGGGCGTATGGTAAGCAAGCATGCCGCAGTTCCCGTACCATTAGTTCCGGCCTTCGCTACCTAGGGCGCTAATAACTGTAGCTTCCCACTTTTTATCACGATCTGGATCAACACCGACTTTACCCTGACGGGAATCGAACCCTGAATTCTTGCAAGAAAGCCGAGTGCGCTAACCACTAGACCAACGCGTGAGGACAAGAGAAAGTAACCAAGGGCGAAAAGATGGGGTAAGTCGGCGACATATTTCCTAATGGCAGAAATTTTCAAGAATCTTACTGAATAAAAATGCTGCCATTTTATTTAATTAAATCAATATTTTGCTATAAAAAGGTCTCAAATTCATTTACCTGCAGGACTCAGGACACTCGTTACATCCGTACTCGGCCATTTCATCATTTCCAGCCCTGCCATTTTGCTCCTGTAAGAAAAAAAAAATAAATATATAATTTCAACTTTTGCACAGAAATTAACTATCGTAATTGGGTTTTCCACTTATTTTCAAATTTGGAATTCCCGCAATACTTTTAATATTACTTAGATAAATAGTTAATATTTTGTATTTTGTATTTCAATGCCAGTGAAATTGTATGCATTAATGTCCCTGATTATGTGGTAAAGAGCTTGTAAAGTAAGATCTGTTTTGAAATTGCAGCCTATAGAAAGTAGCAAGCGCTACCCACCCAGTGAATGCGCAGTAGCATTTATTACTTATCTGTTATATTATCTAACCATAATATCGCAGTTAAATCCATATTTCATGCCACGTGAGTTACTTAAAATAATTGCTCAATAAGTAATCCTGCAAACAGTGAAGTGATTGTTGGGGTTTACAATAATTTGTGAAGTTTATGGGCCAAATGTTATGAATGACAGTAGTTAAGTTAGGCAGTAGTTAGTGATCTCCACCACTGTAACCTGCCACCACTGTAGCAGGTTATGGCAGTATTTGGTGATCTCCACCATTGTGTTCCTTGTTAGGAACGAATGTTCATGACAGTTTTCTGGGACTCAGAGGGGGTTGGGCGAGACACTTTGGGTTTAGACTCGAAAGTATCTTGTCGTTCTTTGTTTAAGAAATTGAACATAATGACACTACCAGCCATATTTATTTTTCAATGCCTCGTCAACATAAAGTGCAATGGAAGGCCAGTTTCTATGTTTCTCGCAAGTTCATGATCATTTCACCAGAAAACGCAATAATCTTGTCAGAATGGAATCAGTTTGACAAAAGTTCGTACCAGCTTCCATAGTTTGCCCATCTCTTTTTACAACAATTTACCAGAGAATGTAAAAAATAATACTTTGGAGTGTTTCAAAACTATTGTTAAAAAACTGTTATTAGCTCACCCGCTGTATGAGATTCATGAATATTTTAAAATTAAGCTTTTGTCTTGACAATTTTGTTATCTCAAATTATATTGTAACTTGACCTTCCCAATAAGGATGTGGCTTCTTTCTGGCAATAAAAAATAAAATATATAAAATATTAATGCTGAAGCAAATTATACTGTAGCATTCTCCGACAATACAGATGTGCATTCCAAAACAGAAGACAGGAATTGCTGACCAGTGGAATCTTGTACATTTGCACGATAATGCTCGACCGCCCGCGCTACACTGCAGTTGGAGCTACAGTAACGTGCGACAGTTTCGCCAGGAAATTTTTGATCTTGTGCCGTTCTGATATCTAGTGGACTACCATTTATATTTTGATGCACTTAAAGAAATGATGACACAGTATAGACAATCATATAAATATATATACACCTCTCTTTTTTACTTCTCTAACTGAGGGAGTATTGTAATAGTGTAAAGTTTTCGAAATTGAGTTTTCACGGAATGTTATGATGTCCTCTGAGTTCGAAACAAGTTTTTAGCCAATGGTCTGCTGTGTGAAGATATCTCAAAACACGAAAAATTGCAGGAATCTCAAATATGGTATCAACAACAATGGAAGAAAAGGGAACTGGAAAAGCCTGGAAGGGATGGCCCAGCTAAAAGATCTATAAAATATGTAAGACAGGGGGACTTCTGAGAAGGATAGATCAAGGGTGTCCTGGTAGATGTATATTAACTAGGCACGCTTCGACAGCCAGTCACTTACACAAAATAGACAGGTTAGCTAGTTCTTTGTGTCACAATTGGAATGGATTCATGGAAACGGTATACTATGGTGGACAATGTCCCGCTTTCGCCAGTACTCGGTCTCGCATATTCGGAGAGCAACAGTCTAAAGGGAAGGGTTGGAGATTAAGCTTAAAACATTGTAGTCAGCCCGGTACATTGCTGGGGGAGACTTCCTAGAAGAAGGCTTCTTTTGTGTGTGCGTGTGTGTGTGTGTAGGGGAGGAGCAAGAGCCATATTGGCTCAAGTCCTGCCCTTTTGGGCACCCAGTAATAATAGTAATAGTAAGGGAAGGGAATAGCTAAGTGGTTAGCGCACTGGACTCCCACGCAGAGGACCCGGGATCGAGTCCGGCAGTGCTGCCCTTAGATTTTCATTTCCTAAATGCCTCTACCAGAGAACACTGCCTGGAGGCCGGGAGTGCACTGAGAAGGTTCCGGGCACCAATGACCATAGACGCGCTTTAATTAAAAAAAAAAAAAAAATAGTACCACCAGTCTGACAAGAAGTTTCCAGTGAAAATCCAACAACCGGAAGTACGACTTTACGGAAGAGTTATTTTCAGTTTTCCGCAATTTTCTCAGAAACGGAATTTTCTTTAAACTTGGAATACGCATAAATGCCCAACATTTTTATTTGAAACATTTTTCTGGGAACACTTATGTTTTGGGCAGTTCTGGGAGAATAGTAATGTTCAGCTTCCCTCTAAAGTACCATTTTAGTAAAATTTATGGTTTTATCACCATATTAGGTATATTAAATAGCTTTTTAAGAGTCCAATACTGAAAATCGATTAATCGGAAATGCGACTTGACAAAATTGGTTTTTGAGTTTGTTTTTTTTAAAATTAATTAAGTAAAAAATAATACTTTGGAGTGTTTCAAAACTATTGTTAAAAAACTGTTATTAGCTCACCCGCTGTATGAGATTCATGAATATTTTAAAATTAAGCTTTTGTCTTGACAATTTTGTTAACTCAAATTATATTGTAACTTGACCTTCCCAATAAGGATGTGGCTTCTTTCTGGCAATAAAAAATAAAATATATAAAATATTAATGCTGAAGCAAATTATACTGTAGCATTCTCCGACAATATAGATGTGCATTCCAAAACAGAAGACAGGAATTGCTGACCAGTGGAATCTTGTACATTTGCACGATAATGCTCGACCGCCCGCGCTACACTGCAGTTGGAGCTACAGTAACGTGCGACAGTTTCGGAAACTCGCCGCACAGATAAAACTTATGTATCACATTTATTTGAAACATTTACTGAGAAAATTAATTTAAGTGTTTTCTGAGGAATCTGGGATGTTAAGTTGCAACTTTTATATGTGTTTGAATAAATTATTAGCTCTGTCTTCTGGACTACAGTGTAATCATTCAATTACTATTCGCCTTTGGTAGATATATATGCACCCTCACCACGTCTATATTTACAATAAGAAAAATGAATTAAATTTCAACTTTAAAGAAAATTGTCAGATTTATAATTTCATTCATTGCGATAAGAGAAAGTCGTATGGAGTGTTACCACAAGATTGGTTTTCGGGCGGTGCCATTTTATTTTTGAAATTACCTTAATGGGGGAGGGGCTCTATTTCAATAATTAATTTTTTAAGTTATTTTACAAAGATAGATAATGTGAAAGTACAACAACGTAATGGAAATCATACAGCGAGACTTTATTTACCAGATATGGGGGGGGGGGCTTAATAGATATCATTGTTATATGTATAAATGAGGTTATGGATTTTATGACGCTGTAAACATTGCTACGACAATCTTTAAGAAGCAATGGTGGTCTATATAGTTTAATAACTTATTATTATAATAAAGTATTTTATACTTTTACTGTTGGTCATAAAATTTCTAACCATTTGTTAATTAAAGTGTTGATAACAAAATCCATTCTCGTAGTATGAAACACTTCCATCCCTTTCTCTTGCCGCTGTTTAATACAATTAAATATAAAATTATAACTTTTAACCTTATACAGGTGGTAGTGGTGGGGGCAAGTGACATTGTAGTTCAGAAAAGAGTGCCCTCTAAGAACATTTGAAATTTAACGACACACATTCCGCATAATTTTTTAAAATCATTTTTTTCAGAAAAATTTTACTAATAAGTTATAGATTTTTTTTAACTGTGCAGTTAGCATTCCATGTTTAAAAAAACTGTAACAGTTATTTTCAAGAAAATTCCCCCCAAAAAAACTATTCTGTAAAGTCGTAATTGGGTTTTCCACTTTTTTTTTTCAAATTTGGAATTCCCGCAATGCTTTTAATGTATATTAATATTATATAGATAGTACCACTTCGATGCAATAAACACTGTACTGATGTATACATGGTATTCACTACCATCTATAATATATTTGGTATCACACTGTACTTGAAGTACATATTCCTTTGGATAGATAGATAGGGTAGATCGACAGATCGATAATATTTTGTATTTAGTGTAATAAATTACTTCTATACTGCATTCGATTATAAAATAAAAAAAACTGATGTGAAACACTCACACAACTTTCTCTTACTCCAGTTCTCAAAATGATAATTGACAAATTTTATAGTTTGTGTACCAAATTTAATGAAATTCGTCGAAAACTGAAAAAACTGTTCAGTAAAAGCGCACTTCCGGTTTACTAATTTTCTTGAAACTCGGAATTTCAGCCATCTATTTATTTCTAACTAATTATGTTTGGATGATAGAATTGTATAATGAACTAGGATAGCACTTTGATGAAAATCTAACCCCACCCCTCCCCTAAAAGTGCTCTTAAAAGAAATTTCCCAGAGAAATGTTTTAGATAAAAGTTGTAGATCTTTGCATGTTTAGTTTATATACGAAGTTTCAAAAAAAATCGTCGGAGCCATTTTTGAGAAAATTGCGAAAAAGTGAATAAATCATTTAGTAAAGTGGTAAAGTAAACGCACTTCCGGTTATCCGATTTTTTTCAAACTCGGAATTTCAACAACATATTTAATTCTAATTAACATTATTTAGATGGCAGAATTGTCTAATAAACTGAAATAGCACTTTAGATGGAAACCTATCCCACCCCTCCTCCAAAAGTGCCCTTCAATGCATTTTCCCGGAGAAATGTTTCTAATAAAAGTTGTAGCTCTTTGTATGTGTGGTTGATGTGTAATGTTTAAAGAAAATCGTCGGAGCGATTTTTGAGAAAATTGCAAAAAAGTAAAAAATCCAACTAGTAAAATGGTACTTCCGGTTGAGAATTTTTACAGATAACGTAGTGTCAGATCCCACGATGATACTTAAACGGAATATCAAGTTTCAACTTTCTACAGTTTTTCGTTTTTGAGCCTATGCTGTTCACATACATACACACACACATACACACACACCACATAGACCATTTGCTAAAAACCACTTTTTTGGACTCAGGGGACCTCAAAACGGATATTTCCGGTGAAAACTCGATATCGAAAATTTGACACGATTACAATACTTCCTCTTACTAGGAGTAAGAGAAAGTAAAAATTGTAATCGTAAAGATAATAATAAACTGAAATTATATCAAGAATAAGAATTATATGTAATTATATCAAGGTTTTCTGTGGATACTAAGAGATAAGTATATAAATAAATAAAAATTCAAACGGTATCAGTTATGTGACAGTTGCAACATTGTGTACAATACGTTTTTAAGTTTTGTATCTTAAATTTTACTTTTTATTTGAAACTTTTATCGTTAGAAAATTAATTTCAAAGAAGTGTATGAGGAGGGTGGGGGAGGTTATGATTTTTTCAAACAAACAAAAAAAAGTAATTGTATTAAATTTAGATCCCCTGCCATTGATATAAAATTGAAGACACATGCACAGTTAATGAAAAATTATGTTTGTAGAAAATTTGTACTATAATTCAATAAACTCAGCTAGCTCTAGTCCAGATTTGTTTATTGTATTTAAAGAGACGGTGGAGGGAGCAACAGTGAAGGTTCAGTGTGATGAAAGTGACGTACCATAGTGATTATTGTTTACCTCTCTCTCTCTCAGCGAGAGGTTATCCATCTCAACAGTCAAGGAAAAAAGTAGCACAAATTAGACGACAAGTAGAGCTGCCTCAAATTTCAGATATTGTTATCTCCAGGTGGTTGGATAATAATGGAAAGTGACAATCATCTCGGCACAATGTCGCTGAGTCTGAGTTTGGTAAATAGGCTGAATGTTTCGGGCTCCCGCCCAATATGGGATCAATAGATTAATATTGAAGAGAAAGTGGTAATTGCATTAAAGTGACTACACAGATTCTTACCATCCCCAGATCTTCCCGGATAGGCTGTAATTGCCGCGGCTATTTAATGAACAGGCCAACATCTGTCTAACTTAATAATCTATGCTTTATGTAAACTATTTACTTTCACTTTTTGTTGCAGCAGGAAGTAAAATTTTTGCATACGTGTGCTTTCACAGGAAATAAAAATGTCTGTCTGTCTGTCTGTAGTGTGTGGAAGTTCAAACTTGATATTTCGTTTATACTCTACTAAGATTTTTAACAAATCAGTCAACCAGGAGAACCACTTCACTGAATTGATTTTTGTCTTTTTACGATTATCACGAAAACGGCTCCAACGATTTTCCTTAAACTTAGTGAATCCCATACAAAGAGATGTAACAACTTTTATATCCAACATTTTTCCGGGAAAATTAAATTTTGGAGGAGGGTGGGATTATGTTTTCCTCTAAAGTGGAATCATATTATTTTATACAATAAATAAAGATTCCAGTCAAGTTTGGTATACTAGCTATACATAAAGGGTTCAACCACTTTTGTTGGAAACTTTTCCGAAAAAATTCATTAAAAAAGCGCTTCTTGGGGGAGGGATGAGGTTATGCTTCCCCTCCACCAAAAGAGTCGTAAATAAGCTTTAAGAGAATTAAGGACATTTATAAGTTTGAAGAAAATTTTTCAATAATAATTACGCAAAAGTGATGATGGGCGAACACCCGAAACCGGTCGATGACCACAAAAAGAAGAAGGCTATCACGGAAAATATCTCTGATGCTTTCCAGCTCTGCAGACCACACCACAATAATTTTCTTTAAAAACTTGTACCTACACAACGTAACGACTTTTATTTGAAACATTTTACTGGGTAAATGAATTTACGAAAAGTTTTAGTGTAAGAGTGGGATTATGCTTCCCTCTAAACTCAGTTATTCCTAATGTGGGCGCTGAAATGATTCTGGGGGCCTTAGGTGAAATTAGCGCGGGGGGGGGGGATAAAGAAAGAGGAGAAGATAAACAAGTTTTCATAAATCGCTCGTACGCTTCATAGAAGTGATAGAGAGACTCTTGGGTGAAGCTTACAGGTGTCAGCTTCTCCTTTTCAAAGAGGCAAAACTACAGCCATACACCGGACTACATTAACACAGAACTTGCTATGCTGTTTCTTCTTCTTCTTCATCTTGAGAAAACTTACACAGGCTTTCCATTGTCAGGCCCATGCGATGCATGGGTAAGGAGGTCCACAGATATCCTTATTACAGGTACGGCTTAGTTTGAAGTAATTCTGCAGTAAGCCTGAGCGAGTAGCTGTTAAAAAACTTAACCTTTGGCCTAGGCCCTAGGGTATTTAACCCACCATTCCTGTGATCGGTCACGCACCCAAGCTCTGATGGTTGCACACCTGAGGCACTTGGAATGCCGCAACAAAGTTCAGGTCCAACGACGGTTTTCATAGAGCCATTATGGGCAAGGCGATCTACCGCCTTGTTGCCCTTATAACCTGAATCTCGAATACCGAAGTGATAAAAACCTTGTTTTGGCTGCTAATTTCCATGAGTGTACCTAGGCAATCGTCGGGTGGAATAAGAAGTGAGGCCGAAACCGAGACGAATGAGGAAAACTAACTGAGACTGTTCAGGTCCTGCTCTAGGGACTAAGTCACCGTAAACAAAATCTGTTGTGGTCTTACTCTTGTTAATAAATGACAAACTTACTTTAAATTAAAAATTTTACTCATTTGTCTTAACATCAATATAGAGATAGTGGGGGGGGAGACAAAAGGACCAATCCAAGCAGTTAAGGAAGTGAAAAGGCGGGCCAATAAAACTTCGCATATAACATTTAAAATTTAACACTACTAATTCCGCACAACTATTACAATATTTTTGGGTAAAAGATGTAGAATAAAAGTGATATGTTAATCTCTAAGTTTGTACTCCAAGTTTCCAGGAAATCATTGCAGAACGTTTTCGTGATAATCTCAAAAACCGATTAGGTTAATGAAATTGCACTTCATGTTAACGATTAAATTTAGGAATGCTTGTAATATTAATATCAATATAAATGATGATAGAACCACTCGTTGAATTGAAGCAGTACTTTAGATGGAGTAAGTTGGAGTCGTTTTTTTTTGGAGTCGTCCTAAATTTTTGGAGCCGTTTCCACACTACTGCTCCCCCCTAGAACCCCCCCCCAAAAATTATATTTTGTAAATTTTGAGAAAATATTTTGAAAAAGTGATAAGTATGTATGTCTGTAGACAGTCTATGAAATTTAGAAAAAAAAGCGTTGGAGATGTTTTGTTAATGTTGGATGAAAGGGGACAAAAAAACAATTCAGTTATGTCGTGCTTCCGGTTAATGGATTTTGCCCGTAATCTTCGTGTCAGATGCGGTGTTACTACCTAGATGGATTATCAATTTTAAGCTTCCTGTTTCTTTTCTTTTTTGACTCACACAGCCATCTCTTATAAATACATATATGGGTATTGTACTTATGAAAGTTAAACCTAAACTACCGTTCCCCCAGAACTTCGCTAAAATAATTTTTTTTTAATTTCAAATAAAAGTGAGAGGCCTATATGTGCGCAGTTGGCTTTCCAAGTTCCAAGATTTTTGGAGCCGTTTCCAAGAAAACTAAAGAAAAAAAATAATACAGTAATCAATTTTGTAAAATCGCACTTCCGATTAAACTTGGAATGGTACATATATACACATTTAGCGCAGTGCTTAATGTGTTATTATTATTGCTGGTATCAGTACTCCATATTGTACTGAATGATACTTTAGAGACTGTAGAGGAAAGCTCTTCCTCCAGAGTGTTCCAATAGTCAAGTTTCTTAAAAAAAAAAAAAAAATAATCTGGTGCAAAACACTCACACTCTTATTTATTAAATTACTTTTTATTAAATGTTCGCTTGTCTTCAATTTTCTATTAATTGGAGAATCTAAACTCAGTCAGTCAATATTTTGTGTTTATATATATAAACACACAAAATGATTGGTTACTTATTTATTTATAGCTAATTATTTCTTTGAAAAAAACAGTTGAGAATTTTTTTACTAATTTTTTCTCCGTAGGTATTTTATTAATTATTAAATTGTGTAATAAAAAATTTTTATAAAAAAAAATGCAATAAAGTTGTTTCTAATATATCATTTACTGTTTTATATAATTAATGTGAGCTATAAATAAAAAATTCAAAATTGTAATTCCATTGTTGACAAAGAAAGCAAAAAGGAATTAGGTAGAAATGCAGATCCAATATAAGTCCGCCATTTTGTATTTGGCCGTTTATACTAATGGAACAAAATAAAATTGATGTTAAACACAATTTTCACAAAATATTCCCAATTAGAATTCATAATATTCAGTGAAAAAACTTTTCTTAGACCTGGAGTTTTTAGCTATTCATTACATTGTCCTTAATTTTATGCAGGTGGCGCAGTCCACAAAGTATTAAAGTATAAATAATAAAAATCTACGCATTAGCTAAAGCAATCAAAATCTAGTTTCTCGCAACAACATAAAAAAAGGAATCGAACTAATTATTAGTGCAATTAAACAAATAAATTATAATAAGAAGAAGCCTATAAGAGTTTTTGTGTCAAACACTCACACAACTTTATAGTTAAGTATATTAAATTTAATGAAATTCCTCGGTGTTTTTATGGAGAAAATTGTGAAAACTGAAAAACTGTTAGTAAAAAAGCATTTCCGGTTTACTGATTTTCTTGAAACATAACCCTATCTATCCCCGAAAAGCTCCCTTAAATGAGTTTACCCGGAGAAATGTTACAAATAAAATTTGTGGCTCTTCGCATAGTTTAAAAAAATTGTTGGAGCCGTTTTGAGAAAATAGTTGAAAAATGGAAAAATACTTTTCAATAAAAATATACTTCCAGTCATCCGATGTTTTTCAAACTTGAAATTTCAACATTACATTAAATTTTAATTAATAATATTGAGATGATAGCATTTTGAAGTAAACTGAAATCGCACTTTAGAAGAGAATCTAACCCCATCCGTTCCCTAAAAGTGCTCTTAAATAAATTTTTCTGCCAAAATGTTTCAAATAAAAGTTGTAGATGTTTGCATGCGTAGTTGATAATCCAAATTTATAGAAAATCGTTGGAATCATTTTCGAGAAAATCGGAAAAAAGGGAAAAAAACTATTCAGTAAAGTGGTACTTCCGGTTTAGGAATTTCGACACAACTTACTGTCAGATTCCATGGTGATATCTAAACGGAATATCAAGTTTAAACTTCCTACGATTTTTCATTTTTGACCTATGGTGTTCACACCCACAGACCATTTTCTAAAACCCACTTTTTTTGACACAGGGCACCTCAAATCGTGTATTTCCGGTGAAAACTCGATATCGAAAATTTGACACGATTACTATACTTCCTCTTACTAGAAGTAAGACAAAGTAAAAAACCGTTTTCGAACTTAGGGAACCTCAAAACATTTATTGCCCATAGGAATTCAATAATAAAATTTGTTATGATCGCAGTAGATGTGAAGAAAATAAATAAATATAATATAAAGGTACATAAAATTGTGTTAATATTTATAGAAAAATTTATAATTTTTAAATTTTTTATTCATTTATTTTGCTATAGTACTTTCCCCCTCTATTCTGGTAATTAATGTGTTTGTGCATTTTCATAATTTTGGTTTGAGTAATAAGCAGTGTTGCCACCAAATAACTGATTATTCCCACTTTCATTACTAATTAATACAATTTGTCAACAAAAAATTTTGTTTTTCTCTCTCATTGATTTTCAATTTTCATAATATAACGAATCCATTGTTCTTGTTCACCATTATTCAATTACCTAATTTATAAATTATTTAATTTCTAACGATTTTTATTTTCTGTTACTATTGTTCGACAATGTACTGCGATCTTGTTAAATTTTCGAAAATTCAGTTCATTATCGGAAATGCCTGTTTTGGATACGATACTCTGGATACGAAAAACTGATGTGAAACACACGAATTTCTCTCGCTGCTGATAATAGAATTATATATGAAATGACGATTTTTTTTTCCAATTTCATTCCTTTGTAACATGAATATAGAGATGGTGGGGGGGGACAAGAACCATCCCTATAGGTACTGAAGTGATCCAGGCAGGTAGAGAAGTGATTACATTGAAGTCCACTAGAGCGCGCCTATAACACTGAACAACACCGCTTATAAAATTTGAATTTTAACGCAGTAATTTCCCACTAATTGCAATTTTCACTTTCTCTTACTCCTAGTAAGATGAAGTATTGTAATCGTGCCAAATTTTCGACATCGAGTTTTCACCGGAAATATCCGTTTTAAGGTACCTTGAGTCCCGAAATGTGGTTTTTAGAAAATGGTCTGTGTGTGTGTTTTATGTGAACAGCATAGCTCAAAAACGAAAAATCGTAGAAAGTTCAAACTTGATACTCCGTCTAGGTATTACCATGGGATCGACGATAGGTCATCTGTCAATTCCTCAACCGGAAGTACCATTTTACTGAATTGTTTTTGTTTTTTTTTCACTTTTTTGCGTTTTTCTCAAAAATGGCTCCGACGATTTTGTTGAAGCTAGGTATATCAACTAAATATACAAAAATCTAGAACTTTATTTAAAATATTTCTCTGGAAAAATTCAATTAAGGGCACTTTGGGGGTGGGATTAGGTTAGCTTTTCCTCGAAAATGCCATATCAGTTCACTATACAATTCTATCATATAAATAATATTAATTAGAATTAAATGTGTTGTTGAAATTCCGGATTTGAAAAAATCGGATGACCGGAGGTGCGTTTTTACTGAAATCTATTTTTCAGTTTTCTGGTATTTTCTTGAAAACGGCTCTAAGGATTTTCTTTAAACTAGGAATGTGAACTACACATATAAAGAACTAGAACTTTTATTTGTGATAAAGTTATTTAAGGGGGCTTGGGGGGGGGGATGTTTTTCTCTAAAGTGTTATCATAGTTGATGATAATACTTATCAACTATTTATATTTTAATTCTGTCATCCAAATAAAATTAATTAGAAATAAATAGATTGCTAAAATTCCGAGTTTCATGAAAATTAGTAAACCGGAAGTGCGCTTTTACTGAACATTCTTTTCAGTTTTCAAAGAATTTCATTAAATTTGGTACACAATTATAAAGTTTGTCAATTACAATTTTGAGAACTGGAGTAAGAGAAAGTTGTGTGAGTGTTTCACACCAGATTTTTTTTTTTAAATTATGTTACAAATAAAAGTTACAGTTTTATGTCTTGGCAACTAAGTGGATAATTAAAGTAGGCAATTTAAATTAACACACAAAAATGCCAACATGCCAGGTTTACTTTCCAGCGGAGCTCCTGTCCTCTTGTCTTCTTCAATAACAATTCTCTTCCTTTCAAAGACCCGATGCGCTCCTTGGGCTCTCCATAGACAAACGATGATCATTTGGAACCCATGCATAAAACTTTAGACAAGCAATGACTTAAGACCAAACTAACTTCTTTACAGACTTCTCGGAAGACGATCTAAATTACTTACAGAATGGAAAAGACCTATATATATTGCGATTCTCAAACCTATTTGGACTTATGGACTAGAAGTGTAGGGTTCAACCAAATCTACAAACATACAGAACTATACAGACATTCCAATCCAAACGATTACAAACAAATACTATGTCACAAATTTCACTCTCCATAAAGACCACCGGACATGCCTAATGTACAAACAATTTCCCAAGACAAAATATTTCAAATACCATACCGTTCTCTCTAGTTGCTCTAAACATCTCTAGCGTCTACTACTATCCTCCTCGCCGTTTGAATTGGCAATGGCCCCGAGATTTCCTTCGGAATTGATCAAGCATGTTGAGAATGCTACCATTGGCTAGTTTCTCTACTCTTGCTCTTCAAAGCAAGATATCAACTCATCTCATACTATTTACTTGTTGTATATATATTACTATACAGATTGTAAATTTCTAAATTTAAAAGTATAAAAAAAACCCCTGCCAACCGTGATTTGCGGGTTTAGATTTGGTATAGCCCAAAAAAATATAAGGGCCAACCGTGTACTGGTACCTAAATAGAAGTTCAAGCTACCTAATATTTTCCATTTTTCCCCAAACTGTTCCCAATAATTAGTTACATATTAGTTACATAATAACGAATATATTCTTGAATTCCAAGACTAGCTAAGAATTAGACATTCCCAGAGCTAAGAATATCAAAAACATTGCCCTTGAAGTTTCTGTGATTGAAAATTTGCTAAAATTTTCTTCTTTTTAGTGAAAATTCAGTTTCGAAAATGTGATACAACAGGAAAAAGTAAAAACTGTGAGGGTGTGGACAAGTAATTCGGACGGAATTCCGATATTCGATGTATATCGAAAAAGCTAACGATTGGCACTATAAAGAGTAACATGATCTTCCTGCCCTCCAACAATCCCACTAAAATAAATTTGATCGTGAAAAACGCGGAAGAAACCTGTAAGACCTATTCAGAAAATTTGCTTGTTGCGGTCTACCAATTTTCTAGAAACTCGAAATTGACTAATATTCTCAAAAACTCGTTGTTTTTGAGATCCTTTTGTCCATTCGCACACCGAGACGGACATTTTTATCTTATTCAGAGGACCTCAAAATATGTATTTCCGGTGAATAGTCAATGTAAATAATTAAAGACGAAGCAATATTTCTCTTACAACCGCAAGGGAAAGCGAAACAAAATCTGGTGTAAAACACTCCATATGACGTCTTTCTCAATCTTTTACTAAAATATAACTGGATTCATACACAGTTGTAAGAATTTAAACTGAAAACGATACTTGAGGGAAGTCTTCTTATTGGAATAAATGTGTGTAGATAGAAATACGAAAATGTGAAGTAGTTTGTACGAACATTCAAAAGAAAATCGTTGGTTCTTTATCGAGAAAAACGCAAAAACTGAAAAAAAAAAAATGTCCCTTCAGTAAAGTCATTCTCGCGGTCTACGATTTTCTTCAAATTCAGAAATTTTGTAACCATTAAAGTATATAGATGATAGAATCATATATTATATGAAAATGACACTTTAAAGGAAGGAGAAGGTTGTCATCTTTCACCCTTCACCCAAAATCCTCCAGAAAATGAATTTTCTTGGAAAAATATGTCAAATAAAAATTGTAGCTCCTTTTATGGTACGAAGTTGAGATCTTTTGTCATGAAAATCTTTGGAGTCATTTCTTTTTTTAAAGAAAATCGCAAAACAACACCTTATTGTCGGGTCCCCCCCTGATGAAATTTAAACGGATACCAAACTTTTGAACTGCGATTTTTGTTTTTCAGTTATGTTGATCACACCCACCAATTTCTGTAAACCATTTTTACGGACTTAGAGGATTTCAAAACAGGTATTTCCGGTGAACATTTGATAAAGATCGCAAACTTCCTATTACCAGCAGTTAAAAATCTGGTGTGAAACACTCCCACGCTGCAGTTTACAGAATAATAAGAGGCAAATTTTCTTGAACCTAATAAATTTTACTAAGTGTTATCTTCAATTTTATATCAATGGGAAAATCTAAATTTAATAAAATGATTTGTTTGAGGAACGCATAATCTCCCTCCCTCCCCTTAAACTTTTTGTAATGAACTTTCTCCGAAAAAAGTTTTAACAAAAATGAAAGATCTCTGGAATCATGGTTATGTACAACAAATTTAAAGAAAGCCGTCCGTGTTTTTATGGTTAAAAAAAAAACGCAGAAAAATGAAAAAGCACTTCCGGTCAACCGATTTTCTTCACAATCGGAATTTCGGCAACATAATTAATTCTCATCAAAGATATTTTCCGTGATAGCCTGCTTGTTTTTGGAGTCATCGACCGGTTTTGGGCGTTCGCCTGTCATCAAGATGTTTTTATCAGAACATTATGATAACATAGACTTGTACAGAGCAAATTTAATTGATACATTCTATCACAAACGCCCAAAACCGGTCGATGACCACAAAAAAAAGCAGGCTAACACGGAAAATATCTCCGATGCTTTCCAGCTCTGCGGACTCAATCACAACAAATATTTAATTCCAATTAATATTATTTAGATGATAGAATTGGATATTAGCACTTATAAGAAAAGATAAACCCACCTCTTCCCCCAAAAGCTGCCTTAAATGAATTTTCCCAGAGAAAAGTTTCAAATAAAAATTCTAGTTCTTTTTGTATGTGTAGTTGATATACCAAGTTTAAAGAAAATCGTTGGAACCATTTTCGAGAAAATCGCACAAAAATTGAAAAACAAAACATTCAGTTAAGTCGTATTTCCGTTTGAGGAATTTTGACAGACAACTTACTGTTGAATCCCATGGTGATACCTAAACGGAATATTAAGTTTGAACTTTCTACGATTTTTCGTTTTTGAGATATGCTGTTCACATAAAACACGCACACAGACCAGTTTCTAAAAACCACTTTTTTTGGATTCAGAGTACCTTAAAACAGGTATTTCCGGTGAAAACTCGATATTGAAAAATTAATACGATCGCAATATTTGCACCTTACTTAAGAGAAAGTCATAAATAAAAATGATGAAAATATACATAAAGTGTGCTTACCAATGTGGTAGTAATAAACACTTCAATTGGAAGGCGGTGAGAGGCAGTCCCGGGGTGGCCGACAGTACCCGAACAGTGTTCTAATGGTAAAATAGACTGAACACTGAATGGAAGCTACCCAGGACTTTCTTAACCAGCTGGTGGGGGAGGCACTCACTACTCCACAGCGTGTAACCGCTCACGCATCCACCTACCTATGTCCCTCTACCGGCATTCATATCACCCAGCTTAGAATGTTTATCTTGTCAGAATGTATGTTATTTGTACTGTTTAGCTTACTATTGTAAGAGCAAGTATCATCGTGTCTAAGATTAAGTTTACACCGGAAATACCTATTTTGAGATTCTCATTAGTAGGTCCCTCAAAAATACGTTTAAAAATAGGTTTAACGAAAAAAAAAAGTTTTGTAGCGAAACTTCTACATTGTATCAGTGTGGGTTGGTGATGGAACAAAATATCCCAAAGAAAAAACAAAAATAATCACTACAAGCTCTAAACTTGACAACGTGTACGATGTTTCCGGTCAAAATTTGTCATCCCAGAAATGCGACCTCATTTATAATTTTTTTTTTCAGTTTTTGCAATATTTTCCTGAATTTCTTTCAAGTTTCGCCAACAAAGTCCCCATAAAGTCTTGGCATTTTTATTTAAAATCTTTTTCTTCCCCCAGGATTTTTTTCAAGCTCTTTCCTCCAATGAATCACGGTGCTTAAACTGTGTTTATTTTTAGAAAAAAAAAAAATAGTATGTACGCATTGCTAGAATTCAAACTTTGAAGCAAATCGGCCAACCAGAAGTGCTTATTTATTTTACATTCCAATTTTTTTTTTTCAATCTATAATAATACGAACAATGACACCCATCTATGTTAAAGTAGATTTACGTCACAGTGGATTTGGCTTTATCCTTCTCTTTGGAGTCATCTCCCCTCGGAACCACCCTTTTTTTTTGTTGTATTTCTCAATTCCCGGTTACAAATTTTCTTTCAAAATTGATAATTTCTTATCTTAACTGGTGTTAATTAACCTTCATAGAAAAGCCAAGTTTTAAGCTTCCTAAGTTTTTGTCTATTTTTGAGTAAAGCTTTTTCATGGAAATATGTATGTACGTAATTAATTCGCTCAAAATTGAATTTTCATCGGAAGTAAATCGGAATTTTAAAATATTAGGAGAGAATTGCTCAGCCCTAATTATAAATCACATTTTCTTAATTTGAGGACTCTATGCAGTCTTAAGAAGCATAAGGAGGAAATATATAGGATTGCACATACTGACATGACTGATAAAGTGAACGGCAAAGACTGGTTAGCATTATCAGGTTATGTAGATGTAGATTGTTGTAGGGGATTATCGCATTGTGCCCCCCGGAGCCTTCTCAGTGCACTGCCGGCCTCCAGTAGTGTTTTCTAGTTACAGACAACACTGCTCATCACCGTACAGTGAGTTGTAGAGGCTCCTAGGAAGAGAAAATCTAAGGGCAGCATGCTGGACCAAGCGCGCTACCACTGAGCTAATCCCTTCCTTCTCCCTGGCTTACGCCAATTAACTAGGGACGGAAACCCTAGTTTGTGTACTGGGTTTGTCCGTGTATGTAGTTTAAGTGTCCACCTACCTATGTGTATTGTGTACTGTTCTGACGAAGTGCATAGAGTACTGAGCTATGGCAACCCGTAGGGTCGCTACTCTCCAAGTAACTGCAATCAACAGACCTCCTTGTGGCATCAGGTTATATAAGAGATGTATGGTTGCATTTCTAGCACAGCATTGTAATTTTTAGTATATACCAATTGTATAATAACAATACTTTTTCAAAATTGTTATAATTTTGTTTCAATTGAGGTATTGTTGTTTTCACTGGAGTTTTTCATTGTTATGTTTTTGCAACTCTTATTTCTCCTCCTGACTGCCAGCCGTCGAGCTATTGGCACAATTTAATACTTATCTTTAAATATCGTTTATTAACAGTAATTTCTCTAAACTTCTACTAATATAAAATTATGTGGGTGAGAAAGAGGTTAACAGAGAGACAGATCGTGTGTCTGTGTGTGTGTATAATCTCTTAAAAACGAATAATCACCGGAAGCTCAAACATTTTTTATTCCGGTCAGTTACTGCCGTCGTATCAAACGCAAAAATTTCTGTCAAAAATCCTCCCAAAGCAGTGCGTCTTTATTGAATGTTTTTTAATCTTTTGCCAGTTTTTACTTTCTTTTACCGCTGATAAGAGGAAGTATTGTGATCGCATCAAAATTGGTCGTAATTGATGTTTTCACTGGAAATACATGATTTAAGATGCCCTGAGTGCGAACAAAAATGTTTGTAAACGAATGGTCTGTATGTGTGTGAAGTGTGTAGGTATGTGTGAACAAAAATATCTCAAAAATGAATAATCACAGGAAACATGGTTATTTGTTTAGGTTAACCGCCTGCATCTGAAACGAAGTTTCGAGCAAAACCAGAAATTGAAAGTACGGCTTCATTGAATTTTTTTTTTTTTCTTGAGTTTGTGGCGATTTTCCTCGAAATCTGTACGATTTTCTTTAAATCTGTACACACATAAATACCTATCATTTTTAATTGTAACCTTGATATTTTGGGGGAATCTGGGAGGAACACTAGCGCTAAGCGTCTTAAATATTAGTTCAATACAATGTACGGTACTACTGCCTATATATTTGAATTCCATATTTGAAGAAAATTGGTTCACCGGAAGTGCGACTTTACGCTATACTTTTTTTTTTTAATTTTTACGAAAACGACTTTAACAATTTCCTTTAAATTTAAAATCTATCTGCGCAGATATAAATCACTCCAAAAAATTTGATTTTAGGTAGTTGTATGGAATAGTATGTGATTTAGTTCGATGTTATTGGCGCTCTCTTCTGGACTACAATGTGAACACTTTTATTACCTGCCTTGGTAAGTTTCTCTACTATCTTTACATATATGTTAGGACATTTGAATAATTTTTTTTTTGTGTTTAAAGAAATGTTGTTATTTTTACATAGAATTGTATTAATAGCCATCTGAGAAGGTTTTGTGAGTGTTCCACACCATATTGTTTTTACGTCATATTTAAGCCGCCCAAACATTTAGTTAGAATTCAAAGTTTGAAGGAAATTCGTCTATAATTACAACAGAAATTACAAAAAGAGAAAGTCGAGTGATTTTTTTTTTTATCTATCCTTGTCTATTAATAACTACTAGAAATTGTATACAAATTATCTTTAAAGCTATTCTAATTGCCTAATGAAATTTAAATAACTAATTTATATAGTTGTTGAAATAGTAGTTCACTTGATTAACATTGTAAATCATAATTAGTCATTGTTGGGTAATAATATTCCATAGGCTTTTCTATTCTTGCAAATATGCTAAATGTTCCCTGTAATGTAAGCTGCAAGCTTGCGCGGCCGCGGACAAAAAAAAAAATCTAACTGAAACACATAACTTTCAGTTCACAAGATTTAAGTGACAAATCTATAATTTTCATATTAATATTTGCTTGTCTTCAATTTTTCATCAATTTGAGAAGCTAAACTTAATAAAATGACATTTTTGAAAGAGAAAAACCATGTGGGAGTCTCCCCACCCCCACAAAAAAATTATTTCTTTAAAAGACCTTTCTCGGAAAAATGTCGCCAACAAAAAAGTCTCTGTATATATTGTCAGTGTAATAAATTTAATAAAGTCCGTTGGTGCTTTGATGGAGAAAATCGTAGAAAACTGAAAATAACTTTAGTAAAACTATATTTCCGATCAAACCGATCAAATTTTCCTTCAAACTCAAAATTTTGACAACATATTTAAAATTCTATTTAATATCATCTAGATGATACAATAATTATATAATAAATTATAATAGCACTTTAGAGGAAAACATAACCCTACCCCTTCTCTAAATGCTCCCTTAAATGAATTTTCCCAAAGAAATGTTTCAAATAAAAGTTATAGTTCCTTGTGTGTGTAGTCGATATACCAAGTTTGAAGAAAATCGTTGGGGCAGTTTCCTAGAAAATCGCGAATAACAGAAAAAAGAAACTCGATCAATAAAGTCGCACTTTGGGCAGATGAATTATGTCAAAAAACTTAGTGTGTGATGCGAGAGTTCCTAAACGAAATACTAAGTTTGAGCCACTTAATTTTTCGTTTTTGCGACATTTTTATTAAAACATACATACTCACACATAGACCATTCGATAAAACAAATGTTGTTCGTACTCAGGGGACCTCAAAAAAATTAATTTCCGTTGAAAACTCAATTTCGAAAATTTTATACCATTTAATAGACAAAAAAAATAAATAAAGAAAAAAAATCTAATAAAAACTGACGAACTGATTTTCTGTAATATTAGTATTTTGGCAAACATTGCATTCTTATTAATAATAAGTGATATAAGAATCGTATATAAAATAAGGAAATAACACTTTGTGGGGGGCGCCTAAAATCACCCCACCCCCACCACTAGAAACTCCGAAAAATGAATTTCTCCGGATAAATGTTTTAAATAAAAATGATAGACATACGTATAATTAATGTGCACACAAACTTTAAACAAGTAAATCGTTGGTGTTGTTTTCGAGAAAATCGTAAAAACTGAAAAAAATCGATTCAATAAAGTGGTACTTCCGGTTTATAGATGACAACCGCTAACCTTTCTCTTTCTTATACATACACAAGTCCATTGCCTCAATAACAGTTTCTTTAAACAACAGTTTCTTTATCTCAAATTAGAGATAATCGTGGGAGTCGCTTTCAAAAAAATCGCGGAAAACTGAAAAAAACCATACAGCACTTTGTGATGTTGATGGATTTTCCTCGAAACCTTGTTACCTAAGTGGAATAGCAAATTTAGGGCTCTTGCGATTTTACGTTTTTGAGATATTTTGTTCATACACACACACACACACACACACACGCACACATACAGACAGACAGACTATTCTCTAAAAACATTTTTATCGTAATCAGGTGAAATCGGCGGTGTAAACTCAGTTTCCAAAATTTATTACTAGCCATAAAAGAAAGTAAAAATTGCAGAATTTAATTTTACATTGATAGATTTTTGTAGGTGATCGCGATTTTTCAGAAATGGCCTGCAACTATTTTCTTTATTATTATTATTATTATTAGACCGGGTGCCTGGCGGCATGGGACCTAAACCTATATGGCTTTTATTCCCACGATGCCCCCCCATATCGTCCCCTTAAATAGTCTCCCCCAGTAACCTGCTGGTCAGTCTACAATATCCCAGGATATCCTTTAACACTATGTCCCCAAGCAATCCTGCGAGAGTGGTGCCCTCCCAGGTACGCTAAACCTAAGCGAAACGGGGGCACTGACATAGCTAGTGATACACCGTTTCCCTGACTCCGTCATCACAATTCTGACAAGTGGAACTAGACGTCCTCCCTATGTTAAACAAGTGACTAGGCACCCAGGTGTGTCCAGTCACT